>JAQQAC010008864.1:13135228-13597201 GCA_029783875.1 Phataginus tricuspis
CCTCCTTCCGCCCCGCCCCCTCCTTCCGCCCACCCGAGAGGATGCGCTCCCCCGCCCCGGGCCGCCGACGCCGCCGTTCCCAGCGATGCGTGCGCACGGTCCCCGGCCCGCGGACCCGAGGAGCCGCCGCCCCCGCCCTGTAGGCAGGTGGGTGAGGCGGGGACCACCCGGCTGCGCCGCGGCCGGTGCCGCTCGGGAGGGCCGGGGGGCAGCGGCCGGGCCCCGGCAAACTCGCCTCCCGCCGGGGCTCGGTGGGGCGCAGAGGTGTGCTCATGGCGCCGGGCGCAGCCCCCCGTGCACCCGACAGCCTCTCCTGGCGCTGGGGTGGCCGACGGGTGGGAAGGAGAGCGTGGCCCTTCCCCGCCCACCCTCCGGGCCCGGCGGGGCGAGCGCTGTGGGCGCGGCTGGGGGGACCAGTTGGCCTGCGGCTCGGGTGGGTGTTGGGGGTGGGGGGGCACCGTTGTGTTTTCAGCAGCTCAGGTAGAAATATGTCACGGTGTTTTTCGGCTGGACAAGCAGATGCGTTCTTCCTGTTTTAGCCAAACGTGTAGCCACGCAAAGCGTTATTTAGCGGCATATAAAAAGTCGCTGTGGATTTGTGTATTTAAGAGCTGGCTGGTATTTAAAATCGATGGCCCAAACCCTTAGAGTCAACGTGTTAAGGTCACTTCTAGGGTCCCTCTAGAAGTCTTATGAGTCCGGAGATAGATGAGGCTAGGGTATTCTGGGGCTGCCTACTTGGGAGCCTCCTGCTTACGTGAAGGGATGTGTTAACGGTGGCAAGTTTGATACAGGTGTCGGAGTTGAGAATCTGCTGGAAGGATGCAAGTTGCCCAGCAGAGGCAGCCTTGGGCATAGTTTAGCTTCCGACTAGGTGTTAGCAGTTTGTATTTCTGAGAAACTGATTATGAATTATTTCTTGTCCAAGTGTAAAGTTCAAACATCAGAGTTTTAGGCAAGATTATTCACAGGCTATCATTTTTTAAAATTTTATATTAAGCAATAAGGTTTAAAGTTCTGGAAAGAGGATTATTGTAAGGTCCAGTTCTATATCAACCTATTAAGGTTTAGAGTTTTGGAAAATAAACCGGTGTAAGCTCCGTGAGGACAGTCTTCGCCTTGTTCAATCTGTAATCCCCTGCCTCTGATGCACAATGGACTGTCATTACTTGTTTGTGGAATGAACTGTGTTCCACGCTTCATCTAAAGACAATAGAGGATTAAAATGTATTTGTCCTGTGGCCATTAACATTTAATTGGATATTAAAAATTGCTTCTTTGTATAAATCGTCAAATACGGTTATCTTAACATCTCAATTTGACTTTTGATATTTTTTAGGACCGTATATGCCATATACACTATCCTTCTCGATTTTGTTATTAAATGAAGTAATTGTCCCCAACTCCTAATATAAATTCATTTCGTGTCTGAGCTTACAGATTTTACAGTCTCATTGATAATAATTCATTTCAATTAAACTTAAATTTTAAAAAGTACAATTCATGTTTAAAAGAAAATCCCAAGTTACTCCAGAGGTAACAATGATTTGGTTAATATGTAACATATTAACTCATTTTAGAGTTGAGTTCTGGTTGATCTAATTATAATGTATTTTATTATAGGTAAAGGAAAAAATAAAGCATTAAGTGTTCAAGATTCAAAATATATGGCATAATACACATTTTCAACTGTATGAGTTTTCAACAATATATAAACATCAATTTCCAAATTTGACTGGGTGGTCATGTAATCAGTGGTTTGGAAGACTCAGTGCCTTTCTGCTTTTACATTTTATGGTATCTTGAAAATATCAAGGATAACTGTGTCACATTTCATTTGCTTTAGTTTTGCACTATATTTCCTGTTCTGATTTTTTATTTTTCTGTTATGTAGGTTGTTGGAGTCAGTATTAATCTCTCTTCAATCATAATTTTGCTTAACAAAATTACCTGAGAGTCATCCACTCATTTATTTTCTTTCTCTCCTTTCTTTCTTCATTCCTTTTTTTTGTCATTTAAATACCTCTTCACCATCCTGAGTGTGTATTACCCCAAAGACTTACTTTCACAAAACTGTGGTAAGCCTTAGTTTCTCTATTGCTTCTCCAGCCTACTTGGGTTCTTCCTAGATGGTGAGGAAATAACATTTCCATGTAAAAGTAATAAGATGGGGGGAGCAAAAAGTGGGGCAGTTTATGAAAAATATGTTGCAATTTAGTAAAACAAAAGTTTCCCCATGAAATAAAGATAATTACATTTTATGCATTTTAAATTTGTTATAAGGGATATTGAGCACATAATTTACATTGTTCTTCCTTGATTGCTTTAAACTTCTCAAAAGAGCTGTCCCCTATGGTTATAGTAAACTTTTTACTCTGCTGTAGGTCATAAATAATTATTTGTTCATTTGACAAGTAGAAGTTGAGCACTTAGACTGTGCTGGTGCTCTTGGCCTTGAAGTCGGGCAAATCAGAGCAGTTTTCTAATCTCAGAATGAGAGACATTTTTCTGGGTGTGTCCTGCATGCAGATGCGCACTGCCTCTGTGATTGGGTGACTCGCTACCTGGGTCCTGACTGGTGAGCCCCCAGCAGTGGGCCTCCACATACACTACTGGAATGCAAGTCTAAGACCTGGATTTACTCGATCTTATCTTTATGTATCTTTCCCAAGTTCTGTAGCTGAAACCTCTATCCCTTCCTTGCTAAGTGTTATTTGCTGTCCTTTCTTCATTCCACCCATAATTTTTGTTGCTGTTTATATCCAGTAAGATCCACTCAATTCACAGCTGTTAGAACCAAAATTGTTATGATTGCAGAAAATATATAGAAAAGAAATTTGTATAATCTTGAATTTCAAATATAAGGAAATTTCAAATTGAAGAAACTTTCTTGTGTACTAATTTCCCCTCAACAAGGGTATAGAATGCCTTTGTTTCTGCACATGCCAGAGAATATGATTTGTCTTAATTGAGAAAAATGGTATTTACAAAAGGTTGGCAGAACAAAGGCCATGACATTCACCCGTTCCCCTCCAATTCTAGGTGTTAGACTAGGAGTCCAGCCAGATCACCAGAACTATGTACTTTGGTTATGTTGTTTTGCATCCATTCATCCATCTCCCTGAGTTGTGCTTACACTGAGGGATTCTATTAATGACAGTCACAGGAAACTTATTGATATATTACTGAAGAGATATTATTAAAAGACCATGTTCCCTTCTACAGTTCCTGTTTGAAGACCCATGCAAGAAATTCCATTCAGTTCTAAATACCAAAGAAAGCTTTACTTCCCCTAAACAATTACTGTATGTCTTTTTTTCATCATGTAAAACTAGAATCAGATAATTGATTATATTTCCCTTTCTGATTTGGCAACTAGGAAAAACAGAGTCAAATTTCCAACTCAATTTTAATAACCCTATAAAAACTATGACCTAATATTGATGTTCTAACTTTCCCTTTGATCTTGAGCTTCTGTTCTACTTTGTTTTTCTTGATTCTAATTTTTATCTAATTATATTTTCCCACTTTATTGAATTTAATATTCTAAGCTGAGTCACATCCTTTGTGCAGTAAGGCGTAATATAAAACCTATAAATGAGAACGTGCAAAATTGATCTTTGGACACATGTTTTTGATTAACAAGTTTTATTGGTACCATTAAATATGTTTTGAACAAGAATTGCAAGTTTAGTATATATCTGAGCTTATATAGCTAAATGGAAAACAATATTATGCAAAACTGATTACACTTATTTTTAACTATTAAACTTATGACCACTTATTACTTATTTAAACTTGGTAAAACCATTCAACTTAAATCAATTCATTCCGTATAATAAAAACAAGTCATCTTCAGCCAAAGGGCTAGTAGCCTAAACTAGCTTAACACTTACCACACCAGATCTCACATCTGACCTCTTACACATCAGTCATTTATTTGGTTCATCTTTATTTTAATACATTAGATATAGATTATTCTTTGAGCCTCACTTATTTACTGTAAAATTTAGAAGATTGAGCCCGTAAGTTGATCAACCAGACTTTCTTCATTCTGGTGTTTTCATAACTACCTGCTGAGCTGCTTGAATTTAACCAGGTAAATAGCTATTTACATCTATATGAATGCAAGTTCAATTTGATACATTTACCACCCAGGTCAACAGAGAGAGTGCCTTTCTCAAGGGTCATTCATGGACGCAACCTAGGAGCCGTCTGTGTAAAAATAACCGAAATTCAAAGTACGATTTGAAACATTGGAGGGAGCTTGGAGGCAGATGTGGGCAAGTTTTTACAAAAAGGCAGTTCTATAACATGGAGGCATTCTGATAACCTCCATGTCTTTTTAAAGAGAAATTATTTTTAGAGTAGGCAGTATCTTCATATGATTCGAAATAAAAGAATTCCTTCTCATCCTCTTTCCCTAGTTACTTGCTCTCACTGTCCCATGGCAAGCAGTGTTACCAGTTAATTGAGACCCTCCAGTGGCATTTTATGTATATACAAGCAAATAGGAACATTCAGCCTGCTGAATATTGCGTCATCATTTATTTAATTCCCTTCTCTCCGTTCCCCCTGCCCTTGTTTGATTCCTCAGATGCTTTGGACTGTTGCCTACATTTTACTTTCATTCCACATTTCAACCAGTCTTCCTTTTTGGCTTCCTTCTTCAGACCTTCCAAAGATTTCCATTCTGCAAAGGAAGGCGTCCACCGTGAATCCTAGTCTGGTCTCTTCGGCCCTGAGGAATTCATCTCTTGCCCCCTACCCCTCCCTATCATGCATTTGACTCACAGGTGTTCTTAACTCATCCCCTCTACCCATCACCCCAACCAAATCATGGACCCTTTGAAAAATGTGATGTGTACAGTTTCATCACACACCACAGACACCATTTTCCCTCCATGTCCTTGCTTATGGATCCCAAGTTAATCATTTCTATGTCAGCTGTACAAAGCTTATGGTCACTTTCTGCACATGCATAGCATATGGTTTTTTTTCTCCATGCTCCCTCTACTTAGAACACTATGTCCTCCTATTTTCATTAGCAAGGCCATTCATAATTGAGATTCCATAAACTCACAGAGCCTACTACATGTCATTTAGTGTCCCAAGTAGGTTTCCGTATTGGGAGCAGACATTTCTCATAAACAGCAAAATTGCCTTTCTAGTAAAAATTGACTATGATTTTGGATAGCATGCTAAAATTAGTTAAAAGGAAAAAAAAGCCCAGGTTGAAGGGTTTTTTTAGACCATTTATCCCTTTTCTACTCTCCCCTCCCCACCAATAGGATACATGTCTGTATCATTTTCTTTAGTATCTCTGCCTTACTTTACTAATTCTCTCTCAAGCTCTGTTAACACTCATTGAAAATAACTTTCATATTTATTGTGGCCCTCATCTGGGAGAGTGTCTTTTATGCCTGCACCCCGGTTTGCCTCTGTAGTTGTAGACAATGCAGCAAAAGCCTTCTAATAGGGCACTACTGAAGTTTAGTGGTCTAATAGGAGACAAGGTTACTCTTAAGAAATGAAAAGTATTAAACATTGACCCTACATGACATGAACCATCCAGAGAGGTCCATGCTGATAAGTGACTCCAAAGTAGATGAATGAGGTATTTTAAATTCCAAGCCAAGTAAACAGAGGGTGCCCAGATGCTCAGTTTTATGGCAAAGCGTCTGGCATAAGGTAGTTTGCTGTTAACTGATTAACAGAGGTAATAGTTTTTGTTCAGCCTTGCTCATGTGGAATCCTCTGATTTGTGGATGATTCTGATCACTAACCAGCTATGCTGTGTAGAACAGGAAAATTTCCTGAGATGGCTCTGTGTGAGTTCCCTCAAGATCTTTCATTGTCCATCTGTAAGTCTGACCTCACTAAGCAAGCCTGAGATTTACTGATTTGTTGCCCCAGGCATATTGATACCGGGATTTGAGGGTGTCTTGAGTGTAATTAAGAAATATTCCAGCCACTAGATAATGGAATAAAGTACAATTTCACGCTTTCAGTCTGTAGGGAGGGCCTGTTACAGTTGACCCCTCAGCTCTAGGTCCTGGTGATTCCCCCAGGTAACTGCCTGCCTATAGGATCCCACTGAAACAGCTCTTGACAACTCTCTAATATCTCCAGTCACAGCACCCTACCCAGTTCAAGGTAGTATGTCTGAACTCTTTAAAAAGCATTCTAGTAAGGAATAGTCCATTCAGGCTGCTACAAAATACCATAGACTAGATAGCTTATAAACAGTGAAATTTCTTGCTCACAGTTCTGGAGACTGAAAGTCCTGGAGGGTGCCAGCATGGTGGAGCTGTGCTGAAGGCCCTCCTCCAGGTCGCTGACTTTTCACTGTGTCTGCATGCAGTAGCAGGAGATAGGGAGCTCTCTGCGGCCTCTTTTATGAGGGCACTAACCCCGCCACAAGGGCTCTACCCTCATGACTTAATCACCACCCAAAGGCTGCCCCTAGTACCATCGCTTTGGGCATTTGGTTTTTGACATGTGAATTTCAGGGGTGTGCAGAACACAGACCGTCATTCTACAGCAGGAATGGAAAAATTCGCAAAAGAGGAAGTACACATGGCTAAGACATGAAAAAATATTCCACTTCATTTGCATCAAAGAAATGCAGATTTTAATTAGATTTTAAAAGTCCATAGCAATGCCAGCAAAGTGGAGGTTGGGTCATTTTCCTGTCATGGATGGGAGAGGGCATGTCGGTGTACCTCAGATGGACAGCAGTTTAGCTTGTAGAATCCCTTGGGACCAGTGATTTTATCCTTTGAGTACATCCTAAGAAACTCGGGCTTAATTTCAACGATAAACACATTGTGTCTGGGAGACAGGTGTATGGTCTTAACCCCTCCTCTGAGGGTTAAGGGGTTAGGAACAGGAACACTGTAGGCAGTTGCCTGGCTTGGGGTTCTGATCCACCATTCACCAGCTTTATGAACTTGGGCAAGTTAATTTCTCCTTGGTTTCTCATCTGCAAAATGAAGATAGTGGCATCTACCTCCTACATTGTATTGAGAATTAGTTAATATGTGTAAAGTACTTGGAATCCTGTCTGTCACGGAATAAGCAACTATGTAAGTATTAGTTATTATCAAGGGTGATACTGTGAAAATTTGAGACAGATCCAACAAAGAAGTAATTTTTTAAAGTGATAACACACCAACTGTATGTACACAAAGATCCTAGTTTGATTTTAAAATGCACCTGCATAGAAAAAAAGACAGGGCAGTGACAAAATACCAAAGCATTTGACCCCACTGATGTGATCATAGGTAATTTCTATTTTCCCAATTTTAGTTGTTATCCATATGCATTATAGTGAAGAAATTATTAAAATGAATGTTATAGGATTCTTATATTCTCGCCATTTCCTTGCAAAATGCATATTCATTTTGACATATTTTACTTCCTTCTTTCAAAGCTATGAATATTTCACTTCCCCAACAAATTTACCCACATACCATCTGCTTGGTATCTTCCTGTATTCAGCCTGCTTGTTTTGTATATACATCGGCCTCAAGGCTCGTTCTTCAAGAAAAAGTAGAACCAAGTGAAATGGTTTATGCGGTTTCTGTAGTGGTGGCTCTCTTGGAAGTTTAAGCCAGAGTGGGCTGCCTAGGTGATAGTGGTACTGTATCCTCGCCAGAGTTCAGGCACTCAGCCTATTATCTCCCATTCCCCACCTGCATGAACTCAGCACAGCAGCCAGGCGAGAATCCTCAGTAGCCCTCGCACACGGGGGTAGTTCCTCCCTCCAGGCTTGGGCTGCCTTCTCTATGTGAAACTTACTTGCACACTTTTTTTCCTTTATAGCCAGTATTCTGTACCAGATTGATACTTAATTCCATGAACACTTTCCAAGACTCTACCCCTGATCGTAGGTCTTGCGGCAGGTACTTCACTGTTTGTACCATCTATTAAACACTGGCTTGTCTTATGGCTTAGGTGCTCATACGGTAAATTGATAGGGATTGTGTTTTATCTTCTCCTATGTCCTTCAGTTTTCTAGCACAATGGTGTCCACCTACAAGCACATGAAACAGGAAGACTGAACGTTGTGTTGATAACGTTCTTAAGAGATCATTCATGAATTTTCTATTCCCATTTTCCCCTTTACTCGTTTGTCAAAATCTGAATGTTGCATCATTTGGTTCTTTTAGTCATAGATATTTGCCTGAAAATTTGATAATAGATTTTCATTCCTAAAACCTAAAAACTGTTGCATAGAACACCACACTTAGCAAGTGCATTTACAATTGGGGTCTAGTAATATACAAATGAATCCTAGTTGCAAGGACACCTGTGTCATAAACTGTAAAGTACTGCTTGTTTGATCAAGAGAATTTCACGAATCTGTCAGAGAATGTGTTTAAAGCTCATAAATATGTTAGATTCTCATAGATCTTGCATTTCCTGGAAAGGGCCAAATCCTAGGAAGTGTTTTCACATATCTGCTCTGTAGTCTGGTCTGTACCAGTGGCTTCCCAGCCGGGGTTCATGTGCCCCATGAAGATATGGGAAGAAATTGTTAGAATGTTTATATCTTTTCATGACTTCTGTTTTATAATGAAATGTGTTAGTGCGGAAGAGATTTTTTTTATTCAGTAAAAAATTTAGGATTTCAGGCTCAGATACTTCGATTGATGTGGAATATAACTTTTAAAACTGGAGATCACTAATCTAAATAAATAAACCAAAACAAAAGAACTTATAATTCTACAATCTGAAGTCATTTTCTGGTAGATATATAACCACAACAACTCAAAAATCAACTTATTAAATATAACTCCTTGCCCAGCCTAAACTAGGAATTGTAATGTGTGTGGGTGCACGCATGCTCATGCGTGTAAAATGTAAGGCACATTCCCTGCCTTTAGAGAACTTAAGTCTGATTGGAATGTGGGCATGAGGAGTAATTAATTAGAAAATGGAACAAGAGAGCATAAGTGTGTGCAGGAAACCTGGCAGTATGACTTTGTTAGGCTAAAATCACTGAAGTGTGCTGCGAGTAGCATAATACATGGTGATGCTACATTCCCAGAATATTTCAAAACCCCTTTTATGTTAAGATTTTTCCTAGACAATCAGGTCAGCTCTTAGTTCACCTACTCAAATAAGCGGTGCTTGAATTATCTCCTGGGTACAGATGTTAACTGTGTGAGCTTTCTGCTCTAATAATCAGAATAATGTTTACCAATGCTCACAAATACATGCCCACATTTCCTTTAAATTATAAGAGAAAGTGGTGGAATAGACATGATGGGAAAGTAATATAACATCTTTGATGCAGCATCCTTTTGGAACAGTGAGAGTATATAAAATTTAAAATAAGTGAATTCGTTTCCTAGGGCTGCTCTGACAAAATACCACCGAGTAGCTTAAAACAATAGAAATTCATTGTCTCACAGTTCTGGAGGCTAGAAGCCTAAAATCACGGTGTCGGCAAGGCCATGATCTCTCTGAAACCTGAGGCGTAGTCCTTCCCTGCCTTGTCTGGCCTTGAGTGACTTGCTGGCTGTCGTTGGCATGCCCTGGCTTCGGGTGCATGACTGCAGTCTCTGCTTCTTCCGTCTTACAGTGCTCTCCCTGTGGGTCTCTGTCTTCAACATGGCCATCTTCTTATCAGGACCCCAGTCATATTGGATTAGAGGCCCACTACACTCCAGTTTTACTTCATCTTAATTAATTACATCTGCCGTGACCTTCTTTCCAAAAAGGTCACATTCGGGAATATGGTGGATACAACATCAGCATTTTTGGGGGGATGACACAGTTCCACCCATAACAGTAAGTTATATCAAAGTTGATAGATCAGTATATCAAGATATGCAAAAGTCACCCTTGGTGTCACATGATGCCGCCTTATAGCTAAGCTTCCAAAGCCATGCGTATTGGTTATGGGGTGAATGACAGCAGGAAGGAAAGTCAGCTTTCTGGCTATTTGTGTTAATTGCCTGCTTCTGTCTTTGGGCTTTGGTATTCCAGGCCTTGGTAGAATTATTCTTAGAGACAGCAATATATACTATGTGGCTGTTATCTTCCTGGTAAAAATCCACAAAGTAATTTGTGGATCAGGATATTTATTAGGGTGTGTGGGATTTTTTTTGTTTTGATGATGTTGCACAACAGCCTCCAAATGTTAGTGGCTTAGAACCACAAATATTTATTTCACATTCATGAATCTGCAGGTTGACTGTGGTTTGGCTACCCTCAGCTGGGTCTGGCGGGGCTGGGCTAGACTCCAAAGCTGAGGTAAGAGTTCAGGTCTGTTCCACATGTCTTTGTCCTGGGGCCTGTACCAAAAAAGGAGAAGCAGCTACCCAGAACATACTCTTCTGGTGCAGGGCAGAAACTTGTCAGGCCTCTTATTAGAGCCTGAAGTTGAAATAGGTCCCCTTAATCCTCCGTCTGTTGGTCAGAACAAGCCACATGGCCAAGTGGGCAGAGATGTACTATTGCCCTTGACCAACAAAGGTTTGAGCGCTCAGCTCCACTTACATGCAGATTTTTGTTCAATAAATATATTGGAATAATTTTTTGGAGATTTGCGGCAATTTTAAAAAACATTTACTTTTCTCTAGCTTACTTTATTTTAAGAATATAGTATATAATACATATACAGAAATGTGTTAATTGACTGTTTATGTTATCTGTAAGGTTTCTGGTGAACAGAAGGATGTTCGTAGTTAAGTTTTTGGAGAGTCAAAAGTTGTGTGCAGATGTTTGATTTGCACAGGGGTCAGCAACCCTAATGCCCATTTCCCACCACCCTTGTTGTTCAAGAGTCAACTGTACACTCTGCCTGCTATAACAAAGGGTGTGGGTATGTAATTCCCTTTCAGGAAAAGAGTGCATAATTGAAAACAGCAATCCAGTCCCCCAAAGGGTTGTTTTCTTCTGAATTCTACAAGAACTTTAATACCAAGCAACTTAATGAACCTTTAAAAGAAAACATATTTAAGCCATAGACTTGGTTTCCTAACCCAGCCTCCTGGGAAATTATAGTTGGAGATCATATAAGTAACATTTGTTTCCAAAAAGAGGTCATAGTACTTCCAAGTGATTTAATTTTGTGAGAGGCATATTGCCTGCCTATTTCACACTATTCGTTATGCCGTCTTCCTGAACCTGCCTTTGTGTATTTCCCATTTTAGTCTATACTAAGCGAAGCCCTGTGTGCCCTTTCTGTCCTTACCTCAGATATCTGAGGTAGAATCTGGTACAATGGTGGTCCTCTTGAACGTGCTCTGCGAGGGAACATTTTCCTTAAGGCTAAAACTACTTCTGGTTTACAGATGGGATTGTTGATTGTGTAGCACTGTTGAAATGTAGCCATGAATGGTTGGTTGTTTTTGGTATTGTCCCCCTTCAAACACCTTCCCTACCACGTTGGCCCAGGTGACCTGGCCCTTTTCTTTCCATTAGCACTTCTCTGTGCACAACACATTTTGGCATTAATTTTTATCATATCCTTTTTTTCTGGTTGTTTTATTTATGTAAATCTTATCTTGTCAAATACAGAAGTTTCTATGAGCACCTTCAGTCCTTTTTAATTTATAGATTTTGGGTAAATAGTACCGTGGTAGGCATGAAACAGGTTCTTAGGAAATGAATGCTGAATTGAAGGGATAGCTTGTAAATATGTGACAAGGCACTATTTTGGAATAAGTGTAGTTTGTTTATTGCCACGTGTACTCTTTATGTCAATAAATATACTGAAAGTACATTAAAAAGAGTGATAATTCAACTATTTTTTATTGTGCATTTTTACAAGGATGAGTGTGTGCCAGTGTATTTTGAAAATGCATTCAATTCCAAGTACAATCCACAAGAGACCAAAGAAGCCTGTGGCATTTCCTAAGTGAAAGGGTAGCTTACCTGGTAGAGTGAACTTTGTGTCTCTTAGTAGTCTCAAAAGACACTCAAATTTAATTCTTGAAAATAGTGTTTGCAGCCCGTATACTACATGTTCTTTGGAAAGGCATTCCATTTATTACATCTTATCCATCAAGTTCTATTGGTTTTGTTTACATCAGTTAGCTCTAATTCAGACCCATCAAATAGTCACCTCTTACCAAATAAAGTAATAACAGTAAAAAATTAGTAATAGTTACTATTACTTACACTTATTTCTGTCCTAAAATTGAAGGAGTTGGAACATAGTGCACGACCAGCATGCTTGCAATAGTGGTGGCTCTGCAAGGCCTTGGGGGACTGAGTTCTGTTCCAGTAGAGAAATTGCAGAAGAGTGTAGAGTTTATTCCTTTTGGGCCAGGGCTGGAAGACATCTGTGAAAAAAAACCATACAGGCCAGAGATCCTAGGATTTTAGCAGTGAGTCTGTTTGATGGTATTAAAATGAACTTCAGAAGTCACTGAGGACAAACTTTCACTGTTTCTTTCTTGATGCTATTTGGAGGCTGCCACCTGTAGATTCATCTTAGAGGTCATCTGAAATGATCTTGTAGTGCTGGAGCAATAATAGGGCTGTCTTCAGAAACCCTCTGTGGGTAGTGCAGGCATCAGATTTTTACCAGCTCTTGTGAGGCATAGCCAATAAGTTGTGATTGATGGTGAGAAAGACAAGGTTTTCTCTTGCCATTGAGAAATGAGATCAGCAAAGTAGTCTGTTCTGGTTTCATTGCCTCCAATAATTTTCTGCATGACTGCATATTTTTCTCCACCAGTCTTTGTATTGAGGTAGAGAACTGTTCAAAACAGAATTCCTACAACCTTATGAGTATTAATGACGGAATGCATGCAATATACTCAAAACTTCTGGTAGAATTTGTATAGAATCATAATTTTTAGTTCCAAGGGGGACCCAAAGTTTTAGTCCCTAGCAAAAAAGGAACTTTTATAATTTAAAATCAATAAATTTTTTTAAAAAAGATCTAAATTCTCTGTATTTATGAATTCCATTTTTACTGGAAAAATAATTGGATTAGCAGATTACATTCCAAAACAACAGAAACAAAAAAATTGCCAACTGTTAAAGGGAAATATGTCTGGCATATTCAAAGTTATATCATTGCTTCAGTTCTTAAAACTTAAGAGGTAATTAATTTAATTTAGTGAATTAAGGGACCATGCTTTTCAGTTAGCTCCTTAAAAATCTAATTCAATAAAATAAATATTACTTGAATGCATGGACATATTCACGGCAACGTGTTTATTAATGAATAGTAATGGCTGACCTGAACACAGGTCAGAATTCACATCTGAAAGAATAATTGTCCAGAAGGTGATGTTCACCCTCTTATTCGTTTTAATGGTGGGGAAATTTAGGAGAAACCAGGCAGCTGAAGTGAAAATTCTGTGCAGTAATACAGCATTAGAGGCCATTATTAGTGGTTCTGACTTTGGCATCAGACATAACTGATCATTCTGGCTTTTATGGCTGTTTGACCTGGAATAAGTTCTTTAGCCTTTCTAAACTTCAGATTCTTTATCCAAAAAGGATTAAGAATATGAACTCCCTTATGTAGTCATAGAGATTAAACCGTGTGTTAACAGCGTTGAACAAAAAAATTGGTGCATATGGTTAGCGTTCAACAGATGTTTAGCTCTTGCTGTTTGCTGTCATCTTTATATTCCTCAGAACTACCTAGCTTGAGTTAGTTCACTGTATGATTTTTCAGTTTGGAGCAAATTTGAATCTAGCTCTCCAGGTGTTGAATGTAGGTATAATTTTCATTGCTCACTTGGGTTTGCTGAACTCTCAGTGTATAGAATTTTCTGTTCCATGGGGTGTTAGACTCCAGAGTCGCCTTTTGGATACACTGAATCTCTATACAACAGGCCTTTTTACTGATAAGGGAACTGGGGGCTAGAGAAATTGTGTAACTTGCCCACGGCCACTACATACCTTGGAGACGCTGGAGTCTGGATTCTACCAGGCCTGACCAGGGTTAATGGTAACAGGGGTCGAAGGAGTTAGTCAAGTGAAGCACAGGGTGTCTTGGGAACTGAGAACTTCTCATGTGTAGTAAAGTTTAGAAAATCTCAGCTTTGAAGGAAATTTTAAAATTAAAAAATTTTAGTTGAAAAAAATAATTTAAAATGTGAGTTTAACCATAGAGCTTCTCTTGTCTCTGTAACACCAGTGAGTATCCACCAGCAGGGTGAGTTTGGTCGGCACAGGGTTTCGGGAAGCACGGCCAGCATTTAGTTGTGAGTAAGCAGAGGTGCCAAAGTGCTGGGGTGAGTGGTCCTGGACGAAGGAGAACTGTCCTCTGTGCTTGGGAATTTCCTGTCTTCTGTAGGACCTAGATGAATATTTATTGGGATAGTCCAAAGAAAGAGATTTGTTCTACATTACCTTGGACAGAATGCCTGTTTGGTGAGTATTTATAGCACTAGATTTTATTCTAGTTTTATTCCAGTGTCCCATGTACCTTCACCCCACATTACCCAGCCCCTCTCATTCCCTCATATCTGTTTCACTTTCCTGTACTTCTCATTTGTAGTAAATAGTTTCTGATCCCATTTTAATAAATAGTTTCTGATCCTATAGCTTAACTTGTCCTAAGTCTTTCATTATGTCTTCTAGTGAGCTTGTGCCTGAGAATTTAGTGAAATAACTTGTTACAAATCGCTTTTCTTGTTGGCATTATATTGACTTTTAAAACCTAAGAACTTACATATTGAAATACCTGTTACCAGTTACTTCCCTTTGGCATTATATTGATTGCACAGAATTAAGGGTGTCAGATATATTATCTGTGAACTTCATTTCAGTATTATAAAGGACATAAGATAATTATGTATTTATTTAGCTGAGGGGTGTTGATTTTGATAAGGTTGAGAATTGCTAGTCTATAGCAATCTCATGGAGTGGTGGTTCAGCTTGTGCTCAATCACTTTTGGAGACTAGGAAGCTACTCTATCTGGAGATGTCTCTTTGTGTCTGTCTGTAAGGCAGTTCTTCCTTATGCTGAGCCAAGACCCCTCTCTCTTTCTAATGCCTGGTGTTAGGTATACTCCCTGAAGGTCGATTGGGCCTAAGTCCTACCACATAAGATCCTTGAGATATTTGGAAATAGCTGTTATTTCATCCCAAGTCTTTCCAGACTAAGCCTGACCATCTCCTTTGACTAATTTCTTAAAATTTCATTTTATGTCACTTAACCATCCTGGTTACTCTAATTTCCTTACATTTCTCCTATAATGTGAGATCTAGAATTAAATACAGTCATCTTGATGTATCTTAACCCTCAAAAAGGGTGGGACAGACCCTCAGAATTTTTTTTTACTCTGGGTTGATTGCGTTAGTGGGTTTTTTTGGGAGGGGTGGGCATACCACTGGGTGTATGGATCTTACTGTCACCTAACACTGCAAATCATACTCACTTGTGCTAATGCTGAGCTCTACTTCTCTCATTCCTTAGCACCTCACCCACATGTAGCACCTGAGATTCAAGTGGTGTAAATGCCACCTTTCTACAGGCAGCTGAGTTCTGTCTAAATCCAAATGCTCCTACCCAGAAGTTATTTATCCCTCCAGAAGTCTAATAAGGAGGCTCCTATTTTTATTCAAGTCAGTGGTTAATTTACTGATGAGAGAGGCTAATAATGAATACTGCATTAGCTAGTAATACCCTCCCTCCTACCCTCCCTCCAGGTTGAGGATGGAGGTCAGCTCCCAGCTCCTAGGTGAGGTCAGTCAGTTGGTCAGCATGTACCTTTGGTACAGTGGTTCAGTGCTTTCCTTTACCCATCTATTCCAGAAGCATCCATCCATGTCCAGCCCCCATTTCTCCATGTTATCTAGAAGCAGATCAAGAGAAACTTATCAAGTGCCTTTTAAGTACAGTTACGCTGTATTTACCTCATTTCCTTGATGCACTAGAATAGTAACTGTGTCCAAGAGGAAAATTTAGTTGGTCACTGTAATCTGCCTAAACCACCATTCTCTGAGCTTCCTCTCCTCTACCAGCTCTGCACTTGAGCCGTACCCCTCAGGCATCCCTGAGCACCATACATTTCTTCCCAATGGCTGCATATCCTCATTCAGCTTGATAAGCCCACCCTTTCCTGCATTCATCACCTGGGAAGCTTCCGGACACTCCTTCCCTTCCTTGTTGCTTCCCCTCTGTGCTCTGCCAAGAACGGGGCACCCGTCACTCACCTTGCCAGATGCTAAGTTTCAGTTGCCTGACAGACCTGAGCTTCCTGGCCCATGAATGCTGTCTTTATCTTTCTATCTCCAGCAGAGTCCTTGGTCCGTGGTAGATGCTGCAACAAGGAATGTGTTTGTTGTTCTGCTGAATGGTTGGTTTTCTGTGAACATTCTGGATCTCAGGGTTCACTGCCTCTTTGGCCAAGTCCTTATCCACCTGCCTTTCATTATAATTTCTCAAGTTTTGCTCAGGATCTATGTGATGTGCTCTAGTGTGTATGTTGCACAATCTGTTTTCTAACTTTTGTTGAAAATTAAAATGTATATTTGCCTGTTGTCAGGCTTCTGGCACTTTCCACATCTTTGATAATTCCTGACCCAGCCAATGACTTTAGAAATCTCATTTGCACATTCTTTTAATAGAACTTGTAAAATGACCTAGCTAGCCCACAGATGGGTCTTCACTTAGAGGATCTAGGACCTTTGATGAAATCTCTTTACTCATGTTACATAAGAAAACACGGAGGCTCACATTTGTTTAATTCTTTTTGGGTTTAATTTTAGTTCCCTAAGTGAAGAATAATGGAATAAGAATTTATGAGTTTTCTCGTCATTTTATCATCCATTGGCTTCATCCCATTTTCCCAGGTAGTAGGCAGCTGGCCTCTCCTTGATCATCCCCTTGATGCAGGCATAACTTTTTAGCTCTGTTGCCATTAAGTTCTTTTTTCTGTTGTGTTGTTTTTGTGATACATATTTGTTTTGGGGAGGCCTGATCTTCTGGAAGTTCCCCTTACATGTTTATGGTGTACTTTTTTTGTATCTGTTTCTACGTCTTGCTTCCTAGGTCTCATTATAGAGGGTATTCAAATGTATGACCTTGGTTAACAATGAAATTTGAATAACCTTTCTTTGTTCTGATGATGATATGGCTTAGAGAAATACTGAACACCTGTGATATTTCTTTACATGCAGAAGTGCTTTCTAGGAGGAAGTGTCTGGATAGAAGGGTTCATTTTGGTCTGTTCCTTAAGTGGGCAAACCTAATGTGGCCAAGCCTCAAAGCATGTTCTTGTCATTAATTCATTTGTATAATAGAGAAACATGTTGTTGGGAAAACAGTTGATGGATATTATGGGTACACTGGCATCTTTCTAGTCTGAACTGGTTATACCTCTAAGTATGGTGGGGACTGCAGTGTGTTGGATGAGAAGCTATGAAGCCACCCTGGGCTGTGGGTCCATACTGGTGTAATTTCGTTAGGGAGTCTCTGTGATAGCTCCTAACTTCTTCCTAAGTGGTGCCGTGGTCTCCAACAGAGAGCACTTCGCTGATAATACAGAAAATACTTTAACTTCAACACAGCACTTAAGAGGTAAGGGTTTTGTATGTGCCTTTTTTATTTGAACAATGAACTGAATTTAGGTTTAAACTGACTATCCTGATTTAAGATTGCAAAAAGAAAAATTTAGGTAGATGATCCATCTTGTGCTCCCTCATAAAATTCTTTTTTGGTCTGTAATGTACAGTAAATGCAGGAGACTCTGGTAATTCAGTGTTTGGATGACTCTAGAGTTTATCGATGTGAGGAAAAGTCAACATTAAAAGAAAGAAGGGCTTTTAGGAAGTCCATTATAACCACTTATAATGGAAAATGTAGTTCCCATTAGAGACTGATTTAAGGAACTCTTGTTCTGCACTGAAGCATGAAGGCTGCTGTGTGGTGCTCTGTGCAAATCATTTTTAGAGCTTCCTTTGCTCATCTCTTTCCAGTTAATCTGTTGGTGTGTCTAGACCTGAAGGGACTGCATCTGTCTGGTTGAAGGAATATGAAAATTCCCCCAAACTTAAAAGAAAGATTAGTATGCTTCTTATTTGTCAAATAGAATATGAAGGAGAAGAAAAGCTTTGCCAGTTCTGAACAGACCCAGCAGCACCAGATGTCAGTTCTTGGAACATTTAATCTTTTTCTCTTGTGTTTATTTTTGCCAATATTTTTCCACTAGAACCAAATATTAATTGCAGGCTCAGCTTGCAATATAAAATTTTTCCAATTAGGTTGTTATGACTTTGTTTTTATTCATGAAGGGAAATCTAATAAACAGATCATCATATATGGTGACATGCAGGAAAAGAACTTTAAAATAAACCCCCTGGCCCAGGGCAGGGTGCAGGCCTGGAATTCTAATCATTTCTGGAGTCGGAGAGAGGCTGGATTGAGTCTACATCCCTTATCACCAAATAACTCTCAATTTGGGAGGAGTTCCTTGGATTTATATCAGTTTGCCATATGCTTGACCTTAACCCCAAGTCTGGATTCATTCCTTGCTTAGCTTTTATGAGTTTTTGCCTACCTCTGTGTTAGGCAATAGTGAAGTATTAGGAGAGTGTGAAACATGGTGGGTTTTGACTTGAAGGAACTTTCAGTTTCTTGAGCTGAGGAGGCTAAGTGGAGTGACATTGTCACACTGTGTGTGATTAGTGATAGGTGACATGTGAAATGAGCTCCTAAGGGAGAGAAAGAAGGGGGATGGTCAGGGAAGGCTTTAAAGTAGAACTGGGCCTTGTGCTGAATCTAGCCAGAAGCAGAAGCATAGCAGAGTTACTTCAAGCTTGGAGAAAGAGTAAGGATTAAGGGGCAGAGCTGGGGAGAGCCCCGAGGTTCAGACCACAATGTGGGATTGAGCTCATGAGAATTAGATACTCAGCCACCGTCTTTTCTGTTTCTTCTTTCTTGCATCCCTCACCCTGAATCTTGAGTGAGTGCTTAATTCACTGAGGCACGGCTTCTGCCCCCACTGCTCCACGGTTTCTGTCCTGTTGGAGGCCTTAGTGATCCCTTCCCCCAAAGGCCAGGAGTGTTGGTTTGAACGTGCAGAATCTAGCTGAGGCATTGGACGCTGTTGATTCCACACTTTTTTCTAGCTCGTCTCCAGTGCTTCCCGGCTCCACATGTTATTGAAAGGCATTGAAGTGTATGTCAAAGTGGATTTAAATTCCTGCTCCACCGTAGCTGGTGCTGTTGAACTAGGGAAACTAATGTCTCTCAGCCTCAATTTAATGGAAATAAGGACAGCTAACTCATAATGTGGTTGTAAGGATTTAAAGAGATGACATGTGGGTACTATATTGAAATAAATGTCTTATGGGCAGACATCATGGTTGCTTCTCTTTCCCATCTGGCAGCCACTCTGTCCTCGCCTGAATGTGCCTTGCCCTGTTAGTGTCCATACCTATGCTCAGGTGTGCCTGCTTTCTGGGGTGCTGTCTCTCTTCTTTACCACTTTTTCTCAAAGATTTTACCTCATCACTTTGAAAGATTTAACTCCTCCATCAAAACTGAATTTGGTGTCTCCTGGATTCTTGGTAGTATTCTTCGGACAGCTCCAAGTTACTACCCTACATTTTAGTTATTTGCATGTCTTGTTTTCCCTACTTCTCAGTAAGTGCCTTGAGGGCAGAGCCCAGGTCAGGGATATGGAGAAAAACTACTGAGAGCTGATAAGGTATCCCCCATTGTGTTCATACAGGGCCTTGTATACAGTTGTCATGCTTCCAGGGTGGTCTCATCATTGTATTGGGGTTTTTTTTTTCTCCCCTTAATTACCAACACAAATTTCTAAATCTTTTTCCCTCACTGCACTCCTGTGCTTTAGATGAATTCAGATATCTGGTGAATGTATCCAGCTGACAACCTATCCCACGGGCACCTCAAAGGCAACGTGGCCAAAACTGATCTTTCATCTGTTTGTGCTCCCATGTCCCCCACGTGGTCTTCCGCCTTTGTGCAGATTGTATCGTGTCTGTGGTATCTCAGTCTACACAGCCCCTGAAGCAGACATTTGGAGGGAATTCTTCATTTCTTCCTTTCTCATCTTGTCTACGTTGAATGAGTGACCAAATGTCAACTCATTTGCCTCCTAAATATTTCTTGAAGCCATTCCCCCTTTTTCTGTGTCACATCCTGCTGCCTGGGTGTGGGGCCTCCCCTCTCAACTAGTTTTGCTGAAATTTCCTTCTAATAGATCTACCTCACCCTGTTCTCGGTCCCCTCAAGTCCATCCCTTACAGCCTGTGTGTATCACACTCCCTCATGTAAGACCCTGTGGTGGCTTCCTTCCATGTACATCAGGGAGGAGAAAGTTGGTTTTATTTCATGGTGATGGGTTTGGTAATGTCTCCTGGGGGAGGTTGCTCTCAGGTTCAGTACAGTCGCTTAGTGATGTCCAACGGTGAGGGGGGAGGGCAGCACGCAAAACGTAGGAGGATTACGTTCAAGCTCCTCGTGTGATATAAAAGGTCTCCCATGACCCTAATCCTGCCCGTGTCTCCATCCACAGCCCCTACTGTTGCCCTGCCTCACATTTAACCCTGGAGCGGCAGGGACACAGCAGCCGTCTTGCCTTGGTTCAGGCTGCACCTGCTGCCCTGTGCTCCTTAACTAGGAAGTCCATGCTTATCCTTCCAGCCTTGGTGTGTGTGCGGAGGGATGGAGTGGATCTGCATAAGGCTGAGTGTTCCTCCGGCTCTGCTGGTGCCTCTGCCTCCTCCATTGATCTTAAACCCCATGTTGCCTCGCAGACACAGTAAATTCCAGTAGGGCAAATCTCGTGTCTCATTTTTCTTTGGTCTCTGATACTTATCACAGTACTTTTCATGTAATATGTATTGTAAATTAAATTGTTTATTGAACTGAAATGAATTAGTAAATAATTCTGATTGATGAACATTCTTTGCTTTGATAGCCCTTCCCCATAAAAAGACAGGTTTTAGGAAAGGTTTATGTTCTTAGAACATTAGTGAATCAGGCATTAGGTAGACATTAGAAATTTTTGAGGAGGAGAATGGCATGATAAAAGTGGTATTTAAGAAAGATTGATCTGGAGACCAGCTTTTGTTATAGGTTTAAACTGCTCCTGGGAAACAGGTGAGGTAGCAGGGGTGCAGAAAGGGAGAGACAAGCGCAGAAAGCCATTTTGAAGAATATACTGAGGGTTTGTACTTTCATTTCCACATTTGCTCAAGTGGGATGTACTTGCTGGCACATTTTCAAAAATTAAATAGAACACTGATTTTTAAAGAAAGAACATTCTTGTAAAACACCTAAGTGATCCATTTTTCATGATTATGTATGAGACATATTTGTTATTAAGTATTGAAAAAGTGGATTATATGAATTCAAAATATTTTTAAAAATTAGTTCTGCATAGCTGGCTTAACATCTTGCAAGGTCAGTGGTTTTCATTTTATTACTTTTGAAATAATTATTAATTATGAAGAAAATGCTTTCAGCTGCCTTCTTTTATTTTATGGTTTCACACTTCCATTCTGATTGCAGGCTTTCCTCCATGGGTATTTGTGTTTTGTATTTAACTCACGTGGCTGTGTTTACTGGTTAAAGTTTATCTTCCATTTTTTGTAGGTCATGTAGCTTCTCTCTGTTTTATTCTTCATATTGGCCCCTATAAACTTTTAATTAACAGTCACTTCATTATTTTTTTATTACAGGGTTATGACTCATTGATAAAAGAAGAACTTTTTCAAATACTTTGCACTTTTGATGGTGTATTATGGATACCAAGGAAGAGAAGAAGGAACGGAAACAAAGTTATTTTGCTCGGTAAGCATCTGCTTTGCAAATTATTATCAGTACTTTAAAAAAATGTTCGAGGGGACTTTGTCCTCAAGTGTTGCTCGGCATTTTGTGTTTCGTGACTGTTCATAAGCAGAGCGGGTAGCCAGTCCTTTTTCTTACTTACATGAGAGCAGTAACATTTGGTTCTTCTCTACTTGACAGTTCCCCCAGGCCGGCACTGCTCAGGGAATCCAGCTGCCCTTATCCGCTGCAGTTTAGTCAGAATCCTACATTCAGCAAGCAACATTGGATTTTAAATCCCAAATGCTTAGTTCCTGCTGTCCTGTAGCTTAATTTGTTTAGCTGTAACTAAAAATCTATGAGATGTTTAAAGCTTATTAACTTGCGGGGGGAGTATGTTACTAAAAAGTATTTTTGTAGGTAGGTGGAATGGGTGAAATTCTGATTACTGGAGCCTGTGTCATTTTTAAAGCTTGAACTGATCCAACATAGATATATTTGTTGATATCAGAATGGACTTCATTTAGTATATGATCAGTTACATTTATGAATTTAAGTATCTGTGTGACCGCTGCTCATTAACCACTATGAATGATGTGCTAAAACATTTATTAATCATTTTAAAGGTGGAATATTTTTAAACTCAGAAAATATAGGCTTAAAATGATCAGTATGGTCTCCTAAATTGAGACACTTCTTAAGAACTGAATGTTGCCTCACCACATACCTAGCCTCCAATGTGTGCTCATTAAAGTTACATGTCCTATTTTACAAATATTAGCTTTAGAAACTGAAAAGCAGTGTTTTTTGTTGAAATTTTTATCCAGAAATTAAGCTAGGTTATAGATTGTTAATGAGGAAAGGAAGGAAATGAATATTTAAGAACTACTGTGTGCCTGTTATTTTATTTATCTTTACAATAAACCTGTGACATAGGTTTTTCCCCTGTTTTATCAATGAGGTAACTAAGACTCAGAACGTTAAGTGCTTTGTCCATTTCATACAGTGTAAGAGTCAATATTCAAATATAGGATTGTCTCTAAAGGGCATGCTGCAATTAGTAATCCATGAATGAGAGTTTTTGGAAAGCAAGGGTTAAACCACTAATTGTAGTGAAATGTTTTCAAGTATTAGGATTTCAGCAAGTAGTAAGATTGGGGAAAGAAAAAATCAGACATCTAATGGGTGAAACGTGGCAAAGAGGACACTTAGAATAAATAAGAACTGTATGATGATTTTTTAAAATGTTTTATTATGAGATAATTGTCAGTTCACATGTAGTTGTAAGAAGTAATACAGAGAGATATCCTATGCTCTTCACCGAGTTTCTCACAATGGTGACACCTTACATAACTATCCTGTAACATCACAACTACGAACGGACAGTGGTATAATCCACTAGCATGATTCAGATTTCGCCAGGTTTATAAATACTTTTTTGTGTGTTTGTGTGTATTTAGTTCTATGTATTTTATCACACTTGTAGATTTATGTGGCCATAATCACAATCAAAATACAGATAACTCCATGAAAAAGCTCCTGTGTGCTACCCTTTTGTAGCCATATTCACCTCCTTTCCTCTACCTTCTATTTCTGAAAAACACTAATCTATTTTCAGTCTCTATAATCTGTCACTTCAAAAAGATTACATAAATGGAATCATATCGTATGTAACCTTTTGAGATTAGATTTTTTCACTTAGGACAATTCCCTTCACGTCTTACTCCATTTGGACTGCTCTAACAAAACACCTCACACTTGAGTGGCTTGTAAACTACAAATTTATTTCTCAGTTCTGGAGGCTGGCGGTACAAGATTAGGGGGCCAGCAGGGTCTATGTCTGGCAGGTGCCTGCTTCCTGGTTCATATAAGGCTGTCTTACAGTTTGTAACTTCATATGGTGGAAGGGACAAAGGAGTTCTCTCGGAACTCTTTTATAAGTGCATAAATCTCATTCATGACATTCCGTACTCATGAGACTCCACACTCATGACCTGATCACCTCCCAGAGGCCCGTCTCCTAATACCATCACACTGGGCATTAGGTTTCAACATGTGAATTTGGGGGAACACAAACATTCAGACCATAGCACTTGAGGTCTGTCCAAGATGTCGCATGTATTAATAGTGTGTTCCTTTTTATTGTTTAGAATTATTCCATGGTATGAGTGTATCACAATTTTTTAACCATTTACCCATTGAAGGACATTTGGGTTTTTCCCAGTTTGGAGCTATTATAAATAAAGCTGCTAGGATCATTTGTATACAAGTTTTTATATGAATATGTATTTTAATTTTCTGCGATACATTCCCAAGAGTGGAATTGCTGGGTCAAATGATAAGTGCATGTTTAATTTTAAAACAAACTGTCATAGTCTTATAGTGACTGGACCATTTTCTATTCCTTCCCATCAGCAATGTATAAATGATCCAATTTTTCCACATCCTCACCAGCATTTGGTGTTGTCAGTCTTTATTTTAGCCGTTCTGAAGGTGTGTAGTGATGTCCCATTGTGGTTCAGTTTGTATTTCTTTAATGACTAAAAAAGTTGAACATCTTTTTATGTCTTATTAGCCATCAGTCTTCTTCAGTGCACTGTCTTTTCATGTCTTTTGCTGTTTTCTAATTGGATTGTTTTATTGTTGAGTTTTGAGAGTTCTTTATACATTCTAGATACTAGTTCTTTGATATGTGGTTTGTAAATATTTTCTCCCAGCTTATATAGCTTTTCTTTTCATCTCTTTCATAGTGTCTTTTGCAAACCAAACGTTTTTCATTTTGATGCAATTCAATTTATTAGTGTTTCCTCTTATGCATAGTGCTTTTGGTGTCGAGTCTAACAGCTCTTTGTCCAGTCTTGGTCCTAAGGATTTTCTTTTTCTTTTTTATTTCTATAAGTTTTATAGTACTGTTTTAAGTCAGTGATTTACCTTGAATTAATTTTTATATAAGGTGTGAGTTTAAGTCAAGGTTTTTTTAGGTTTGGGTTTTGGTTTTGTGTAGGAATGCCCTACAGTGATTTCAAAAACTGTAGTAGTGCCTTCTCAGTCTGAATCTAAATTGATTCCAGTAGTAAGAGTAGCTGGTGTTTCATGAATAACTTGCTCAAAGTTACACACTTCTTGTTCCTAAGTAGAGTGAAGGGGGCCCCTTAACTGAGAATGTAAGATGAAACTGTTCTGGAAGAACAGCATGGTTTTTCAGCTAAGAAATGTAAATTTTAATTGTTTTGGTTACCTTGACCGCTTATGAAAACTATTCTAATCATGAAAAAGAGAACATACACAAAAATTAAGCGTGATCTTAGGAGCATAAGGATAGCAGGCCAAAGTCAACATGATCTAGTGATGCGGAGACGAGGGGGAGAAATTGAAAGAGAAAGAGAGAAGAAATAAATGTATAGTTTAGCTGTTGCAGTGCAATGGCGGCCAAAAATGTCAAGCTATTAAAACAAAAAGCAAACCAGAAAAACTCTCTCTTATCGGAAATGAGGCAGCAAAAGTTATAAATCTTTTCAAATTCCTTCTGACCAAAATTTCCAACAGGACCTACTTGAAAGCCAATTTCTGACAACCTAGGGCCAGTTTCTCTGGAGCAGTGTGTATAAGGGCAGTCCAAGCAAGATGTCCAGAGAGGTGCACAGGCGGGCCAAGGGGAAGGGCAAATTGACGCAGTTACCCCGTTTCACACAGACCTCCGCTGGTGTGCAGAGGACATCAAAAGATAAATCTGTCCTGATTTCTGCCTGCCATCATAATGTGTCTGAAACCCTAAAAATTATATTTTAAACTCTCCTCTCTCCTCCGCCCCTATCCTTTTCCCCTTCCATGTAAGTAGCCCCTGTTTACTTGGTACACTATCTTACCATGTGGTTTCATAAACATTGCATGATTGTATGTGGTAAATAATCCTTTATCTTTCTCCTGTGTTGATGTCTGCCACCTCCCCTACTGAATTTAACATTAAAGCAAGGTTTCACAGACCCTGTTTTAATAATTTTAGATTGAAATTAGTGATTTGAGAATCACCCTATACTTCCTTACTTCTAATTTTTCTTGAAATATGCCTGTGTAACTATGTCTGTAATTGTGTCTGTAACTATAACTGTGTAAATATGTCAGTGGAAGGATGAATTAGCGTTGCTACTAGGTGGATTTATTCTGGATAAGCCCTAAGGAGTTTTCAGGATCTCTTGGCTGTGGGCCACCTGGTTGTCAGGATCTTCAGTGTTGTTTTGTACCAGTTGTTTATTCCAGATTGAAGGAGTCATGAGACCTTTCCCATGCTTTTGCAAAAAATTTATATATGCGAAATTAGTATATTATATATGTATGTATTAATTCCTTGATAGTTGAGAGGTCTTGAAGCCAACTGAAAACCTGAATTATTAAAGCAAATTATACTGCCGGTACTCTCTTCTGGAGTGGTCATTATTCATGACAGACCCTGCTCCCTCTTCCTTCCCCTTGTCGTTAGAATGTGTGTATTTTCTTCAGTAATTCTACATAGGGCTCTTCTCCATGCTCATGTTGACATTATTTGACTTTTGCTCAATTGAGAACCTATTTAATGATTTTTGCATAGCTCCCTTTTTGCTCTTTGTGTGTTTAAAAATTCTTTAAAAACATATTTTTCAGGATCAAAGGTTAATTCAGGATATTAAGACCCCAAACGGTGTTCTGTAGGAGATGTTCTTTTCTCCTGTGATAAGGTCTGGTAAAGCCTGTGAGTGGATACTGAGTGAGAGACTCATTAGTAGACTGTGTGTTGTTCCCACAGGTCTCTTCCTGAGACTTGCTGACCCCTCCGACTCTTTCCTGCTTATCAGGAAAAGCAGAACCGCCGTAGCCCCCGACTCTCTTCTTACCCACCCCGTACAGAGCCAGTCTCCACAACACAGAGGAGAAAGATGCTCCTCTTTGCCCCACTACCCCCAACCGCAAGGGTGCAGAAAGTGTAATGCATCCTAGCTCTGCTCCCACTCCTCTGACCCCTCCCACGTCCATCTGCAGCCTCTGCCCTGGCAGTTCTTCAGCCCTGAACCTCTCACCTGTTAGCACAACACCGAGTGTTTGAAGACCACTCCAGTGTGCAACCTTGGCCAAGTTTTCTAAATTTCACCTTGCATTTCTTCAATTGTTAAGTATGGCTAACAGTAACCCTCTAACAAGATGGTTTCAAAGAAGGTACCATTCTGGTCCAGGAAGCTGCACAAATGGGACATAGCAAGGAGGGCCGCTGCTGAGCCTTGTCCACACTGATGGAGATGGGACCCTTTCTTCTGGGAAGATGATCTGGTGTCTTAAATTTGAACCCACTGGATGGCCTTTTCATTAAGTGCACATAGTAAATGGCAAGGGTCTTGTTCAAACCAAACCAAACCCAGATAGCTCTGAAGATCGAGGTCACACATACAGAGTGCCTGGCACAGAGAGTACTCAGTCCCTCGTGGCCTTAGCTTTTATGCTTACCTGTATCTTTGTCTTCACCTAAAAGAATCATCCTCTTGATAGCCCACGCCCTCTTATGACTGTTGCTGTTATTCACGCCAGGAGGCAGGAGCAGTTACAGCAATCCCAAGTGGAATCATGCAGTTTGGCAAAGCGCATCGTGGTGAGTACAGCTCGGTTCCAGAATACCATGAAGTGGAATTAGACAGTATAAGGGGCTTGAAGAATTCTCAGGCACGCTTTCATTTAATGGTAGGGCCCAAAGCCCATACGGTGAAATTGTCAGTGATATGCCGGCCCCATACCATGGCATTTTATTTATATATATATGTGTACATATATAGTCTTTATAAGCTCTGTATATTATATAAATATACAATTATATGTATTATATATCTAACTGGTAAATGGAGCCTCACCTCTGGTGTTGCTTGGTGCCCTGTCATGTCTCAGGTAGTTGTGCCAGAGACGGACCCCTCAGCCCTCAGCATGGCAGGACAGGGTAGTCAGAGACCTGGGCTGGGCACCTTAGCCATGAGCAGAATCCTAACCAGGATGCAGTGTATTATCCTTTTCTGTGCCTGTATTGATGTAAATAGATTGGGAGAACTGGTCCAAATGATTTGTATACCAAGCCTCTGATAGATAAAAATTTCACCCTCAAATGTGATTTCACTGCTGTGGGGATTTAGATTCAAGGTGATTGAATAAACTTCAGTGAGGTTATTCAGCGGGAAGGTGTAGCAGCATTTGACCCAGCTCTGTCCTCCATCCAGAGCCTCTGCTCTGCGGTGCTGCCCGGGCCATGTGATAACTTAGTGGCAGAGTGGGGCCTGTGGCATGGAGCTTACCTGACCTGCTGCCACCCACAGAGTGTGTTGAGTCGACTTCTGTGGGTGGTCCTGGCAGCTTAACATTAACTGACATCATTGTAAATTGATTCTCAGAAATGCATCCTGAGTTCTCTGGCCTTTTGGAAAACAAATTTGTTTATAACTTGAAGACATGCACACCACATCTTGTCAACTTTATCCATCCATAGTGTGATTAATATCAGAGTATTCACCAACCAGGGCAGAAGGAAACCTGTCTGTGCCCCACCTATGTAGGTCAGGGTTTTGCGTTAGGATTAAAGTAAAGGATCCACTTTACTCGCTAGGATTGCGTCTTGTTGAAAAAGAGTAATTGCCTGTAATACAAATGAGTGCAGAAATAAACTTGGACAGAAAACCTCAGCTTTCCCTCTCGGCCAAGTACAAAGTCTAAGTTCCACTGGAAGGTGTCCCCTGCGCCTCTGGCTAGTTGATGGCAGCTCTGCTGAGGACAAAGGGAGCGCTCTGCCTCTCCCACCCCACAGAGGCAGTCTTTGAACCTTAGGAGAGTACAGTCACTTTGTAGGATGCCTGTGGCTGGGAATGAACACGCCACGTGGGTGGAGTGCTATGGTGCGAACTCTTGCCCTTCGTTTGGTTAATATTCTGTAGATTGTTTTTTCCTGCTGGCGATGGGCCATTAGAGAAGAACTTTTTATGCCCAAGATTTGAGGAGAAACTATTACTAGTTGTTGGATTCAGATATTTGGTCATATTGCAGGTTTTAATTGAGTTAATACACAGAAAACAAATAGAACTGTTTTAAGTGCCTGGTATATGTTAACTGTATACCTAATTAACATTTGGTTAATATTTTATAATCTGTTTTGCTATGTCTACTGATCTAATAAAAGTTAATAATAGTAGCATTTGTTGGGCCTTTACAATTTCATGTGCATTATCTCACTTTACCCTCATAATGATCCTGTGATAGTTATAAATGCAGATGATGAATCTACAGTTAAGAAGGTTCAATGAGTTGCCTCAGATCACTTAGCCTTTAAATGGCAGGTCTGAGCCTGAATCTCAGTCTGCTTTGTCTATGTCTGATTATTTTTCTTTATTCCACGTTGTCTCCGTTTAAATTGCATTAAGCATTAATTTTTACTTTGTCTCAGAAAGGGATTAGAGCATGTTCTTAGTGTCATAATGTGATAATTGGAAAAAATTACATATGGGTTTCAAAGTAGAATGTTTTAGTTGACCTTACTGTAAACTATATTTGATTTCAATTTCTAAGAACTGTCCTAAATGACTGTCATTGTTACTAGGGACACATTCTTATAGTGATCCATGTAGCACTGCCCAAGGACACTCTTGTGTGTGATCTTTGTAGCTCTTACTTGTTTATGTGTTAATAGTCGATCTCCCCCAGAGTGGGCCTTCTGGAGGGTGGGGACTCTGCAATAGTTCAGTGCTCCTTCCATGAGCCTTCTTAAATAATGGCTGGCATATAGCAAGTGTTAAGTGTTTTTTGACCAACTGACAGACTGAGAATATTTAAAACATTAAAATGTTTTTAATTTAAATAAAATATAAAAGTAAATAAAATATTTGAAACATTAACTATTTAAAAACTATTTTTACTTAAGTATAGCTGATATGCAATATTATACTGGTTTCAGACGTGCAACATAGTGATTTGACAATTATCCACATTGCTAAATGCTCACCGTAAGTATAGTTTCCATCTGTCATGATACAAAAATATTGCAATATTATTAATGTATTCCCAGTGCTGTACTTTCATCACCATGATTATTTTATTTTATAATTGGAAGTTTGTACCTCTTGACCCCCTTTACCTGTTTTGCCCATCCTCCCACCCTCCTCCTCTATAGTAACCACTGGTCTGTCTTCTGTGTCTGTGAGTCTATTTCTGTTGTGCTTGTTCATTTGTTTATTTTAGATTACACATATTAGTGAAATCATATGGTATTTGTCTTTTTTTGTCTGACTTATTTCACATAGTGTAATACCCTCTAGGTCCATCCATGTTGTCACAAATGGCAAGTTCTTTTTGGATAATATTCCTTTGTGTATATGCACCACATCTTCTTTATCGATTCATTTATCAGTGGACATTTAGGTTGCTTATATCTTGGCTATTGTAAATAATGCCATGATGAACATAGGAGAGCATTATGTCTTTTCAGATTAGGACTTTGTTTTTTTCAGGTAAATTCCCAGAAGTCAAATTACTGGGTTGTGTGGTATTTCTGTTTTTAGTTTTTTGAGAAACATCCATACTGCTTTCCATAGTGGCTTCATCAATTTACATTCCCACCAACAGTGTTCAAGGTTTCCCTTTTCTCCACATCCTCACCAACACTTATTTCTTGTTTTTTGATGACAGCAGTTCTGACTGGAGTGAGGTGATAACTCTTTGTGGTTTTCAGTTCATTTCCCTGATGATCAGTGATGTGGAGCATCTTTCCCTGTGCCTGCTGGCCATCTGTGTGTCTTCTTTGGAGAAGTGTCTGTTCAGGTCTTCTGCCCATTTTTTACTTGGATGATTTGGTTTTTTGATGTTGAGTTGTGTGAGTTCTTTATATATCTTAGATATTAGCCCCTTACTGGATATATCATCTGCAAATTTTTTCTGCCATTCAGTAGGTTGTCTTTTAATTTTGTTAATGGTTTCCTTTTCTGTGTAGAAGTTTTTTAGTTTGATACAGTCCCACTTGTTTATTTTTGCTTTTGTTTCCCTTGGCTGGGGAGACATATCTAGAAAAAAATTATTAATGCTGATGTTGGAGAATTTATTGCCTTTGTTTTCTTCTAGGAGTTTTATGCTTTTAGGTCCGATGCTTAGGTCTTTACCATTCCACATTTATTTTGTGTATGGTGTAAGACAGTGATCCAGTTTCATTGTTTTGTATGTAGCTGTCCACTTTTTCCACTTGTTGAAGAAACTCTTTTCCCCATTGTATGTTCTTGCTTCCTTTGTCATATATTAATTTACCAAGTAAGTGTGGGCTTATTTCTGGGCTTTCTATTCTGTTACATTGATCTATTTATCTCTTTTTGTGCCAGTCCCATACTGTTTTGACTACTGTAACTTTGTAGTATAGTTTGAAATCCAGGCACATGGTACCTCCAGCTTTGTTCTTCTCAAGATTGCTTTGGCTCTTCAGAGTCTTATTGCCATTTTGTAAAACATCTTTATGTAGGATATAAATGACTTATGAGGCTTAATTTGTATCACTACAAATTGTTCAGTTTTCAGCAAGTTCATTAATCTTTAAAAAGATTAAGAATAATTTAAAACCATTTCCTGTGAAAAAGCTGCATGTGTCTTATTTGAAAATATTACTAATTGCTAATTAAACTCCTGAATGAGCTGTAATTTTGTTTAAGGCTTACGTTTCCTGTTTTCTTGGTAGAATTCAGATCAGGCGGCCTTTGAGGGAACATTTCCATATTGCTTGTCATTCATTAATGGGAAAAAAATCTATGGTCAAGCTTGTATGCTAATGTCTTATTAACTGTAGAGTTAGATACTTATAAACATCTAGATGTTAATAGACTCATGCTATTTGCTTCATTCTTAAGGAACAGGAAGAGTTACTTAATTGAATTCCATGTAGTATACTGCTTTTCAATCCATAGGTTACAGCCCTTTGGGGTGTCAGGAAATCAATTTAGTGGATAGGAACCAGCATTTTTTTTAATGGGCTAGAATATAATAGATTAGTCTGGACCAAGCTCAACTGAATAGAAAATATCAGAGTGTGTTGTAAGTAGCCAGAATAAATAATATTTCATGAAAATTTTGTTTTAAACATTTATTAGTATGTGTGTCTTGAATCAAAACTTAAAATTATTATTTTTTATTGTGGGCCATGATCAAAAAATGACTCAGTGATTCAAAGGAGTTAGGTATAATAGGAATGAGGCTAAACAAATTTCTCTGAAAATTATTTGTCTAACACATTAACAAATTGTTCAAAGACAGCTCTACAAAAGTACCTATTATATAAATGTACTTTCCTACAGTACAGTGTAATGGATCCCTATAAAACTAATTTCAGGGATCAATGATGTGGATGACTCTCTATAACCTGAAATCGCAGGCTGATTCGGGCTGTCCCAGATTTTGGAGCAAAACCCAGTGAAGCCGTAACCTAATAAACCACCAGACAGAACTACTGTGGTCACAAAGCTTGGGCAACTTTTATGTGCTTCCTGCAGGTTTCTTCTCTGTAGAACTCCTTAGTAGCTGTGGGGCCTTGGGTATAATTTTCCTTTCTCTAAAATGAGAGAAATAATATTATCTAGCTTATAAGATGGTTGAGAGGACTGACTGATTAAAAATATATACAGTCTTTAAGCATTAATGAAAACTAGGCACTAATAAATTTTAATATCTGAGCATGCCTAGAAGGAATACAGGAGTAAGTAAGGAAAAGTAAGAATACATAAAGAGGCACAAAATTTTCTGTAAATTCTCAGGGAGTTTATATATCCCTTGGAACTTGTTCATGAACAAGCTCTGGTCACGGCGTTGGGTGGAAGACCCAAGGCTCCAGATTCCCAACATACAGAAAAGACAGAAGCACATGAAAGGAAATGATTTAAGCTGCCCCCTCCTTTTTTAATTTTGTTGTTGATAGTTGAGGGAAACTACAGCTGAACTGACTCCTGAATTTGGTCTTAAACCTGGCCCTGTTATCTTGAGGTACTTCTGTCTCGTGTTTGAAACTTTTAATTGTTGGTGGTGCAAAGACTCTTCAGCAAGAAAAAATTGACTTCTGAACCAGAAAATACTTTGCGCTCACAGCTCTGAAATTTTTCACCTCATGCTTATAGTCCAGCTGTTGGTGATTTTAGTCAAAATTTTATTTTCCCCCAAAACTTGTATCTGCAAATTCCAACAATCTTCACCCCCTCTACCCTCCTAAGTCAATTGTTAATTGCATATCCTCCCACGCATCTTCCTAGATTAGTCTTCCCGAGACAGTTCAGATATGTCACTGCTGCATCCCAAATTCTTCTCTTGAATTCGAAGTTCTGCACCATGTGGCTCATTCCTACCTTCCCGGGTGTTTTTCCATCTTTGATTTTCTGTGCATTTTTTCCAGTCCTATATAATGAACTTTCATTTTGCAGACAGCTGCTTTTCACTGCCCTCTCCTTATATACAGCAATGTCAAAACCATCACTCTGGCAAACCTATCCTTATTTGTGACACTGTCTCCTTGAGGCCCTTCCTATTTCATCAAATCTCTGCCACCCCCTCCCCCCCCATGCCCGCCCTTTGCCACTGGACCCCATGGGCCCTGCTAGGCTTCCTCAGGGCTGCTCTTGGGCCCATCATACGGTCTATCTTTGGATATACCCAGTAAACTCATTTTCTCTGCCTTATTGATTGTTACTGTCAGTTCTTTTTCATTTTTATATTCCTCACGAGGTCTAACTTTGTGCCCTGCACCTAACAGTCGCTCACTGTGAATGATAGCTAACATTTGCTGAACATTTATTATGTGACAAAGACTTATTTGCATACTCATGTCTCATAATCACCCCACGAAGTAGGTCCCCTTATTATCCTAATTACCGATAAAAGATGCTAAGTTTTATTACAGATGTTCTGTAATTCGTCCAAGGTCACATAACACTGAGTGGCAGAGCCAGGAGGCGGCACCACTGTGCCTGGCCTGACCTCACCTGCTCTTTAATCGCCTTGTGCTGTATTCTTCATTTAACTCTTCTGAATTGCATTTTGTAGAACCTTATCAGTTATCCATACAAAGGTGTGACCCACTGTTCTAAATAATTAAATGTATTTACATACTAAACTGGTATTTTCTGATTTTCGGTGCAAAGGTATTCTTAGGAACTTCAGAACAAGCTAGGGAATCTCTGCTCTTTCAAGGAAACTTTGAAAGTTCCTACACACCAGCAAAAATGTCAGCAGTCTTCTGACTTTCCTGGTTATTTTTCTAAAGTGGCCAGAATTCCCCTGTTATTTCCTCTCCAGATTCAGAGTTGGAGGCCCTAACAGCTGAATTCTTCTAGCTTTGGCATTTCGGTTGTTGGTGCTTGAACGGGGCACGTGTTCATGCATTTTTACTTCCCTTTTCCTTCACTTACCATTTCAAAGAAAGTTTGCATAAACAAAATGGTTAATGTCCCATTTTTTTCTGTGTTCATTTTGTGGTATATTATATCTGAACGTGCAATAGCCCTGCCTACTTGTTCCAGCTTTTTGCTTCTTACATAAATGAAACTGGTAGTGAAAAGGTAACAGGCCAGGTTTAAGGACACCTGGTTTGCAAATGTGATTCAGCACCAAACAAAGCGGTCTGATATGTCGGTGTGACCATAGAGCATGAATCCAGGTGTCCTAGGGCCAAGAAGGGAAGATGAGTTAGTTGGTGGGGGGGTCTCCTGGCTCTCTTCCCAAAGCAAGACAGAATCTAGCACCTGCCCAGGCAGAAATCGTGAAGAGCAAGAGAGAGGCCTTAGGAGTTCCGTTCCTAGACCTGTCCAATTGATTTCACTTGAAGAAGAATCAGAGATGACTTTGAGGTGGGGGTATCTTGGACTGAAATGATAATTGTAGCTTGATGGCTGTTAGACAAGACTTGTTTAGATATAAACAGAGAATATGAAGTAAATACTGAAGAATGAGAATAAGAATAGAGATTACATCAAAATTTTAAAGTGCTATTTATCGTAAGTGTGTCCATGGATATGTGACAGACCGAAATATGATCATGTAAACTTAGGGAACAGTTAAATTAGAGGCCAGTTGTTCATGCTTTAAATATTATTTTCTATACTGAAAAAAAAAAGAAACCTGATCATATTTCTGAATCATGAATCATGCTATGGTGTTTAAAAAGTCCAGTCTACACTTATATTTTCAAGAACACATCTGTTATACACAGCAGAGTAGATTCAAAATTGACTGATTCCAGTTTTGGGTAGGTGTCATGATTTAAATCAAATGACTGTTATGGATGATTTGAACTAAGTCATTATTCATTCTATTAATCTTTCCTGTATGTGTGAGAATATGTTACTGTTGATTATGACTACCATGGTGCACGGTCTTCACAGTTTAGAGCTAAAAGAGATTTTGGTTTAGAGGTTGCATAATGTATCACTGAAAGCAGATGAATTTTGATATTTCAGGTTGATTTTGTTAGCACAGCAGAAAGCTGAACGGTAATTTGGTTATTTCATTTTCAGAAGGTAATTGAAGCAGATGTTGGTGAGGATCCATTTCAATGACTCCATCAGCTTTTTTTTTTAAGTGGAGAGGTATTTCCTTTTTATTTTGCTAAATCAACTACTTTTGTTTCAGTAGATAATAAGATAATTTTTTTTAAAGCACATCTCTTGAGCTTATATACTTAGGATTTCAGGATGTTTTTCTTTAATACGAGTAGATGTATTAAATGAGTAAGATACACACTATATATGTAAACATGTATTTTTATGAGTATATGGATATTTAAAATACAAAGATAAGTTAAACAAATACACATAGATTTTATCTTTAAGTGCAGTTTGTACTGTCTTAAAACGTTTGAAAATTTTAAATTGTAAAATTAATTGAGTTATAAACCTAATATATGTAATCTTTGCTTTCTTCCTTTTTATTTTTAATGTATACAAACACCTTTCATGATTTTGAATAAATAGCCATTTTGGTTTTTATGTTATCTGATGCAAGTAAGATACTTAAGACATCTCCCAGTTCTTTGACTGAGTCAAATGTAAGACTTTATTGAGTCATACAATGTTTATCCTTGGATTTTAAATGTATTATTGTGTGATAGGGAGAAACTTATGCACTGCTTGTATCTTAGACCTTATGTGCCTCCACCTGTTAAGCACCGAAGGTTGAGTGGTGAGCACAACTGTGGGCCTTGCTCTGATGGAGATTACTTTGCTCTGATGGAGATTACTTTGCTCTGATGGAGGAGATTACTTTTCACAAAGTCATTAAACAAGTAAATACATAAATGTACATGTCATTAGAAATTGCAGCGTTTGCAATGAGGGAAAATAACAGGATGTTACAAAAGAATTGCAAGGGCAATGCCCTCTTTAGGCAGGAGTGATGCCCGAGGGAGACCTCTGGAGAGAAATGGTATTTAAACCAATCCAGGATCAAGCAGGAGTTAACCAGATGATCTGTGTGTTTAGAAGGGCTGAGGAGGAAGGAAAGGAGGTGACTGTTCTAACTAGGGGAGACACTTAGACTCAAAGACGTAAAGTGTGAAAAAGCTTGGCAGATTCCTGGATCTGCAAGGAGGTCAGTGTGGCTGGAACTGAGTGACTTCAGAGAGGAGAGCGTGAGAAGGCTGGGGCGGTCATGCTGGGGTTTGTGGCCATGGTTAGGAATTTGGGTTAAGTAAGTAGAGGGATGGAGGTGCCATTAAATGAAATGGAAAAACCATAAAAATAATGGTTTTGAGAGGGAATCTAAAGAACAGAAGTTCGGATGTGTTAAGTTTGCAACACCAATGAAACATCCCAGTGGAAGTACGAATGTGCAGTTGCTTATGTCTCTGCAACTGAAAATAGAGGTGAAAACAGGGTGGTCTGGGCTGGGTTAGAAGTGGAAGAATTGATGGAATGGATGAGATCACACAGGGAGAGAATGTCTGTAAAGTGAAAAGAGAATAGCTAAGGAATGGGGAACAGAATTAGGTAATTCCCTTCCTCAGTGGTCCAGTAGGTGAAATCCAGAAAAGGTGGAATCACTGCTCTAAATTCCAAGGAAAGAGGGCACGCATTTTAAGGAGAGAATGATCAGCAATTTTGAAAGCAGTAAGAGATGAATTAAGGTGAGGACTGAAACGTTGCCATTATGTTTGGCCAACTTGGAGGTCACTGATGATTCAAAAAAAGCAGTTTCAGTGCAGTGATGGGAGATTGCAGTTTAATGTAAATGGGAAGTAAGAGAATGGAGACCGAGCTTCTGGGCAGTTCTTCTGGGAACCTGGTTAGGGGAGGGGAGCCAGACATTAGGGCCGTGGCATTAGGGAGACATGGAGGCCAAGGAAGAATAAGCTTTTAAAGACAGAAGAAGAGAAGGTGTTAGAGCATGTTTATCAGCTAATGGGAATGAACCATCGGAGGGGGTGTCCCCCAGAGAGGCCAGCTAGATGACTGACCCTTATGTAAAGTAGTGAGTCATTAGCAAAGCAGTAAAGCAGGAGATGAGCCATACCAGGTCCATCCAGGGCCTATAACCTGTTGCAGAATTTTGCTGTGTATATTGGTGGCACTGACCTCTCCTTTGCTGATTTCTTACTCTATGGCCCCATTTAATCCTTAGAACAATCCATGAGGTAGATGGTGATATTTTCCTCCTTTTGACAGGCAAGGACACAGGCTTGGGGTGATTTAGTAACTTCTGTTACCCAGTTAGTAGATGTTGAAGCCAGGATTTCTTCCTTGTGTCCACTTCCAATTGTGTACAACAGATGTACGAATCTACAATTAGAATACCTCGGTGATATTAACTTTTTCCTTACTTATACAATTAAAAAAAATAAACTGTAAATGGCCAGATGTAAAATATTAGTGTTTCAATAAAATTATCTAAGTGAGCCTCAATTGTTCATGTTTATTTTGAATGAAGAAAGCTAATCTTAATGCTGTGGGCAGTGACATCTGTTTAGGAACTTGATGTACAGTATGTGTGATGAGAACAGCTATCTGGGCCTGTTGTAGTATCCTCTCGTATGTACAGAAAACAAGCTGCTAGCAAATATTCCTGGATTTGAGCAATGTTCAGTGAGTGGTTATGTCTGTACAGCTCTGATAACAGCTGGTAAATTTCTTTTTCCTGCAGTCAGAATCCTAAGTATCTCCATGACCTTTGTAAGCACAGTATTCTGCAATGACTATATTTTATAGGCTCTAGTAGGTTGGGATGGAGAAGCACCAGGTAATACAGTAATTAGGTAATGCCTGGGGGCCTGGAAGAATTTATATTTTAGAAAGAAAAGACAGCATTTTCTTTACTAGGTGTCAAGTTCATGTTAAGTTGATATTTCATTTTTCTTCTTTCACTCATCTTCTTAATACAGGCATCATGCTTAACTTCAGAAACAAAATCTTGTAGCTGAAAGACAGAGGTCATTCAAGCCACCACACCACGGCCAGAATCTCTGCTGTGTCTGAGAAATAGGCTTTTTCCAACCTGGATATGAACTTTTTGAGCTACAGGGATGTCAAAAGGACTCCCAAGGCTACTTTCAAGCTTTTCTTGAAAAGCTGTCATGAGTGGAAAATTGTTTTTAATTTTGCTTGTTAAAATGTATTTCCTTTCCACTTATTCTACTTATTCCCAGTTACTTAGGATCCACATAGGATATATCAAATCCCTCTTTCATATACTATTATCACATGTGTTTGAAGACATCATCATATTCTCCCTGAACCTTTTCTATTTCAGGCTGAAGAATCCTAAGATTCTAAATCTCTCCACCTAAGACAGATTCTTCACCATCTGAGTGTGGTCTGATTAATGCATTTGTAGGAATATCACTTACATTACAACAATGTAACTGTTGTTTATTGACAACAGTTATATATACTCATTGGGGAAAATGTGTGTTTCCTTGTGAATTGGAATTTTAACTTTGCTTATTTGTTTTCTATCCATTCTAATTTTCCAGGAATTTTGAGGCCTGATTTTTTTTCCACTATTTTTTAAATTAAGGTATCATTGATATACAATCTTATGAAGGTTTTGCATGAGCAACATTGTGGTTTCAACATGTATCCATAATATCAAATCCCCCACCCCACCCCATTGCAGTCACTGTCCATCAGTGTAGTAACATGCCACAGAGTCACTACTTGTCTTCTCTGTGCTACACTGTCTTCCCCATGACCCCTCCCACACCATGTGAACTAATCATAATGCCCCTCAATCCCCTTCTCCCTCCCTCCACACCTGCCCTCCCCCACCCTTCCCCTTTGGTAACCGTTAGTCCCTTCTTGGAGTCTGTGAGTCTGCTGCTATTTTCTTCCTTCAGTTTTGCTTCGTTGTTATACTTCACAAATGAGGGAAATCGTTGGCACTTGTCTTTCTCTGCCTGACTTATTTCACTGAACATAATACCGTCTAGCTCCATCCATGTTGTTGCAAATGGGAAGATTTGTTTCTTTCTTATGGCTGAATAGTATTCCATTGTGTATATGTACCACCTCTTCTTTATCCATTCATCTACTGATGGACACTTAGGTTGCTTCCATATCTTGGTTATTGTAAATGGTGCTGCAATAACATAGGGGTGCATATGTCTTTTTGAATCTGAGAACTTGTTTTCTTTGGGCAAATTCCTAGGAGTGGAATTCCTGGGTCAAATGGTATTTCTTTTTTGAGTTTTTTGAGGAACCTCCATACTGCTTTCCACAATGGTTGAACTAATTTACATTCCCACCAACAAGTGTAGGAGGGATCCCCTCTCTCTGCATCCTTGCTAGCATTTGTTGTTGTTTGTCTTTTGGATGTTGGCCATCCTCACTAGTAGGGGATGACATCTCACTGTGGTTTTAATTTGCATTTCCCTGATAATTAGCGATGTGGAGCATGTATTCATGTGCCTGTTGGCCATCTGAATTTCTTCTTTGGAGACGTGTCTTGTCTGTTCAGATGCGTGATTTTTAACATCAAACGTATTTGCTGTCCTTCCTAGCTTGGGGCATTAATAGCATGCCTTCTATGTCCTTATCCAAGTAGTTAATAAAAATGCTGAAATTGAGAGCTTTATGCATTTGGGCACATTAGTAACCATCAGTAGATTAAATAATTATCTGTAAGTCTTTCACTTTGCTAAAAACAACTTGCTCTAGTTCACTTAACCAATTTCTCTAGCCCAGCTATTTGCATCTTAACTCTGAAGAAGGTGGTGACAGATATTTTCAAGGGCCTTGGTGAAATCTTATATGCTACCTCCTGTGACATGCCCACCAGTATCCCAAATCTAGCAGCACTGTTAAACAAGAAAATTATGTTTGTTTATATCACTCACTTTAGTGTGCCCATGGAGGCTCTACCAGTCAATGATTCATCTTCAGTTAATCACAGATGATTTGTCTAATATCTGTCAGTTTATTTTTCTGGGAGTCTGTATCAAGCTGCTCAGTGTGTCATTTGTAGAATCTAGGTTTGTTGTTGTTTTTTTCCTTTTGAAAACGAGAATTTTTTTTTTTCACTTCCAATCTCTCTCCATGCTTCTTTAGAGATTACTGGTAATGGTTCTACAACTCAGGGGTTGCTCCTTATAGATTTAGAGACTTCCTCCTGGCTTTTCCTTTTTTTTATAGCCCTGATGCTTCATCCTGTTGAGTTTTTCAGTCTCTGACAGAGCTGCAGAACAGGACTGGACCAGCTCTACTTGCTCTCTTACAAGTCTGCATCGCTCAGTGTGCCGTAGTCAGTGAGCCTATTGCTTCTTGCCTCCTGAGCCACTCAGCGTCCCTAAAATGTCCTTGTTGCTTTTTCTGTTGCATTGTTTACCAACATCTGCTCATTCTGAGCTCCAGCTTTCCTGTGTTCTTACGGGTACCTGTCATTTGTTTGCTGCTTTTTGAGCATTGGTGTGTGCCTTTCTCTTACACATGCCTTTTGGAAACTTGAGTTTATCGGTACACTTTTGTTTCTTGAGATGCTTTCTGCTTCGCCTCTTGAACAGACTCTTTTGTGATAGAGTCAATAGAATTTGTTTTGGAAGGACATATCATCCCTCTTTAGCCAGTTTCTTTTTAGACTCTGGCCATGGGATCATATTCGTCAGTGAACTTTTGTAGCAGTGCATGGTCTGGTGTAAGACAGGATGCTTGTACAGTAGTAACAATGGGATAAGTATTGTAACCAAGGTGACTGCCAAGTGCTAAGGGTGTGGGCACAAGAGGTGACAGTCCGGAAGAGCCTAGGCGTCATTGCAGTAGAAGTGACATGAGCTGCCTTCATATGCCATAAAGAGAGAATGAAGGAGCGGAATTGCACGCACAGGGATACTGTGTGCAGATGCACGGACACGTGAAAGTGCGTGGGACTTGCATGTGACCAGAACGACAGAGATTCCATATATTCTTTGAGAGAAGCCTAGCATGTGGATCAGTTCTTTTGCACTACCTCCTTTTGCACTACTTCCATATCTTCCTTTTAATTACCATCACAGTCTTCATCTGGAAGGTGTGGGAAAACATCACTGAAGACCCAAATCTATGAGATTCCTATCCGGCACTTCAGAGTTGCTAAGAATCATTTCAGGTTTCCTAGACCATGTGTCTAGACAAGTCACTCTTTTTTCCCCCACAATATCACATATATATATATATTTGAATTACACAACAAAACATCATTTTAACCATTCTTAAGTGTATGATTCAGTAGACTTAAGAACCTTCACACTGCTGTGCGACCATCTCCACTATTTCCTAGACAAGTTACTCTTGACTGATGGTTTTCGTAATTCTTAGGAAGTTCTCTGTTGCTTTGTCAACTTGTATACTAACCGTCACTAACCCTAACTAACCCTAACTAACCCTACCAGAGCAAACTTTGGTTGCATTCATTCCCCCTGACAAGAAGGAGCCACCAAGTACTTTTCTTTTACGTATTAAATGAATCAACAAAATAATTACTAAATTATTTTTATTACTTGCCAGGCAAAAGAACACACACCAGTTCACTGGTCATGCTAATTAAGGATTGAAGTTTGCATCATAGACAGGAGGAATGAGTCCATAGCCTGTGAATGATTGGTTTCAACAGTCTCATTTTTCACTGGTCAGTAAAGAGCCTTCAGTTATGGCCCATGAGCAAAGATGTTCAAAGTTCAGAGTTTTTTTTTTTATTCATCTTTGGCTGGTGGGCTGTTCAAAATTCACAGACAATTTGTAGTGAAACTCAGTACCAGGTTTATCTCCTCGGGTGGAGCTGCTACGATTGGGGAGTTTTTTGACAGGACTTAGGAAGGATGGCTACGATCTCTCAGCTGCTTTCTTGTTTTCTGTGGTGAGGCTGGCCCAGCTCTCACATCTGTAAGGCATTGCCACGCTGCTGTGTCCCAGCCTGGCATGGTCTCTGAGCCTTCTTTTGCTCTGCCACATGTTTCTACCCACCAAAACGTGCTGGTTTCAGTTTCTCTCTGGAGCTTCAGAATAATTTTCTTCCTTGTATCCTATGTAAATTATTTTCCAACTTCTAGAAATTGTGTTTAATGAAACATTTATTTTTTTCAAAATGAAGTTCATTGTTAATTTGAGGTCATAATTTTAAGTGATTTTCTTAGTTTAACCTTCAATGAAGAGAAAATGAGAAATTAAGGAAAAAGCAGAAACTAGGAAAGAGAAATGTACTTTTAGTGAAAATCACACACACACACACACACACACACACCATTTAGTTGTCTAGGCAGACAACTGAAACTCTTAGAAAAAAATAAGGGGGACTGGTCTTTTGTGTCAGTCAGGGTGGAGACAGGAGATGCTCTGGGGCTTTAGTCCATCCTCTGGTGCCACTGTCATTAGCACTTCCCACATGCACCCCAAATAAACAAGCAGTCCTAATACAAGGAGTTGGCCTGCTTAGCAAATGCAGCTTTTTAAGACAAGGTCCCAAGCCTTCCCTTATCCCTCCAAAACTAGTTCTGCCCCACTTCCTTCTGGGAAGAAAATTATAGAGTGGCTACTAAAGGCCTTTTTCCCTCTGTCTTTTCCTTCCTTTTTGATGGTTCTACAAAATTGTTTCCTCTGAGAAATAATAATGGACATTTAAAAAAACTGACACATTAAGTGTGAAGTGGCACTATTTTTGAAAAATCATAATGCACACAAAATATTTTGATAGGCATATAATCGAGAAATGATAAAGAATCTTTAAAAATAAGATGTACATAGTGGGAGAGTATAAACATGTGGGTGGCTTATTTTTGTTTTTGGTAAATGCAAATGTTTAGCTTTAACCATGAAAAGCTCTCATGAAACACTTAATCTTTTTTGTTTGAAGCCATCACTAGATAAAATCAAAGTGACTTAAAAATATAAATAATACTTATTAAGTACATGTGGACATAGTAGAGTTAGTCCCCTACAGCTATAAGAAAATTCTAAGAAATTTCACACAAAGACTTTGGTTTTCTGAATAATTGATGCCCATATGATTTATACTTATTTACTTGTTTATTTTTTATTGACATTTAGGGCTAGAAAATATCTTAAAAACAACTTAGGCTAAATTATTGGTAGAGATGAGTTACTGAGCCTTGAGGAGTTGTTAATCAGAGTTACTTAGTGGCTAGTTAGGGCATCATTCATTCATTCATCAAACATATATTTTGCTTCTGGTGTGTATCCTGGATACTGTGCTAAGCATTGGATATGCAGTGATGATAAGACAGACATTGGCTGTTCCCCTCCTGGAACTTACATTCTAATGGGGGAACCAGATATTGAACAATTAAATGCAGTAGTAATGCTTCAACCCTACTATGTAGAAGTGCTACAAAGGAGAAGTAGATGGCAGCAGAGAGACTTTAGCAGGAGGACCTGACCAATTCTGAGGATCAGGGAAGGCTTTCATGAGGAAGTAACATTTGACCTACTCTCTGAGGGATGATAGGAATAGCTAGGTAAAGGGTAGTGGGGTCCATTCTTGGCGGAGGGAGCAGCATGTATAAAGGTAGAGGGTAAAATCAATAGGAAATAGCAACAGTAGAATGTGGAGATAGAGAGGGAGCAGGACCCAGGGTCCAGGTTTCCACTTAAACAGCTGAGCGGACCGAGGTACTCCATATATTTTGCTGTTACAATGTTGCATTGAATCGTACTCTCTCTATGTATATCATTTTTTGTGCAAACATTTCAGTTTGGGGTCATCTTGCATTTGGTGTGTCTCTGCAAAGGGCACATAGAGCGGTGGGATCGGGGACTGGTATGCGGGGGAGGAGTTCAGCGCATACTTCCGAACTGGAGTATGAAGTCGAGAGTCATCAGTTTAGGAATAAAAATGGCCAAGGGGTCTGCTGAGAAGACAGCATGAAGAGAGAACTCCCGGCCCTGTTCCATCCCTAATCTTCCCTGTGGCAGTAAGCGCATCTACCCAGTAGTTGAAACCCCAAATCTGGGAGTTGGTTTTTACTCTTTTTTTCCCCTCACTTTCCACACCTAATGCATTAGCAAACCCTATTGACTTCACCTCCAGAACGTAACCTAAATCTGTCCACGTCATCTCCTAATTACTATCACCTCTCTTCTGGATACTGCTGTGCCTTTAACTGGGCTCCCAGGTTCCATCCTTGCTCTTTGCAATCTGTTCTCCAGAGAGGGAGCAGAAAAGAACTTTTAAAACATCTCATCCTCAGGATTAAATCTTTGAGTGGCTTCTCAGAGCCCTTGAAGTAAAATCTAAGTTCTGGACCCTGGTACAAAGCCGTGTATTTCAGCCTCTGCCAGCCTCTCTGATCTTTTATCATCGTTTACTGGACACTCCCTCCTAGCTGCCTGTGGCCTTCTTCCCTGCCTATGAGCACAAGGAGCCCGAGAGGTGTTCAACAGGAGGAGGGGTGTCAAGAAAGCCCGAGAACTTCTGGTCAGCTGTGCTGATTGCAGCTGAAGAGTCAAGTGAGATCAGAATTGGAAACTGTCCCCTGAGTCCCCCTAGTCCCTGGCCCACTGCTCCCCCGATCGCTGCTGCGCCCTGTGTGGGGCACTTACTAAAGTCAGCTGCTCGGGACTGCGGCTCCCTGGGATGAACGTGCAATCCTGTGCCAGCCAGGAACCTTGTCATCCCAACTGTGCAAGGGAATGACAGCCTGAAGCACTGCTCTTGTTCAAACGACAAGTTAGAGAACAGACCCACTGAAGTGTAAGGGAGAAAGAGTACATTTCCACTGATGGCAGGGGCCCACCCTTTTCTCGTGATTTAAAACAATAGTAAGTGATAATGATAAGAAACTCAAACAGTGTGAAACAATGTAGCATAAATAATTTTAAAAGTCTTCTGACATTCTTTTCTCCTCCTCCCCTGCAATTTCTAATCCCCAAAGGTAATCTGGGTGATAGGATCATATCTATCCTTTCAGAGGATCATATCTATCCTTTCAGAAATATTCGTGCATATAGGATCCTGTTTTCTCCCCCAGCCCCATAAATAGACTCTTACTTTATAGGTCTTTAACTTCCTTTTTTTCTTACTGCTGTAAATAGACATATTTTTATGATGACTCCATATATTTTGCTGTTAACAATGTTGCATTGAATCGTACCCTCTATATATATCTTTTTTTGTGCAAACATTTCTGTAAAATAAATCCTAGCAGTGATCAAAGCCTATTGTGCAGTTAAACTTTTGATCGTTATTCCAAATTGCCCTCTGAAAATCATGCCCCAGCTTGCACTGCTACAAACAGCGCTTTTCATGGGATGTTCCTGTTCTGCTGTAAGACACATACTTTGAGCAAGTTGCTACTTTGGTGATGTGATCATCTGTGCCAGCTTCTCCTTCCTCCTTTCTTCCATTTTCCTGTCTTTTGGCCTTTCTTCTCTCATTTTCTGCCTCCCTTTCTTACTTTTCTTACTTGTTGCCCTCCTTCGTTCCTTTCTTTTTCCCCTTCCTCCTTTTCTCCCGTTTTTCCCTCCCTTCCTTTGGTTTTCAGGCCGGCCCTCCATCCGCATTTACTAAGAGGCTGTTCCCGCACTGGAGAGTGTAGTGTTCTGTAATGGCCCCAGGGAGCTCCTGGCATCTGGAGAGAGGACAGCGGAGGTCCACGCCTTCCCGCTCAGGCCCCCAGTGAGATACCGCAGGCACCGAGCTGTATGTTCATTGGAGGGCAACTAGTATAATGAGAGTGCAGACTGTTTTGTGTGGAGTGTAATGGAACGTACTGGAAGCATTTAGCCTGGAGAAGAAAACAACTTGGTTGGGGTGGGCATGCCGTCTGCCTTGCATTGCGAAGGGCTGACTTGAGGAGCAGAATTCTCAGGCCTCTGGGATAGTAAGGAGGAGACAGACCCGCAGATCGGAAATTTCCAAGCAGATTCTGCCATTCAGCATAACAAAGAATTTTATAAATGCCATTCATTTATATATAATAATTGTTTTCTGTGTCAGTTAGTGCTCCTTTTGATACAAGAAGAATAAAACCTCAGAGAGTAGGCATGCCGTTAAGAACAGCGGGCTTTGGGGCTCATGCACCCTCGGCCTCAGCTCTTCCCCCTTCATTCTCAGACCCCCAGTGAGCTCTGGGGGTGGTCCCGGACTCTCCCTGTGGTGGGATAAGAAGACTGCTGTGGCTCCAGCCTCTGATTTGCCAGGGGAGGAAAGATCAAGAGTGTTTTCTGGTAGCTTCTTCATTTGTCCAGCTTGGAGTCGCCCTGCTGGGACCGAAGTGATAAGTCCCGCGTGGGAAAGGTTGTACAGGAGGGGGAGCATGCAGTGGCCGTGGTCTGCTGTACTCACCAGATCGGGCTGAACAGGAACAGCAGGTTTTCCTGCTCTGGCAAGTGGAGCAGTTCACCTTGGGGCAGCCACCAGTTCTGCTCTGAGTGGCCCACTTACCACCGTCCTGACCGCAGTGACCTCCTGGGAGCTGCACTTCTCTAGCAGCCCATTTGCTGATGGCATACGTTTGCAGACCTAGGGATTAATTTATGGGTTGAGCAACTGCAGGTCCATTTGATGAATTAGGAGTTTCTTTGAAAATACAGTACAATTTTTAAAAAAATGGTAGGCTTTAATTCTATTTTCTTTGGCTAGTACATGGCTAGTGACCAGAACCATGGACTTGGCTGAGCCCTGGTCTTTGGATGGAGATAGAACTTGGCTTGGGAATTTTGGTCTCTTAGCAGCATCTGCCTCACCTCCAGAGTAGGACTATCCTCTGGATCTCTGCTTTGGGGCAATACAAACCAGTGGCCTGAGGTGGGGAGGCACTATTTATTTGCCTCTTGGGAGCCTGGGACTGTGTTCTAACCGCATCAGAGCAGTGGGGCCGTCAGCTTGTGTGTTTGGCAGAGGGAATAACTGGAGGTATTTGGGAGGGTCCGAAGAAGCTCATTTTCTCACAGATCTTCAAGACAGTGAACTCCCCTACTTTCCTTGCACTAGTTTTAGTTTGAGGCAGATAATTTAGCTTTTCCACCTTTGCCAGACTCCAGGTTACCAGGCTCTCAGCTGTTGCAAGCCACAAGCAAAGGTTTTCTTTTACCAGACAGTTTCGTCTGCCTCTACTTTCAGCAGATCAGTTACAGCCCAAAAGCTTGGCTCTTTCTTGTAAGATCTTACTAATAGCAGAAAGAAATAGGTAGTTTACTGTAGAATTCTAGAAATTCTCTTAGGCCCCTAAGAATGAAGTCCTTATGACACATGGTCCGGTTTTAGGACACAACAGTCATCCATTTGATTATCCCGTGACCAAGGCGCTCTCAGTGCTTTGATGGACCCGGGTCGAGTAGTTCATCCCTGGAGCTGAAGTGGATCCCTACCCAGATGAGGTATGACAAGTGGAGGGAGGATATATTTATTGAAAAATTGTCCTTGATGTCAGGCTAGGAGGAAAAGATGATAGTGAGGCCAGAAAAAGTCTACTGTAGCTCTCTATAATATGTCTGACACTGACCTAGGAGCTGAGGTTAGTTTTTAAAAAGAAGAACCATCTGTGTTGCATCTCAGTGAGTTTCTAGGCACTGGAGTGTTTTGAGAGTCTGCAGGTACAGTAGTTGATTTCATCATTGGATGATTTGATGAGGTAATTGTTAAGGAGCTTGTTACCATATGATTATGTTTTATGACTTACTCTAATTAGAAAGCAAAACGTAAAAACTAATTTGTTTATTAGCTTAGCTATACAATCAATTGTTGTATCATTTTAAATTATGGTTCTTTCACCATTTTAGAATTTTTGATATTGTGACAGCTTTATGTAGAATTGTTAAAACCCCATTCAGTGTTTTCTTTAACTTCACAATTCCCCTAAAACAATATCTGAATACAGAATAATTAATATATTGATGAAGAATGCCTTATTTTTTGTGTGTATGGTAGTCTTACTAGGGATATAATAGTTGATAAATGCTAAATTTTAGTTTTTGCCTGTGCCACTGTGAAATTGTAATGTATACTTGCCTTAAATACTGAGCCTTGCTTTTTATTGCCTGGAGCTTCATTGCCCTAATCCATATAAACAGCAATAAAACTTTCCTTCCTTTGACTATCATTTGAACTGTATCTAATATACTCCCTGCAGAGAATCTCAGTAATAGTTAAAAACATATTTTCCCTCATCTTATGAAATATTGTTATCATTACATTTTTGTTTTCTTCAGAAGCCCTCTTTAATCTCAGCCAAAATATAGTCCAGCTGAGTTTTTTTATGGCTTAATCCAGGAACATGGAAATCCACAGGAAATTTGGATGATTATTGTTCCAATATTAGAAACGTTTAAAAGAGTTTTATAATGTGTATTAAAATTAAAAGGAATTTCTAAGATCAGAACATTTAAGACTATAAAAATAATTGCAAATCTATGAACAATTACTTTGCCTTTTTTCAACAAGTTATTAAAAAATCAAAATGAAAGTGTAATCAAATCCAAGTGTAAGTTTCTTGGTAAAGACTGCTATTGGAGATGGTGACTTGAATACCCAGTTAAGGGCATGTAATGAACTCTGTTTCAACTCTTTGGGTCAAGAGCGTATTAGGGATGAAGAATTCATGATAGAAAGTCCACTTTATTTGGTGGAAATGGGCAGGTGTTCGAACGGTGGGGACATTGTTAGGTCTCAGGGTAGTCGTCCTCCTCCAAACAGCTATGTTGTTCTGTAAATTAGTAGATCGGTGTTGGGTGGAGTCTGATCTCTGTCAGTGTAAAAGACATTTGAGAGATTCGTCCCTTTTTTCTATGTGACCTGGTCAGACTCAAGGATTTTATCAATTTGTGAACTTTGACATAAAACACTTATAATTAGACTGCTTTATCATTCCAGGACTGAAGTTTGTTAAATTTCTTGTTTATTTGTTCATTTATTCACTCATTCATGTCCCACCTTATTCTACAAAGACTTGAGGCACTTTATAAAAACTGTACCTATGTTAACCATATATAACCAGACTTTTGGGCTCATTTTGGCCAAGTCCCAGCATTGTCACATTCAAAGAAGTAATTATGACAGAGAAAGTAATGGGAAATCATTCAGATATTTACTTCACCTTTCAGAAAACATCTAAGAGGGGAGTGAATGCATTGTATATGATAGAACTTTTATTTTTAATTCTCTTCCTTCAGTCTCTCTGACCTTTTCCATGGCTCTCAGCTATCTTGAAACCTATACAAAAGCTCTCCCCAAATCCACTCAGTGTATTTCCTCATATCCTTACCTTTCCCATTCTTTTTTAGATATCTGTTCTATTTCCTCTCCCACTGTGTGTCCCTTTCCACTTCTGTCCTCCTCGTGGTTCATCTCTCACATTTGTGTTAATAATCCCAGAAGCAGAGAAAGGAACAAAGCGGAGAATCAAACCCAGAGCCTCCGTTAGGAGGCATATCAAGGAATGAGGCTGAGATCATCCAGATGTTAACATGTTTCTCTTTGTTACCTTTATGAAAAAAATTGTAAACTACTAATTAAAAACGGGAAGTCCAGACCAGGGAACATACAGATTGGGATGAAAACTGGGATGCCAAACTGCACGCTGTTAATTGTATATGTGACTCAGAACTACTTCCATGGTCAGTGTTATAAAAGGACTTCTTTCCATAATTCTCCCTATTCTTCGTGGTAGAGCATATAGTCGTTCCTCAGGTGACAAAGCACTTCCTAGCCCTTAACTCTCAAATTATGTAGGGCTTCACATCCTACATAAAAAGATTATATGATAGATCTTTTTTTTTTAATTCTCTTTCCTCAATCTCTCTGACCTTTAAAACTACTAAAAAATGTAGTGGTAGTGTCTTTAACAACATCCATAAAGGCAATTTATTGCAGCAAAGGTGCTTAGAGAGGACGTGATGCCAGGAGATGACTCAGGAAGGATATTCTGCAGTTGGCCAGCACAGAATGGCCTGAGGCTGCAGCCTTCCCATGGTCTGAATTGAGCCAAGAATAAAACTTTATGCTGCCTGGAGCAAAAACTGCAGACACTGACCTCGGGGACCAAAGTGGTGATGTAAACGAGTGGAGGATAGGTGGTAGCTGCCAGCCTGAGGTGCAGGGCACTGCAGGGAAGGAAGAGGCTGGCGGCTGGACAGCACTTGTCCTTTTGAAGGAGAGAAGCGGCTGCTGCTGCTCTGCTCTATCCTGTTTTTCCATGTGGGAACCTAGACCAGTTCTACTATGTCTTCTTATTCTTCAGGTGAGCTTGAAAGCCAGATTTTTCTGTGCAGTCTTCCCATTTTAAAGGCTTATCATTCAGTCATTTCAATTTTTAAAAAGTGCTTGTGAGCCAAGCAGAACATGCCAGCAGGCATTCAGAAGAAGGTAGCCTATGTGTTTTTGCACAAGTCTTTATCAGCCTAACATCCAGCTTCACTTGTCCTCAAGATTGGTTCTCTGACAAAGTCTAGAATCTGGCATTCTCCGATCCTCCAGCACCAACTGGGCCCATTCAGTTCCAACCCTAGTGTCAGATGCGGTAGGTTTGAGGGCTCCATCCCTCAAGTCTGCCCTTACTCAGATGCCAGTTTTCTGATCCAGGATCTCCAGTCCACGCATTTTTCTATCCTACTTGGCTACAAATTTGGTAGTTCTCATGATCCCTCCTCAGGCTAGAGAATTCACATGAACAACTCACAGGACTCAAGAAAACACTTCATTTATATTTACCAGTTTATTATAAAAGGTATGACTCCGGAACAGCCCAGGGGAAGAGATACATAGGGCAAAGAATAAGGGTGGGAGTGTGCAGAGCTTCCATGCTATTCCTGGGCATGCCACCCTCCCAGCACCGCAGTGTGTCCGACCCAGGGACTCTCGGATCCTGTCACTTAGGGTTTTAATGAAGGCTCCATTGTATAGACATAATTGATGACGCCATTGGTCAGTAGTGATAGAACCTGATCCCAGCCCCTCTCCTTCCCCCAGAGGTCTGGGGTTGGGGCTGAAAGTTCCCAGCTTCTCGTCAAGGCTTGGGGTTTCTGGTGACCAGTGCCTACCCTGAAACTCTCCAGGCTCCTCACGCATACAACAGGAGTCGTCTCACTGGCGCACAAAAGATTCTCTTGCCATTCAGGAGGTTCCAAGTGTGTTAGCTCTGTGCTAGGAACTGGGGAGGGACCAAATATTTATTTTTTATTACAGCACAGGTGGGGTTTTTATGGATAGTTAAGACCAAACTAGTGTACTTGAGAGATGACCACTGATGGGGGTTTTTGAAGAGCTGGACCAAGACTGCTATGTGGTGGGACAGTCATCCCCCTAGAGACGGGCTTTCAGAAATATGACGGCAAAGCCAGGAAGTTCCTTCAAAAACCTATTTTTGGTTCACCCTTACGCTTGAGTGAATTGCTCTAGAGTTCTGCACACGTTTTCAGGGCAGCATTTCAGGGTCAGTATTACTAGTGTCCCACAACCTGAATCCTAGTTCGGAGCGATGTCACTTCCCAAGATATGCCCAGTACATATCAATTAGAGAAAATACCTTTAAGACATTGAATGGACATATTGAATGTAACCAATTAAATTGAGAGCATTCACCAAAATGATTTTTAAAATATTATATCTGATATTACATTATTCTTTCTGAAAGTACTTGTAATATCAGGATGAGTGATGCAGCCACTTCTAATTTATAACACTGAAATAACATTATCATAAAAGGTTACGTTTATAGGTATGTATCTTAAGTTGTTCAAAACCAGTTAAAATTATTAGAATATATTTTAAAAGTTGGAAGGAGAGAAGTTGAGTTAGAGTCTTTTGTAATTTTTTGCCACTCATAATTGTTTTCTGTTAGCAGTCCACTTATGCTGATCATAAATGTTACATCCAATTCACTAGACTTTCAGGAGAGTATTAATTTATATGCTGATTGTTTATAAACTGGTTGTTTTCAGGACTGTGTTTTTTTAGTCTTTATTTTCCTCCATGGTTCTGTAGTTTAAGCAGTTAACAGGGTATTAGGTTAAAATCTAAGAACAAAATCCCTGGCATCATCGTATTTCTGCTTGAAAAATTTCAAGGTAGCTATGCTTTAATTAGCTGCTTGTTTTGCTCAGATAGCTTCAAGAAATCAAAATATTTCTGTTTTGCCAGAAGAACTGCGTCCCTGAAATGTATTGCTGCTGTACTGAAATATGTGTGTCACTTAAATATATACCAGTGCTATTTCCTGTAAAAGTCATTGGAGCATCAGAGCATATGATACATTTTAAGTACAAAATATTTTTTAGACAATTTATTGACCAAAAGAAAAAAGATTTCAGGACATACTAAGGCCTTCTGAATTAAAAAAAATATGTATATATTTGGAATATTTCTTCAGCTTCGTAAGTGATCATAAACCGTGAATCATTGATTCTGATGATGATTGAAGTGATCAGATATGAAAACGAGATTGAGCCCTTCAGAAATCCTACCTGTTAAAATTTTCCTTCCATGTCCCCACCTCTAAGAGGCTGTTTTGGAGCCACCCAACGTAAAATGAAGTTTCATGTCTGTGATATTTCCGTTGCATCTTGAAATTTCAGGATAGTTCCGAGTAAACTTTTTGGCTTTTCTTTAGCAATACGTGCTTCTTACCCATCACTGACAGTAGGGAACTTCTTCAGGTAACAGACGATACATGGCATTGACCTAGTAAGGATGTGGACACGGGAAACTAAGACCCTGCAATGATAAAATACTCAGTTTACAATTATTTATAACACAAACGCAAATTTAGCCAGCATGGTAGACTAAAAAATGACCCTCCAAGTTATCCAGCCCTGATCCCTGGCCTCATGTATGTTACCTTATATGGCAAAAGGGACCTTGAAGGTAGGATGAAGAACCTTGAGATGGGCAGATTATCCAGTATTATCTGGGTAGGTTTCTAAATGCAATCTCATTGTCCATATGAGGAGGAGGCAGAGGGAGATTTGACTCCAGAGAAGGCAGTGTGTCATTGAAACCAGATTTGATTTGAAGATGGAGGAAGGGGCCCAAGGATGCAGCCCTAGAAGCTGGTAGATGCATCGAGGGAGCCTCCACAGGGAGTGTGGCCCTGCGGTTGATTTATGACTTATAAACTCCAGAACAGTAAGTATATGTGTGCTATTTTAAGCTGCCAAGTTTGTGGTAATTTGTTACAGTAGCTGCAGGAAACTAATACAGCCGGTTAGTTTAATTATATCAAATTAAATAAACCACATTCCTAATACCATTGTAAAGCAAAAGGGAATTTAAAAACTTCCTAAACTTTGTCCGCTCTTATCATTTCTATTTGCAGATTTTGGTTAACTTCCGTGTTGCTGTGTTTATCGGTTTATTCTTGATTATTAGCAGTAAAGTTCCTCATATTTAAATACCATAGTTACAGGAGTTTGCTAATTACTCTCGGGTCAAGACAGTTCTCTTACCACCTGGAAAAACTTCCCTTTTCTGGCTCCTTTCCTCTGTTTATAGTGAGGCGTATGTATTGCATTGTTGATGCTACTGATTCCAGGTAACTTTTTCAGGCTGTGACTCGGCCTCCTGATTCTTAGAAAGGGAGCCAGTCTTCCACGTGGGCGATCTATATATGCAACAAAAGCCTGTCTCGTTTCATAAACACAAGGCAAACAGTCCACACCCTAAACATCCACTTTGGGACAGTGACGTCGTCATCCTGGTCCTGGGGGCAGCGCCTAATGTTCTCTGAAATGTCCCGTATGAACCCACCCCAAGGCTCCTCGAAACTGTGACGTTCCTGGCCGCCTGCATTTGTATTAGCAGAGTCCCTTCTAAGGTCAGCTATCCTCGTCACTGTTTTAATAGCACAGAGAAATCCTAAAAAGGGAAAATTTGTGTTTTTGTCCCTGATTGGCATTCTACTTAGCTGTCTTTGTTAGAATGCAGTTGCTTCTCCAGGCTAAGGGATAGTCCTTCTTGTGTATGTATATTCACCCGCACTCATAGACTGTTAGTTACTGAAATCAAAGGATTTCTTTTTCCTCCTGTGTTGGTTCTTTGTTGCCAGAGTATTTCCATTGATTACTGAGGAATTCTCTTGTTGGGGTTGGGGAATCCCCCCGAAATTAGAAAAAGTGAAAAAAAGAATGCGTATCTTAAAAGGATAGCACTAGAATCAGATAATAACTACAGATTTTTCCAGTGATTACTCCTAAATTTTGTTTGATCGTAATCCCAAGAGAGAATTTGTATCAGGTTGGTTTTTTTTTTTAACTATTTTCCCCTCTGGTTTTAAGTTTGATTTTTTTTTGGCATATTATCATAGTTGGGAATTTGCAGTGGATACTGAAAACTGCCCTTTTGTGAAAACAGAAAATCAAATGAAATACTAGAAGTGATGTTCTTCTAAAAATAACAAATAGATTTGTACTGGAGTCTAAGTTCATAGCAGAGTTAAATAAAATTAATATTTTTGTACAGTGAGAAAAATGTGAACACATAGTTATAATAATATCTAGAATTTATCAGATATCTTCTTTGTCATGTTACACTGCTTTACATATTACTCATTTTCTCAGATCCTGAGAAAATACCGAGTAATGACAACAGCCGCAACACAGCATGTCGGGTCCTAGAGCTGTCACTGGAAACCAGATGCAGATTGTATTTGATAGTAAAAGTAAGGTTTCTGTAGGTGCTCATCAGTTTATTCATCACAAAAGACCATCTGAGGCTGTCATTTCAAGGACAAAGAACCTTAGGCTTAGATTTAGTAATTTACCTGAGAATATATACAAAAAGAGGAAAAAATGAGGATTCAAATGCAGATGTTTCAGGCCCAAAGGTTTGAGCTCATCCGTGGTGACAGCCCCATATCCCCGAGTTTGGAAACGGCAGGAGTTAGCTTTAGGCAACCAGGAAAAAACAGGCCAGACTCTGAAGGTCAGAACAGTAGAATGTTGAGGTTGTGGTGGAACAAACAGACCAGCCCTGTGTGATAAGGAAGGGAGTTGGGGTTGCATTACAGGAATTCACTGTGATAGCTGGACTCAGGGGAAAAAATAAACCAGTGACAGAGAGATTAAGTGAAATGTTGCCATAGCTGCAGATTTAAAAATGTATTGGCCTTATAATTTCAAAAGAACTACAGGCTTACTGTGCAAAAAATTCAATACAAATTATATAAATGTAAAGTAACAGTTACTCCTCGTCTCTCTCTTTTTCCTACTGAACCACCATTTTCCTACATATGTGTATCTAAATCCGTGTGTGTGTGTATAATAGTTGGTTTGGGAGGGTTTTGCTTTATTTTTTGTCTTATTCCACAAAAATAGTGTCACACTATAATAGTTTTCACAACTTTTTTCATAAAATAATATTACATTGACATCTTTTAGGTTAGTACTCTTATTTACCTACAGGGAAAATTTTGAGGAGAAATAGTTGTATTAAAGAAGACTGTATTGAGGGGTAGGCAAAATGGGTTAAGGTGGCCAAGGTACAGACTTACAGTTATAAAGAAAGTCCTGGGGATGTAATGTAGCATGGTGACTCTGGTTAACAGTACTATATTGCATATCTAAAAGTTATTAAGAGAGTAAGTCTTAAAAGTGCTCAACACAAGAAGAAAATTTGTAACTGTGTGGTAGTGGGTGTTAACTGGCCATCCCGTGATCATTTCACACATATATTGAATCATGTACAAAAACTAATACAATATTGCATATCAGTTATGTCTCAAAAAAATGCATAGCTGTCATGTGGTTTTCAAGGTCAGAACTTAGCCCTCACCTGCTTGAATACTTCCAGTGATGGGGAGTTCACGACTTTGTGAAGTAGCCAGTTCCAGTATTGGATTGCTCTGTTAGAAAGTCATAGTGAACTAAAGTTGGTGACTTTATGACTTTCATTCATATGCCCTCTGAAATTCCACTGACTAAATCTCATCCCCTCTTCACTGTAACTGGATAAATTGAGAAACAAAAGCGTATGCGTAAGGATATTAAAACAAAACAAAACTAAGAACAGACAAAAAATAAACAAAAAGAAGATTATATTGCCCCCATGGTAAGTCCATTTTGACACTTTTTTTTCTTCACAGAGCTGTTAGCTGCCAATTGTAAATAAAGCAGCGCTTTCTTGTCTCTTTTTTTTTTAAACATCCTGTGTATAGGAATGGTGCATTTACAATGGTCCGTATCTGAATGGTTCTGCCTTGGCCTTTGAACTTTTCCAGGGCTGGAAGTTCTGCAGTCGGAGGAAAATGCACTCTGCTAGGAGGAAGCACAGGGACATACAGACTTGGGAAGGTTTAGTTTGGATTTAATTAATTTTTTTTAATGTTTACTTTTTACCTTAAAACAGCTTTAGCACATTTCTTAATCTCAGCCAAGTGTAAGTTGTTCGAGCCAGACAGAACCTTGAAAATCAGGTCCGCCTCTTGTTTTTATTTACTTTAGAAGCCCGGGAGAGTTCATGGTATTTCCAAAGAAAGTCACAGCTGATTGCACAGAGACCCAAGCCAAGAACCTCAACCTTTCTTCCCTGTAACTGTGTTCTCCAGTTGAAGCCCACTAGGTTGCCAGATAGTTCTCCCCTGAATAGTTCATTGAATTTCCGAAGTCCAGTGAATTTTATTTTAAAGTCAAATATACATGTATATCATAGAACACTTCAGGACGAGACCTGGGAGGCCCTGTGGCCCCTGGTTCAATATAGCTTAGCGAATTCCTGCTCTACAACTTAACTGTGTTCTATGACCTTGGGAAATGGCCCTAATTTTTCTCAGCCTTCCTTTTCTTCTCTGTAACATGGAGATAAGATTGCCTACCTCCTTCATCTTTTGTGAAGATAAGATAATATTTGTAAAGTACATAGCAGTGTAGGCACCTGATTCATTAGTCAACCCAACAGTAGTTGCCCTTATAATTAAGCACTCAGGTTTTCATAATTAAAAAAATAATAATAAAACTGAATTTAAAAAATTTGTATGTAAATGTTAAATTATTCTTATAGTAGGAAGAAGACTTCAAGGGCTAAATACTTAAACAAATATTTTGATTAGTTCTATGTGGTATAAAATCCGAAAGGTATAAAAAGAACACAATGAAAAGTAATTTTTCTTACTCTCTCTTTCCCCTGAGCTACTAACTTTCGTTTGCTGGAAGCTTACTTTACCAATTTTTAATGCACCATGGAGACATATTCTATGCATAAATTCAGTAAGTTTTAAATCTTAAATGATCTTTGCCTTCACCCTTCCCTCTAGCCATTTCCCAGTAGGGCCGACGGTTGAATCTCAGTGGCTTGAGGTCAGTGCTGTCCAGTACTCTTTGTGATACAAGTGTTTGTTCTGTGTGCTGCTGGACCGACCAGTACATGAGTCTGTTGGGCGACTCAATGTGGCTCTTACATCTTACCACTGAAGAACTCAATTCTAAATTTTTATTTAATTTTAATTATATTTAATGACCACAGGTGGCTGACTGGTGGTCCCATATTGGACAGTGCCATGCTAGATATAACGTTGATGTCTATAGTGCTTTTTACAGAAACACATGGACCTCAAATTGTGGAATTAAAGAATTGTAGATATTCATGAGTTATATTAATTCAACTTAAAAGAATCATATTAATTAAGTCTATAGTTTTTTTGTTTTTGTTTTTATTTTGGTATCATTAATATACAATTACATGAGCAACATTGTGGTTACTAGATTCCCCCCATTATCAAGTCCCCACCACATACCCCATTACAGTCACTGTCCATCAGCGTAGTGAGATGCTATAGAGTCACTACTTGTCTTCTCTATGCTATACTGCCTTCCCCGTGACCCCCCCATTTTGTGTGCTAATTGTAATGCCCCTGAATCCCCTTCTCCCTCCCTCCCCACCTGCCCCCCTCATCCCCTTTCCCTTTGGTAACTGTTAGTTCATTCTGGGTTCTGTGAGTCTGCTGCTGTTTTGTTCCTTAAGTTTTTGCTTTGTTCTTATGCTCCACAGATGAGTGAAATCATTTGGTACTTGTCTTTCTCCACCTGGCTTATTTCACTGAGCGTAATACCCTCTAGCTCCATCCACATTGTTGAAAATGGGAGGATTTGTTTTCTTATGGCTGAATACTATTCCATTGTGTATATGTACCACATCTCCTTTATCCATTCATCTACTGATGGACACAGGTTGCTTTCATTTCTTGGCTATTGTAAAGAGTGCTGCAATAAACATAGGGGGCATATGTCTTTTTGAAACTGGGATCCTGCATTCTTAGGGTAAATTCTTAGGAGTGGAATTCCTGGGTCAAATGGTATTTCTATTTTGAGTTTTTTGAGGAACCTCCTTACTGCTTTCCACAATGGTTGAACTAGTTTACATTCCCACCAGCAGTGTAGGAGGGTTCCCCTTTCTCCACATCCTCACCAGCATTTGTTGTTCCCATTCTTTTCTAGGTTGACCATCCTAACTGGTGTGAGGCAGTATCTCATTGTGGTTTTAATTTACATTTCTCTGATAGTTAGCGATGTGGAGCATCTTTCCACGTGCCTGTTGGCCATCTGAATTTCTTAATGAAGTCTATAGTTTTTAATACATTTTTAATTGTATGTAGCTAATATATTTTCTTTTTAAATCAAGTGTCTAAATAAAGGAGATGGGCGGTTCTTTTGGCTAACTTGCTGCTAATCAAGAAAGCTGTAAACAGCACATTCGTAGGCGAGCACTGGCTGGGAGACATCTCAACCAAGTCAGAACGTAGCCTCATTTAGCCGTTCATTCATTCAAGAAATACTTACTGCGTATCCCACAGGCACCATGCAGAGGCCCTCGGAGTGCAGTATTGAATAAAACTAGACCAATGACTGCCGTCATGGAGCTTTCCCTGCAATGCAGATGGAAGCCTCCTCTCATCATTTGGTCCCTTTTTGTGTTTCATTCCCTTGGATGTCAGCAAGCAGCAGCAGAGACCTCAGCAGAAACAAAGAAAGGAACTTACTCAAGGCCCTGGCTTTGATCGCTGCCAGTACCCTGGACTTGACTTCCTTTAGTAAAGGAAAAAGCTTCAGAGGAAAACAATTTTCATCCAGCTACTGAAAATGGCTTTCTTTAGCAAGCCACCTTATTTATTTCTTCAGTCTGCTGACTCTGAGTTGAGATACTAGTAGGGAAGAAATGAGGTGTTCATGTGTCTTTCAAGTACACACAATTTTAATGTAAGAAAGCCAAGAGATTCCAGAATAAGCCCTTTAATATCCCTTTGTGGGAAAGTACAGATAAGCTCAATCCTGACAGTGAGACACACTGCCTCATCTTCTGCCCTGAGAGATGGTCTGAATAGTGTAATTTCTCCCATCTTCTGGCTTTCACATTATCTCCTTAAAACAACGATTGCTTCTTAAGGCTGCATTGCATTTAAGTTTTATTCTTTTTTACTTTTTTGCATCTTCAAAATTTTCTAGTATGAATGTGTGTTTTCATAATAAAACGAAGAATAATTAAACTGTAATAAAATAGTCCTATCAGAGAGATGATAAAAGCCTGAAATGATTCAGTGGGAGCAGAGATCAAGAAGACAAGGTAATTTTGAGAGGAGGAAATTTAGGAAATAGAATTGGCAGGGCTCGATTATAATAGTGAGAGGAGATTGAATAATAAAACACTTATTTTATGTAATTGTGATCTCTTTTTATTTTTAAAAAATCACCTTGGTTTTGAACTAATTTTAGATTTAATAGAAAAATAGCAAAAATAGTACAGAGCGTTTCCTTATCTCCTTTACTTGATTGCTCATGTTAACATCTTTCATAGCCGCATTGCAGTTGTCAGAACCAGAGATTTACCTTCGGTGCAATGCTATTGGTTTTTTGCCTCTTCACTTTTTGTGTTTTTATTGAACTATCATTGTTAAGACAATCTTATATTGGTTTCAAGGATACAACACAGTGGTTCAACTGTTACCCCATATTACTAAATCCTCACCACTAGTGCAGTTACTATCTGTCAACATAGGAAGATGTTACAGAATCATTGGCTGTATTCTCTGTGCTGTACTACCAACCCTGTGACTACTTTATATTATGATTGAGAATTTTTATGCCCCTTTTGTCCCCCCTCACCCTCCCACCCACTCACTCCAACCCCTCCCCCATGGTAACCATCAGTCCCTTCTCAGTGTCTATCAGTCTACTGCTATTTTGTTCATTTTGTTTTCTTAATATTTTTAGATTCCACAAAGAAGTGAAATCGTATGGTATTTGTCTTTCTCCACCTGGCTTATATCAGTCAGCCTAATACCCTCTAGGTCCATCCATGTTGTTGCAAATGGGAGGATTTCTTTCTTTTTTATTTGGGCAGACAAATTAGGACCAAAAAGGCCCTCCCACTGAACTGGTGTTATAGAGAATTTGAATACAAATAATATTCCATTGTGTGTATGTACCACTTCTTTATTTACTCATCTATTGGTGGACACTTAGGTTGCTTCCCTATCTTGGCTACTGGAAGTAATGTGGTGATAAACATAGGGGAGCATATATCCTTTTGAAACAGGGGTTTTGTTTTCTTCAGGTAAATTCCCAGAAGTGGAATTACTGGGTCATATGGTATTTCTATTCTTAGTTTTTTGAGGAACCTTCGTAATGCTTTCCACAGTGGCTGCACCCATTTATATTTCCACCAACAGTGTAGGAATGTTCCCATGTCACCACATCCTTGCCAACACTGCTCATCAGGACAGGTGCCCTAGATCTGAGTAAGTTTAATTGTCATGGGGACACTGAAATGAGGACATGTAAATCAATTTAAGGGGAAAAATTCAGAAGATTAAGAAACAGCTTATCTCACTTATCTCTCCTCCTACAAGGAATCATTTTAGGAATGAACAGTAAGGTTCATTTCAAGCATGTTCTTTTTTTTTAAATTTTATTTTGGTATTATTAATGTACAATTACATGAGCAATATTATGGTTACTAGACTCCCCCTATTATTAAGTCCCCACTACATACCCCATTACAGTCACTGTCCATCAGCATAGTAAGATGCTGTAGAATCACTACTTGTCTTCTCCCTGTTGTACAGCCCTCCCCGTGGCCCCCTCTACATTATGTCTGCTCATCGAAATGCCCCCTTTTTTCTTCCCCCTTATCCCTCCCTTCCCACCCATCCTCCCCAATCCCTTTCCCTTTGGTAACTATTAGTCCGTTCTTGGGTTCTGTAAATCTCCTGCTGTTTTGTTCCTTCAGTTTTTTTTTTCTTTGTTCTTATACTCCACATATGAGTGAAATCATTTGATACTTGTCTTTTTTGGCTTGGCTTATTTCACTGAGCATAATACCCTCTAGCTCCATCCATGTTGTTGCAAATGGTAGGATTTGTTTTCTTCTTATGGCTGAATAATATTCCATTGTGTATATGTACCACATCTTCTTTATCCATTCATCTACTGATGGACACTTAGGTTGCTTCCATTTCTTGGCTATTGTAAATAGTGCTGCGATAAACATAGGGGTGCATATGTCTTTTTCAAACTGGGTCCCTGCATTCTTAGGGTAAATTCCTAGGAGTGGAATTCCTGGGTCAAATGGTATTTCTATTTTTAGTTTTTTTGAGGAACCTCCATACTGCTTTCCACAATGGTTGAACTAATTTGCATTCCCACCAGCAGTGTAGGAGGGTTCCCCTTTCTCCACATCCTTGCCAACATTTGTTGTCATTTGTCTTTTGGATGGTGGCCATCCTTACTATTGTCAGGTGATATCTCATTGTGGTTTTAATCTGCATTTCTCTGATGATTAGCGATGTGGAGCATCTTTTCATGTGCCTGTTGGCCATCTGAATTTCTTCTTTGGAGAAGTGTCTATTCATGTCCTTTGTCCATTGACTTAATGGCTTTTTGCTTTTTGTTTGTTGAGGTGTGTGAGCTCTTTATAAAATTTGGATGTCAACCCCTTATCGGATATGTCATTTATGAATATATTCTCCCTACTGTAGGATGTCTTTTTGTTCTACTGATGGTGTCCTTTGCTGTGCAGAAGCTTTTTAGTTTGATATACTCCCACTTGTTCATTTTTGCTTTAGTTTCCATTACCCTAGGGAGATATGTTCATGAAGAAGTTGCTCATGTTTATGTCCAAGAGATTTTTGCCTATGTTTTTTCCTAAGAGTTTTATGGTTTCATGACTTACATTCAGGTCTTTGATCCATTTTGAGTTTACTTTTGTGTATGGGGTTAGACAATAATCCAGTGTCATTCTCTTACATGTAGCTATTCAGTTTTGCCAACACCAGTTGTTGAAGAGGCTGTCATTTCCCCACTGTATATCCATGGCTCCTTTATCATATATTAATTGACCATATATACTTGGGTTTATATCTGGGCTCTCTAGTCTGTTCCATTGTTCTATGGGTCTGTTCTTGTGCTAGTATCAAACCATCTTGATTACTGTGGCTTTGTAGTAGAGCTTGAAGTCGAGGAGTGTAATTCCCTTCACTTTATTCTTCCTTCTCAGGATTGCTTTGGGGTCTTTTGTGGTTCCATATGAATTTTAGAACTATTTGCTCCAGTTCATTGAAGAATGCTGTTGGTATGTTGATAGGGATTGTGTTAAATCTGTAGAATGCATTAGGCAGGATGATCATTTTGACATTAATTTTTCCTATCTATGAGCATGGGATGTGTTTCCATTTATTGGTTTCTTCTTTAATTTCTCTCATGAGTGTCTTGTAGTTTTCAGAGTACAAGTCTTTCACTTCCTTGGTTAGGTTTATTCCTAGGTATTTTATTCTTTTTGATGCAGTTGTGAGTGGAATTGTTTTCCTGATTTCTCTCTCTGCTACGTCATCGTTAGTGTATAGGAATGCAATAGATTTCTATGTATTCATTTTGTATCCTACAACTTTGCTGAATTCAGATATTAGATCTAGTAGTTTTGGAGTGGATTCTTCAGGGTTTTTTATGTACAATATGATGTCTTCTGCAAACAGGGACAGTTTGACTTCTTCCTTACCAATCTGGATGCCTTTTATTTCTTTTATTGTCTGATTGCTGTGGGTAGGACCTCTAGAACTATGTTGAATAAAAGAGGTGAGAGTGGGCATCCTTGTCTTGTTCCCGATCTTAAAGGAAAAGCTTTCAGCTTCTTGCTGTTAAATATGTTGGCTGTGGGTTTGTCATATATGGCCTTTATTATGTTGAGGTACTTGCCCTCTATACCCATTTTGTTGAGAGTTTTTATCATGAATGGATGTTGAATTTTGTTGAATGCTTTTTCAGTGTCTATGGAGATGATCATGTAGTTTTTGTCCTTCTTTTTGTTGATGTGGTGGATGATGTTGATGGATTTTCGAATGTTGTACCATCCTTGCATCCCTGTGATGAATCCCACTTGATCATGATGGATGATCTTCTTGATGTATTTTTTAATTTGGTTTGCTAATATTTTGTTCAGTAATTTTGCATCTATATTCATCAGGAATATTAGTCTGTAATTTTCTTTTTTTTTGTGGTATCTTTGCCTGGTTTTGGTATTAGAGTGATGTTGGCCTTGTAGAATGAGTTTGGGAGTATTCCTTCCTCTTCTACTTTTTGGAAAACTTTAAAGAGGTTGGGTATAAACAACCAAATGTTTGATAAAATCCAGCAGTGAAACCATCTGGTCAAGGAGTTTTGTTCTTAGGTACTTTTGATTACCAATTCAATTTCTTTGCTGGTAATTGGTCTATTCAGATTTTCTGCTTCTTCCTGGGTCAGCCTTGGAAGGTTGTATTTTTCTAGAATGTTTTCCATTTCTTCTAGGTTATCCAGTTTGTTAGCATATAATTTTTCATAGTATTCTCTCATAATTCTTTGTATTTCTGTGGTGTCTGTAGTGACTTTTCCTTTCTCATTTCTGATTCTTTTTATGTGTGTAGACTCTTTCTTTCTTGATAAGTCTGGCTAGGGGTTTATCTATTTTGTTTATATTCTTGAAGAACCAGCTCCTGCTTTCAGTGATTCTTTCTGTTGTTTTATTCTTCTCAACTGTATTTATTTCTACTTTAATCTTTATTATGTCCCTCCTTCTACTGACTTTGGGCCTCATTTCTTCTTCCTTTTCTAGTTTCATTAATTGTGAGCTTAGACTGTTCATTTCAGATTATTCTTCTTTCCTGAGCTGGCCTGCATTGCAATATATTTCCCTCTTAGCACGGCCTTCACTGCGTCCCACAGATTTTGTGGTGTTGAATTGTTGTTGTTATTTGTCTCCATATATTCCTTGACCTCTGTTTTTATTTGGTCATTAATCCACTGATTATTTAGGAGCATGTTATTAAGCCTCCATGTGTTTGTGGGCTTTTTCATTTTCTTTGAGTAATTTATTTCTAGTTTCATACCTTTGTGATCTGAGAAGCTGGTTGGTACAATTTCAATCTTTTTGAATTCACTGAGGTTCTTTTTGTGGCCTAGTAGATGATCTTTTCTTGAAAATGTTCCATGTGCACTTGAGAAGAATGTGTATCCTGTTGCTTTTGGATGGAGTGTTCTGAAGATGTCCATTAGGTCCATCTGTTCTAATACACTGTTCAGTGCCTCTGTCTCTCTATTTATTTTCTGTCTGGTAGATCTGTCCTTTGGAGTGAGTGGTGTGTTGAAGTCTCCTCTAATGAATGCATTGCATTCTAGTTCCCCCTTTAATTCTGTTAGTATTTGTTCCACATATATAGGTGATCCTGTGTTGGGTGCATAGATATTTATAATAGTTATATCCTCTTGTTGGACTGACCCCCTTATCATTATGTAATGTCTGTCGTCTCTTGTGGCTTTCTTTGTTTTGAAGTCTATTTTGTCTGATACAAGTACTGCAACTCCTGCTTTTTTCTCACTATTAGTTGCATGAAATATCTTTTTCCATCCCTTTACTTTCAGTCTGTGTATGTCTTTGGGTTTGAAGTGAGTCTCTTGTAGGCAGCCTTCGGATGGATCTTGTTTTTTATCCATTCAGTGACTCTACGTCTTTTGATTGGTGCATTCAGACTATTTACATTTAGGGTAATTATTGATAGGTATGTACTTATTGCCATTGCAGGCTTTAGATTCGTGGTTACCAAAGGCTCAAGGGTAATTCCCTTACTATCTAACAGTCTAATTTAACTCATTTCATATGCTATTACAAGCACAACCTAAAGATTCTTTTTTTTCCTTTTCCTCCTTTTTCTTCCTCCTCCATTCTTTGTATGTTATGAATCATATTCTGTACTCTTTTTCTATCCCTTGGGTGACATCTATTTAGTCTTAGGAATGCTTCCATCTATAGAAGTCCCTCCAAAATGCACTGTAGAGGTGGTTTATGGGAGGTAAATTCTCTCAGCTTTTGCTTATCCGAGAATTGTTTAATCCCTCCTTCAAATTTAAATGATAACCTTGCCACGTAGAGTATTCTTGGTTTGATACCCTTCTGCTACATTGCATTAAATATATCATGCCACTCCCTTCTGACCTGTAAGGTTTCTGTTAAGAAATCTTATGATAGCCTAATAGGTTTTCCTTTGTATGTGATCTTTTTTCTCTCTCTAGCTGTTTTTAAAAGTCTGTCTTTATCCTTGATCTTTGCCATTTTAATTATTATATGTCTTGATGTTGTCTTCCTTGGGTCTCTTGTGTTGGGAGATCTGTGTGTCTCGATGGCTTGAGAGATTATCTCCTTCCCCAGATTGGGGAAGTTTTCAGCAATTAACTCCTCAGTGACACTTTCTATCCCTTTTTCTCTCTCTTCCTCTGGTACCTGTATTATGTTCCTCTTTGATTGGCCACACAGTTCTCTCAATATTCTTTCATTCTTAGAGATTCTTTTTTCTCTCTGTACCTAAGCTTCTTTGTATTCCTTTTCTCTTAATTTCTATTCCATTTACCCTCTCTTCTACTACATCTAATCCGCCTTTAAATCCCTCCATTGTATGTTTTATTTCAGATATGGATTTCTTAATGGTTGTATCTCTGTCTTAAATTCGTTCCTGAGTTCTTGAATACTTTTCTGTACCTCCATAAATATGTTTATGAATTTTATTTTGAACTCTTTTTCAGGAAGATTGATGAGTTCAGTTTCATTTGGCCCTTTTTCTGGGGTTTGTGAGATTTTGGTCTGAACCGTGTTCTTTTGACGTTTCATATTTCTGTGTGGTGCCCACTAGTGCACAGAAGCTCCAGTCTCTGGGGCTTCTCAGCCCCTAGAGTGAGGTTGTGGGTCATAAGGGAGCAGAGCTGGTGCCTGGGGGAGGAAAGATCTGTTTCCTGATTCCCGTCTGCAGTGCCTGTCTCGTGTATCAGAGCCAGTGGGCCAAGCACAGAGGTGTAAGCCTCTGTGCTTTGCGTCTCTAGCTGTTATAGACGGGGCCTCCCTCTGACTGTCCTGACACCTGCATAGTGACTGCCGGTTTGGGATCCGGTGCTTTCAGGCCAGGAGGAAGGTGCAGCAGGCTGTGAATCACAGTTTGAGGCCTGGAGCTGAGTAGCCAGCCGGGGGATGGAGCGTCTGAAGCTCCTCAAGTTCCCAAAATGCTGGGCAGAGTGCGCCCAGCCAACCTTGTCCCCCTATCCCTTCTCCCGCACAGCAAGCTCTGTGCAAACCGTGCCCCTTCAGCAGTCCTCTTGCTGCTAGGAAGCCTGTCAGACCACCTGCCTTTCCCTTGTCGCAGAGCGGCCAGGTGTGGATCCTGTCCTCCACAAATGGCCAGAATCTGTTTCTTAAGCACTCTGCCTGTCTCAGCCCCCCATCCTCCAGAGCACCACACAGTGTAGGTTTCTGCTTGCAAAGCAGATCTCCAAGGCTAAGTGTTCAGCAGTCCCAGGCTTCCACCCCCTCCCTGCTCTGTTTCTCTTCTTCCTGCCAATGAACTGGGGTGGGGAAAGGGCCTGGGTCCCGCCAGATCAAGGCTTTGGTACATTACCCTGTTTCATGAGGTCTGCTCTGTTCATGAGGTCTGTATGCAGTCCGGTGCAGGCTTCGGATGGATCTTGTTTTTTATCCATTCAGTGACTCTACGTCATTTGATTGGTGCATTCAGACTATTTACATTTAGGGTAATTATTGATAGGTATGTACTTTTGCTGTTTTAGGGTTAATTGTATTAACTATTTTTTCACACTATCTGTGGTTTTGGGAGGAATTCTCTGTCTCACCTCTCACTCTGCCGTCTTAAATCTCCCATTTCAAGCATATTTTTGAAAGCCCATATATCAGAACATACTAGCCATTGCCAGCCTTTTATATATAGATCTCCCTAAGCACAATGCTGATCTCTGATGATATCTAGCTTACTGAATATTAATTTCAGCCTCAAACAATAATCTTGATGAAGAGAGAAATTTTTTTTTTAGGAGTATTATCTGACTCAATACTGCAGTGAGCCACCTACTCTTTGACCAGATTAAAACAGTTTAGAATCAAGATTGAAAATAAAAACGTGTTTACTGAATTTAATTCCCTTTTATGAGTCCAATTTTTCTGGTCTGTGTTTTTTTTTTTAACAAGTAAAGAGGAGAAGATTGCTAAACTAAGAGATGGCAAGTATATTCATCTGCAGTTTTTTCCGGCTCTCCTTTCTCTTAGTCCATGTACTTGACAGGTAATGAAAATCTAAGAACGTGGCTGCCAGTGTTCAAAGAATAACAGTCTAGCTGAAGTATTTTCTTAAAATATGAGACCTGCATCTCAAAAGCTGATTGTGTTATATATCTTACCATGCTTAGTTCTCATGTCGTTGTATGATTATATTAGGGAAAATCTTATTATTTCTGTTTTTGTTTGTATATATAACCTGGTGGCATATATTATCTCAGTTGATTTTAGTAAAAGACCTGTTAGGTAGCAAAACCTCAGCAAGGGACCTCTCCAGACTGTTAAATTGATTTGTCCAATATCACAGAGCAAAGTAGCATAAAATCAAACCTTAGTCCCTTTATTATCCTACAGTCATCTCATTTTTCTCCCCAAACATTTCCTTATCTTGCCCACCTCCAAACTGTGTAGTTGCTCAAGAGAGCAAAGGAAACAGGGGATGTCAGAAATAGCTGAGAGTGCCTAGAGGGACATGGAGGGGAAGAGGACCCTCATTCTTAAGAATTTTCCTATGAGTAGACTGCCACGAACAGTAGAGGCCCAGACCCTTGTTCTTGAGTTCTGCTCAGATAAAACCATTCTTAAGAATGACTAGTAAGTACAGAGTGACACAGCAAGTACGTATATCAGCTGGAAGATACTTTGTGTTACTGGGTTTCGGTGGAGTATGATAAACTTCATCTCTTTCACATCTTGGGAGTAAAGAAATGAAAACATCAAGTATGTTAACTGATGTATCAGCCATTACTAATCACAATGGTAACTACATATTGTCATTGTGGCATGCTCTTCCTTCAGAACTACTATTACTTGTGGAAAGGAAAAGGCTTACTCAGACCTGAACAATTCCACACCTTTCCAAGCCTTTATACTCAGCACAAGAGTCAATTATAAAGGACTGATTTTTACAGGTGTTCTTGCCCATCATACCAGAGTATCACTGAAAATCAGAAACACTCTTTTTTTAAAAAAAATATAACACTCCAAGCATGGCATTATAGTAGGATAGCTGTATATATTGATTAAAAATACTCAGCATGTAATAGCCATTTAAGAATCTAGTTTTTTCTCAGGCTTAGAGCACTTCCTGATAATTTTTTGAGACATAAATATTGGAATATAAAATTCAAGAAAGGTGATATAGGTGTCCACATAAAGATTTTAAAGTGATTAGGAAAAAAAAGGAAAATATAAGTAATATAAAGAAAGTGTTTTTCTATCAGTTCATTAGTTTCTCAATGTCCAACAGAATGAAACTAATATAATCCTTCCTAACACATCATTTTCAAATGTTTTTCCTTTTATCCCCCCTCATTCCTAGATTGAAAAAGAAAAAACAAGCTAAGCAAAATGCAGAGACAGCCTCAGCTACTGCTACCAGGGCTCATACTGGAAAAGAAGACGCTAATACAGTCATTTTAGAACAAGACAAGTGCAACATTGCTGGGGAAGAGGAATATGTTACTGATGAGAAAAAAAAGAGAAAAAATAATCAGTTAAAGGATATCAGGCGTACAGAACTAAAGAGATATTATAGTATTGGTGAGTATTGGTGGCAGTACTACAGCATTTTCATTTTAAAATTCCACAATAATTTTTAAAAGGCTAATTTGTAACTGGTCATACCAATAATAGTAAGAGTTTATTGAGCAGCTCCTATGTTCCATATACGTAATCTTGTATAGAGGGATGACAGTGAAATAATGTTGATTTGCTTTAACTTTGTGTTCCAGTGTCTAGCACAGTGCCTAGCACATAGTGTGTGCTAATAAATATTTATCAATGAATGGTCACTTTCCCTGTATGATAAATGTTTTTCTTAATGTGTATAGAATATGCATAAAAAAAACATTGATAGAAATGCCTGCACTGCTTGGCATCGGCTGGGCGATAGAAACATGTAGGAGACATGGCCTTGTATCTATCAGTTTGAAAAAAAGAAGACTTGGGAATTTTAGGTAAGGAAGTTTTTCAAATGATTATATGTTTCTCAGAAGAGCCATTGCATCTGAAACTGCAGTAGAAAAGTGGAGTCTAGCATGATGGAAGCAATAATCCTGCTTCACCTGGATCATCCATCATCTCTCACCTGCTGCTCTTGTCACATGCAGGAATGTTCAGGAAAGAATACAAAGAAAGGGGACCGTGGTATGCAGGTTACAGGACCCTCAAATCGCTAGTGTAAGACAGAAACTTGAGGGGGTCTCCCGTAATGGATTGCAGTACGGTGTACAACGCGTGGTCTCACAGGGGCTTGTTCACAGGGCCCCAGACTTGGTCCCAGTTTATGCCAAAGTTACTGGGAAACAGATCTTGTCTCCCTGTTTAATATAAGTATCTAGCAGTGCTCATCAGAGGTAAAATGGGCTGCCACTGGGGTGGCAATAAGTGTGCTTTGCTGGCATTGCTCCCACTGGGGAAGGTGAGGCGTCTGCAGCACAGCAGGTGTGGTTCATAGCGGTCCAGCGGACTGTCCTGAGTACATCGTGTATTGCCTGGCTTGATGGGTGCTTCTAATCTCAAGCCATTCAGTATTTAATAAAAAGGTATAACTGTTAACCTATTGAAAGAAACTTGTGTGTGATGAATACACTTCTCCTTAACATTTAAAGGGGTTGAGTATTATGCCTTACTCCCCAAAAAAGGAAGAAGATTAAGAAAAATTGCATATCACATCTTCTTTTACATACGATTTGTACATGTTGGCCATTTGAAAATGGTGTGGTTTTTATAAGCTATGCAGTTTAAAATACTGTCTTTTTTCATCCTTACTTGAAATGCGGTTGCATAAGAAGTACTTTAAACTGGAAACATTTTGCTCTGCCGTTTTTCCCTGAAGGAGGCTATAGAGTCCTGTCCACTGAGATTTCTTCTTAGGCATGATGCTGTCCTAACCGTGGACACTGCATTAGGATAGTACTGCATTCTGCTGCATGTGGGACGCTTTGAGTCTATCGTCTCACAATACCCTTCTCTCTCCTCTTACCTGACTCTCACCTGACTTCACAAAATCAGTTCAGTCACCGCTTTTTCCAGGAAGCCCTCCCTGTCCCTGGCCTGCCCCTTAGACTTCCCTTCTGCATGTCATCATGGATTTACTTACCTGCTTCCCTATTTATTATTTATAGGCTGTCATGACTTGGACCCTCTATTACTAGCTTTTTGTAGTATCTGTGTTACAGATGCTCATTAAGTGTGCATTGAGTGTGTAGATTAGTATGTAAATGAATGAATACTCTTTTGATTTGTTTCATGAAAATTCTGGAAGGATATAGGTGTCAGTACGATAGTGGGGTCAGAGTTACCTTGGACTTTATTTGGTGGCAGCAAGAGATGCCTTCACAGCTTCTCCCCTTCTCTCAAGAATGGCAATGGTAACAACTGGTTTGCACCATTTCTTTAGGACCGCCCAGTACTTGTATGGAACCACTAGGTGGGCCATTGAGTTCCAAGATTCCTTGTCCCTTTTCCGACGTGACTCTAGCTGACATGCGTGCTGGCGGCTTTGCTTGATCGCATGGGGCTGACCTTGCATATTCCCGAGTCCGGAAAGGATGTTGTTCTGTACCACTAGGTGGCGATTGAGACCTCAAGTCAAGAGCAATTCCAGTTCTTGTTCACTGCTTCTTTTGGTGGCTCTACTCTGGGGACAAGAGACGTTAAAATGGGAGAGTCTTGTCAGCTACACTAAGGATTTGGACTTTATCCTGCAGTCAGTGGGCTTTTGGGGCATCTCCATTAACTCTGTTTTAAAATGATGAATCTGAGGACAGTGGGTGGCCATGAGTCTGAAGGCAGGTTGTGCTGAATGGAGACTGAGTCAGAGGAGAAAGGACCCCTAAGGAGAAAGTTTGATCACAGAAACAGCAGTGTTGGTGACAGTGTAGTGTGTATAGAGAAAAAAACAGTCAAGAATTGACAAACTAGAAAACTCAAGAAGGAAGGTAATGAACTTGTAGTTGAAGATGTTTTTGAGGTGCCAAGTGGATTTGTGTGGGGGGCCTAGGTCACAGGTGAATGGCCCGGAAATTGGTACTTTAAGGTATAAGGTAAATCCATACATGTAAAAGAAGTAATCCAGGAAAAGCACAGAGAGTCAAAACCAAAAGTTAATGGACAGCAAATAATAATGAATTCACAGAAAAACAAACTGGAAGAATGTCTTGCCAGTGGGTTCCAGCCCCTGGGCAACTTCACTATGGATTCAGTGTGACCAAAGAAAATGACAGCAAACATTCTTTGGGGTGAAAGCGTTTATTACCCGGCTTGTTCTCCCGGCAGTAGGTCGAGTACTAGCGTCTCTGCCTCCGCCCACAGCACTGGGCCGAGCTCTCTCTATAGCACAATAATAGCTATTGCCTAAAGGTGTGGAAGCAGTAGCCTAGCCACAGGCCAGTGACATCATCAGGTGGTTTAAGTTCAGTGAGGATCCTGCCCATAGGAACCCCAACTTCCCCACACTCCACCTCTCCAGGATTCTCGCCTTACAATCTACACGCTTTCCATCTTCCGCAATGGTCCCTGGGTGAGAAAGCTGGAGTACTGTAACCAGATTCCACAATAGCAACAGAAGATAACAACAACTTAGAGATAATAACAAAAATTAACATACAACAAGGTTTTGATACAGGTTAACAAAAATTATAATAATCCTCAAGCCAGAGGAAGTTCCCAATCCATAAAGAACTTAGGAGCAATAAGACACATATTTTAATGACACCAGAATAGGTACATGTTGTCCATCAGGTGGGATGCATACAAGAGAGTGGTCCTGTGACAGGACTGTAGCAGGAAGGTGGTCCCTTCCAGGTCTAGTATACCATACTTATACTCCTCTCCCCGTGGGGGTTACCAAAGGGTCTATATATAGTGCTACTGGAGGTGCATGCACTGGCCATAATGGTAAAACAAAACTCCCCGGTAAGATGCTCCTACCTTCTGGCCATTCAGGATATACTGCTGTGACCTTTGGCAGCCACTCTGCTGTTATTCCAGGAATACACAGGAGGCCAGCTTCCAGGCCTTGTCCCCAAGGTGCCAGGAGAGCCAGCCATTGTTGGTCCATGTATTGAAAGGTCCAAGGCCACATCCACTCAATGGAGTCTCCGGGGTTCAGTGCAGTTGGTGCTGGTAGCAAGATATTATTCTGGTGACCAAACCTCGGTTTCAGTGATTCTTCCTTGGTTTTTACTTGTAGTTGTATAGGGGAGGCAGCCATATGTGTTAACATGTCTGCAGGACTCAGGGCTCCGTTTCGGGGTCTCTTGTTCAAACGCCATAGCATGGTCCATAAGCGGACTGACCATCCCTGCAGGCTATTGGTATCTGACTTTAGTTCGGATTTTAACAAGCCATTGTGCCTCTCTATCATGCCTGCTGTGGTAGGATTGTATGGCACATGAAACTTCCACTTGATTCCCAGCTGTCACACCCATTCTTGCAGCATACGTCCAGTAAAATGGGTGCCCTGATCACTCTCAATTACCTGTGGTCAGCCATAGGCAGCAAAGAGACACTCCAGGCCTCTTTTGGTCATCTGCTGGTCTACACAATGGGTAGGAAAAGCAACCAGAAGTCCAGTAGCTGTGTCCACACAGGTCATTGCATACCAATATCCTTCTGACACAGGTAGAGGCCCAATATAGTCTATCTGCCACCTGACGAGAGGTATAGGCCCCTTAGCTATTGTCCCATGTTGCTGTGGAACTCGGTGTAAGTCCCTTTTGGAGCACACGACACACTCCTTCCGGGCTCTACCAACTTCTTCAAAGGTCAAAGGCAAGCCCCACCAATGGTCTAGGCTCACATTGTCTTTTGCCCCACATGAAACAAATGCTGATGTAAACTGGGCTACATCAGAGGCAGGTTTTCCTTCTAACCAACATATCTGGGCCAATTTATCTTCTTCATCATTTCCTGGGGATGCCAGTGGCAAATGACCTGTCACATGATATACTGTAATTATTTTAGTCTGACCGCAGGCCCATAAGTCTTGCCACAATTCTTGCCCCCAAAGGGGTCGGTGACCAACCAGCCAGTTGGCATGGTACCAGGTTGGTAGCCACAGGGTCAAGCCTCGATAGACGGCCCAGCTGTCAGTGCAGACAACTATAGGGGAGGGCCCCTGGCTGATCACAAGCCACACGGCCCACAACTCTGCCCATTGGCTGCTCTTCCCCTCACCACCTTCCATCCATATTGTCTCAGTCTTAGGATGGAAAGCTACGGCCCTCCACTTTGGGGGCTGCCCACGGCTGGAGCCATCCGTGTACCATGCATCTTTGGGTATAGGGTCTCTTCCCTCCCTATAGGGACTCTCTGCTACTAATGGTTCAAAAGCAAGTTCTTCCTGCTTTTCACTAGTGTATGTCACTGGCCCCAATAAGTGTTGAAGTTCTCCACTTAAGGGGCTAGTAGAGAGGACACCGCGCTGCTGTAGGTAAGCACCCCACTTGGCAAGTGTGGGCGTTTGTGCCACACCACTCCTTGGCTTTTGGGTCCAGTCTTGTACACACCCCAAGATCAGATAGGTAGTTATTACCTTTATCAGGGCCATTCCAGTGATGGGTTCTGTAGCCAGCAGGGCGTGATACACGGCAGCCAGTTGTTTTTCTATTCAAAGTGTATCATACCTCTGCCCTTTTCCAGAGTTGTGACAAGAATCCAATAGGTTGGCAAGTTTGTTCAAGCCACTGCCAGAGACCCCAGCCATAACCGTCTTCAGTCACATGAACTTCCAGCTCACAGGGCCTTGATGGGTCTATCACACTCAGGGCCTGCACAGCCTTCACTGCCTGTTTTGCTGTAGTAAAGGCAGATGCACATGTCTCATCCCAGTCCCACCTGATGCCCTTTTGTACCAACCAGTATAAGGGCTTCAGAATTTGTGCCAAGTGTGGGATAAACACTCTCTAGTAGCCTAGAAGACCCAAAACCTCCTGTAGCAATGCTACAGTTGTAGGGGTAGGAAAGACCTGGACTTATCTAAGTGCTTTTGGTATAACTTTGGTCTTACCTGACCGGACGACCCCCAAGAATTTGACAGACAAACCACGTCCCTGAACCGTGGTACTGTTCACAGCCAATCCTTTATCCTGTAAATGTTGCAGCAGTCTAGGTGCTGCACCTTCTAGATCTGAAAGAGAATCGGCTGTGACCATGACATCATCAATATAATGCTACAGCCGCACCGTTGATGGTTTCTCCCATGTAGCCAAGTCCTGGGTACAAGTCCATGACAGATGGTGGGGCTGTGGAGGTATCCCTGTGGAAGGACAGTGAAAGTCCATTGCCGTCCTTCCCATGTGAAGGCAAACTGTTCCTGACGTCCCTGCTCAATGTCAATGGAAAAGAAGGCATTAGCAAGATGTACCACATAATGGTATGTTCCTAGTTCATGGCTGAGGGTGTTCATCAGGCCTGCAGTAGAGGGGACAGCAGCATGCATAGGGGGTATGACTTTATTCAGTTCTCTGTAATCCACAGTCATATGCCAGGAGCCATCTAGCTTTTTTACTGGCCACACTGGAGAATTGAAAGGACTATGGGTGGGCTTTAAAATATCCACCTTTCCCAGCTCCTGGAGACTTTCTCCAATCTCTTTATGCCCTCCAGGCAGTTTGTATTATTTGGTATTAGTCACCTGCCGAGGCAAAGGCAAAGCTATGGGTGGGTGCCTAGCATGTCCCCTCAGAACTGCCTTCACCATGCATACTCTCAGTCTGAACTCACCTGCAGTGGTCTGCAACCATAGACCCTGCAGGATATCAATCCCCAAAATATACTCAGGGATAGGAGATATATACATGATATACTCTTTTGGGGGTAGACACCCTATTCCCAAAGGGATTTGGGCTTATTTCACTCTGATAGCCTTACTCCCATGTACATATATGATAGTGGGGGTCCCAGGGAACTGTTCAGGGTTACCATGAATCAGTGAACATTCAGCCCCAGTGTCCACCAGAGCCAGGACATGTTGTATGTTCACTGGGGACCAATGAATAGCTATTTCAACATGTGGCCTCCGGTCCCCCCCGGTCTCTCAGGGCAGATACCTTGACCCTCCCCTCAATCAAACCGTGTTCCCCAATCACCTTCCTGTGTGGGCTCAAGTGAGGTTGGCTCGCTTTACAGCAGGAAGTCTTGCAAACACACAGGCTGGAATCGTGGCTCTGTCTCTGACCTCTGCCTCTTTGGTCTTAATGGCTGGAACTGCAGCCTGGTTTCAGTTGTTTCCACAGCTCTAGTAAGATCCTATTTGACTTCCCATCTAATTTCCTTCCATCTGCTCCTGCCCGTATTAAATCAACCCACATCTGGGTCCTCATAACCTTCATGGGGCCCTGTAAATTCTTCTTGTGAGTAGCAGACCATATTTCTTTCCATGTTCTCATTCCTTCAGCCTCTCCTAAGTCTGCTACTGTATGTGTCACCTTGCTTATGGGATGCTCAGTGAGGGGAAAGAATGGCCACTAGGGACCCAAAGAGGGTTGTGGGAGCCATTTGAAGTACAATATTTCTCATCCTAGTAATGAAAATTTCTTCATCTGGGCCATAATTCTCTGGACTATAGATGGCATTTCTTATACCTACCTCTCATAACACGTGTTGGAGCTCAGCATACATCTGCCGTCTAACAGGAGAGGATGGTAGATCACCTGGATTGGGTTACACAGCACGAAGTGCAGCCATAAGCCAATCAAGGAGGGTGTGACTCCCTGGGGTCTGATGTGCATTTTGTAATCGCTGCCTCAAGGCAGGCTGCACTGTCAGGGAAGCCAGCTTTCCCATCTGTGATCCTGACAGAACAATTCCATCCACCCCTAAGTCCCACAGACGCAGGAACCAAGCTCATATTGACACCAAGGGCTTCTGCCCAAACCGGGAGCCCAAATCCACCAGCCCAGCCTGAGTATAGGGGCGGACCATAGAGTGCTCCACGACACGGGGAGGGGGCTGCTCCTCTCCTTGGGGAACGTTTAGCTGCTGCGTCTTTATTTTCTTTACAACTACTGGGTGTGCTTTCAATACAGGAGGAGTCAGTGCCTCCAGCACTACCCCTTCATCCTTCCCCAGCTCCTCCAGTTCCGGGGCTGATGGCACCTTTCTCTCCCCTCCCCCGAGTGCTTCCTCTGCTACTACCTTTACCTTTTCTACAGTGCCTCGCAGCAATGCTAGCTCAGTCTTCAGTAGCTCTCTTACCTTCACCTCAATGCTTCGCAGCTGGTGTTCTCGTGCCACCTCCGCCTGTGCTTCCCTCGGGAGTTTGTCTTTTTCCTTGATGTCCTTTTCCTCCTTCAGAGCACCTGGCAGTGCTGCCATCTCCTTCTGTAAGGAATTTTTTACCTCTTCAATGGCACCTTGCTGCTGGCGTTCTCGTGCTGCCTCCTCTCGCATCAATGCCATTTCCTTCTTCAGAGAATCCACAGAATTTTGCAGCTCATCTTCTCATGCCACCATTTCTTGGGTATTTTTCAGGAGCATGTCTTTCTCTTCTGTAGACTTTTTTTAATACTGTGAGAAGCAGCCAACCCACAGTCCCTGCTGCCACACGGGCACTCTGCTTCTCAAAGGATTTACCTGTACCAAGGGCTATCTGTACTGCCTCAGGTGTCACCTCCACTTGCCTCCAGTCCTGAGGTGGGGCCCAGTCCTCTAGGAGGCAAGCCACCTCAGACCACATACCCATTGGGGGACGATCCACTGTCTCCCCATTCACAGCGGCAGCCCGCTGAAGCACCCCTCCCATAAGGGCAGCCTGCCTTTCTTCCTTGGTCAACAGTGAACCCTGCCGACTTCGCCAATTGTCTTGCCAATATGTTTCAGCCCCGGGCAAGTTCACTGGATTCAATGTGGCCAAAGAAATTGACATTAAAACGTTCTTTGGGGTGAAAGGGTTTATTACCCGGCTTATTCTCCCTGCAGTAGGTCGAGCACTAACATCTCTGTCTCCATGCAGAGCCCTGGGCCGAGCTCTCTGTATAGCACAATAATAGCTTATTGCCTAAAGGTGTGGAAGTGGTAGCCTAGCCACAGGCCAGTTACATCATCAGGTGGTTTAAGTTCAGTGAGGATCCTGGCCATAGGAACCCCAATTTCCCTACAAAGGAACTATAAGAAAATGTTGATAATTGTTTTCTTGGGGTACAGAAATTTCAAGAGTTTTTTTTCTTCATTTTTTAGCATACTACACATTTTGTAGTTATTTTTAATATTAATCAGAAAATATAGAGAACTGAATAATATAATAAACCCAAGGACTTTTGCAAAAAGAACATTAGACAAATGTGAAGTTCTAGAATCAATATAAAGGAAAGTAATTACTTTCCTTAGGTATCTATTTCCACATCTATAACCTTACCTACCTTATCTAAGGAAGTAGTTTTTGACAAAATAGTGTTTTTATCTGTGCCTATGTAAACTTTGGGTAAGAATGCTCTGCTGTCTCCTGTCAGAAGAAGGTAACAGTTGAGATACTGATAAAAGATATTATGGAAAGATTGAGTCACCCCACTGTAACAAGATGGTGCCAATTCTAAAAATGTTTAGTTTTGTTTTGTTTTTGAGAGGGGAGTAGGAGAAAGGAAGTGGAGTGATTGTATCGAGGCAGATGGCATCAGATAAATCTAGATCCATCTCCTAATGTAGCACCTGGCATACCATAAGCATCCAAAAGAAGCTTCTAGAACAAGTGAACCCAACTCCTCTGTGCTTGTACTTGTATTTTCTGATAGATTGGATTCCCTTTTCACTTATTCTATTTATTTATGTGAACTCTTAAGGAACTGTTTGATAATAATGCATCTTAATATATTTTTCAAAATTAGCTATTAAGTTATAGTTAAATTTGATACGAGTATATTGAAATGTTTACATATGTATCAAAAATGTTTGGTCCATATTACAGTATCAAAATATATTAAATGGCATGAATTATATCACCAAATTCTTTTATATTAAAGGAATACATTATTCCTTAATCTTAGAATAGTGCACATTTTTGCTTCTGTGTAAGTGGAGATAGGAATGGGAATTTTGCAAATGTGGACTATGTCTCATTGGGGAAATTCTTCAATTGAAACATGTATGCAAGTGTCAGATATGAAAGAGATGGAGAAATTTCATAAATATGGGAGGCAACCCTAAATTGGAACAAAATATATTATTATGGCTTTGTAGTATTTTAATACAAAACATAAATGCTAAGAATCCTGGTTAATAAAGTGGATATTTTAAGAGAATTGGGAGGTTACTTCAACAAAAGAAAACACTACGTAAGAGTGTGGCCAGTTTGTGACTATTGCTAAGATTGATTTAGAGCAAACCTCTGCAGTGTGAGGAATGAATTGAGCTTTTCAGTAATAAATTTGTAGTCCCTATATTAATCATTACAACTCATAGTTTTCCCTCCTTAAGCCAAAAAAAAACTTAAGAATAAAATAGTAAATTAAAATCTCTACTCTTCCTTTGCTAGGTTTTTTGGTTTTACTACAACATTAAAGTAAGTAACTACTGAGTTATTTCCCAGGATGGCAACCCTGACACTTTCCTTACATGGATTCTTTTTTCTTAGGGTTTTTAAACTACATGTGTGAAGATTTCCCATCTGTCACTTACCTTTGTTTCACATTGCAAGTTCAGAAGCCATGGTTACGTTGTTTTGATAGATTAATCCCCAAACATAAAACTAGGTCAAGCCACAACACAAAATACCTTTGGTCTTCCTGTTCAAAAGCAATGATCATTCTGGAACTTCAGAGCTCAAAGAATCACAGGATGTAAGAATTAAATGGACTTTAATGTGCAAAGAGGATATCAAGAACCCAATTAATGCTTTTTTTTTAATCAGTATATAAAGACTTAAGGAACCTGGATATAAAATAATTGAAATTGTTAGGATGGAAATATTTAGGGCTGTGCTTCATGGGGCCATCAAGAAAGTCAGATTGTTTAAGTGAAGTCATGCCAAGAAAGCTAGGTGGTGAACAGGACAAACCTAACGATTGTCCTCAGAATGCACAAGAGTGTTGCAGAAGCAACGGAAGTGGTAAGAAAGATGACAGATATGGGAGGCATGGGTGAAGAGTGTTTTTTGGAACATTATATGTACCTCCCTTTATTCAAGCTTCCATTTATGATACTTTAGTAAACCTTTTTCTTCATATAGATATATATATAGCCCTTATCTTGTTATATTTATTCCTAGATATTTTCTAGTTTGATACCATTATGCCTGGAACTTTTCCAAATACATTTTTATCACAAGTATAAAAGCCTATATTACATCTGGCACCTTTACTGAACAATTTTATGATTTCTGGTTGTTTGTATGATGTTGGTTCTTTAGGTAGACAATTCATCTGAAAATCAAATTTTTATTTAATTACGTTTGAGTATTTAAAACTCTTATCTGTTGCTTTGACTAGAGATTCTAGAACAAAGCTGAGCATAAACCACGATAGTTGAAATCCTTGTTTGTATATTGGTATGTTTTACTTTTAATATTTGCTTTTGGTTTCCGATCTAAGAGCTCATCTCTGTTTACTCAGGTATGCTTTAGGAAAGGTTAGAATAGTGCTTAATTTCTAAGGAGGCCATTGGTGAGCAAGTGGCACCTGGAGTACATTCTGCACAGGTGTTACCTTACGGTGCTCAGAGGGGGGGGCCTCCGGTGAGTGCCCGGGATCCCCTCTTCATCCTCGGGGTTTCCAAACTGTCTCCGTTATGTTTGTAGTGTCTCTGCTTTCATCTCCACTACAAAGTTCATTTTTATGCCCTTAAGTACTTGTGGTTTAGCCTTGCATCACATTAGGTTAGCCTCTTTGTTGTAATTTAGTTGAGTAGAAGATAAGGTGTCCAACAGCCTTAAAAGCTTTGCTGGAATTGCTCTTAGGCACTTGTCTCACACAGAACAGGAATAAAGGGAATGGAGTGGAGCTCCTGCACTGCTGTGCGTGTCTCTCCCACCGCATACCCCAGAACCTTTCTTCTAGGAAGCTGGGGTGGGGGTCTCACTAGGGCCTGAGTTCAGGCTGCATGTAGGTAGTTAATGAGCCACTGTGGGCCTGGATGTGATATTGGGAAGTCATTTAGTTTACATTCTTAAAAGGAAATTGCTTTTGATATATACCCTTTAAGGTTCCATTGCTTTTTCAGAAGTAGATTTCTAATGAATATCAAAGAGTAACTAAAAGATCTTCATAATGTTAAGGAAGTTCCCTCCTATTCTTAGTTTTCTAACAGTGGGGGATTTGTTTAAATTTTGTTCTTTTTTGAAATAAACTAATGGCTGTTTATCATATGCTTTTTTAAGGCATCAAAGTAATCAGGTATTTTTTTTCTTTAAATAATTTATAGGGGGTGTAGCTCAGGGGTAGAGCATTTGACTGCGTCATATAAATAATTTATAATCATCCATCATATTAATGTTATATAACTCCAATATTTCTGGAATTAAACCTTTTTGCTTGTGGTTTATAATTCTTTTAGTATTCCACTCTATTCAGTTTGCTGTTTACTTATGTTGACTGCATTATTATTAGTAATAATAGCATTTGTTAAGCACTTACTTGGTGCCAGGCTTTGAGATAAGTGCTGTGTCCATCATCTCATTTAATCAACATTATGAGACAGTTCTTCATTTTATAGACAAAGACACAGAGACACAGAGATTTTCAAGTAACTTTGTTAACTTGAGAATGAGAATGTGTCAGAGTCGCTAGTTGAAACTAGCTCATTTTACCCCCAAACAAATTATAATTCCAAAAATGTTTGGTGACATAAGAGAGGCAGCACATGACCTGGTTTCATAGTTAAGGTCATCAAACTGGGATTGCTAATGCATCAGTTCCCAGAATAGTGATACCTCTGTCGTTGGAAACAGGTTCTCCTTTTTATAAGCCAGAGTGCCCCTTTCTTAGAGAGATCTAGAGAGACACAGACAATTTTTACCTCTCTGGAACCCCCTTATATAGATACCATGCGAACTGGAAACTATTCTCCCCCTTGAACCACAGTGTCGAGTATCCTGTGAGATTGTCTCCTGTATCCCATTCAGATGGTCTTACGCTAGAGATGGAAGAAAGAGAGAGAGGTGGCTGTTCAAGGGGAGTGAGGGAGAAGGGGACACGCACATAGGAAGTCTGAGCCACTGCAGAATTGACCCTGATATAATTTGAAAACCTGGAAAGTTCTGTTTGTGCTTATTCACATAATTGATAACAGAAAAAAAGGCTATATACTGTCTTTTCTGTCCTTCCTGTATCGATGTAGAGATTATGGAATCAAGACCCGGGGCATTCACAGTGTCTCTTGTTTCTGTTTTCAAGTGCAGTAATGCATAGTGTCCACTGTCCTGACTTACCCTGGTCCCCAGGGGTCTGTGGCAGGAGCCGGATGCTCAGGTTTAATGACATTGGTATGGCCTCTTTCTTGGTGTTTTTTCTCAGAACCAGAAGTATAAAATAATAAGTTTGTGTTTATGTTTCACTTTAAGTCACTAAATTGGTGGTAATTTGTCACGGTAGCAATAGGAGACACCACCTCCTGCCACTCTCCTAACTCAGCCGCCCAGCGCCCCGCGCCTGCAGGCTCGCTTCAGCTGCCCTGCTCGTGTTGTCAGCCCCACCGGCGGCCACCAGAGCGGGGTGCTTGCTCACTCACACGGTCCGTCACCCTGGGGCTGAGCCCCCCGGCCCCTGGTGAACCCTTATTGTTTATTCTTACTGCTGCTTTCAACATTCACATTATTGGAACCTTATCTTTGCCATAGTAACTCTTCCAAATTTTACAACCCCTTTAGCCCATACATTTTAGCGAATGACCTTATCCCTACGTTTCTGATGGGGTGAACACCCCATCTGACTTGATGGTGTCGAAGTACATCACACAGGAAACTTCCTCCAGTTTCACCACAGGAACTCTCTGTGACCTGTTATCCATTTCCAGGTTTCCATCTCTTATCCTCTGTGCAGCATCTGACAGCGTCAATACAACCTTCCTTTAAATTTTTGCCATGGCCTCCGTGACATGACGCTCGCTTCCTGGACTTCTAGCTCCCCACCCTCGTCAGCCTTGCTGCTTCGCACTCCTTCCTTAGGTTCTGTCCTCCAGCCTCAGATCTTATGATCCAGTCCCCTGGCATTTGTGACTTCATGTGAGACTTCACTGATCACCACTGCAAAGGATTCCTTCCCTTTCAGCCTTCATGCCCCTCTGGGCATCCCCCTGAACATCAGCTTCTTTCGGCCTCAGTGCACAGAGGGAGAGGAGTCTCCTTTCAGTTAGCTTGTATGTAGGCTCTCCTCAGATGCAGAAGCCAGGAGCCTTGTGCTCATAACCCTCCTGTGGGGGCAGGGGGGGAAGGGCACCAGATCCACAGGGGTTGAGGTCCACATGGGTTATCCCCCCCCATTTCAGCCCCCACCTCCAGGATCTACGAGACTCGAGACGGGCCAGGCTAAAGGGCCTATGTTGCATCCTCTAGGGTTTTTGTCAGTTTTTTCATAGCTGCTCCCTCCCTGGCTTGGGAAAAACTGACTCTAAAGACTTCTTTTCAGAGTGGGAGCAGATAGGAGGTTCAGTGGCTTTGCTCTGAATGGCTTCGGAGGAACACCTGCCAACCTTCCCCCCTAGCAGTAGGTACTTCGACATCATTTATTTCAGGTTCCCATAAGCAGGGAGTTGGGAGGTGGCATTAGAATTGGGGTAAGTAATAAGGGTCCGAGGAGGCCTGAAGCTGAAAGTAGACATATCCGTGTCACTGGGGGACAGTTCCAGATAGTTCCATGCTTAAAATGGTCACCATCTCTGCCTGAAACACTGGAAACGCAGCCAACTACCCTCTGCAGGGCCAAAAACCTCCCCAGTGCTCTGTGGACTGTTTGCCACTGAGCCCATCTAGGTAAGGCCCACAGGACTCCACTGAATTGTAACACATAGTTGGCCATCTTTAAAACTTACAGCAAAAACATGGCAATCAGACAAAACAAAGAAATACAAGGCATCCAGATCGGTAAAGAAGAAGTCAAATTCTCACTCTTTGCAGATGACATGATAATTGTACATAAAAAACCCTAAAGACTCCACTCCAAAACTATTAGACTAATGTCTGAATTCAGCAAAGTTGCAGGATACAAAATTAACACACAGAAATCTGTTGCTTTCCTATACGCTAACGATGAACTAACAGAAAGAGAAATCAGGAAAACAATTCCATTCACAATTGCATCAAAAAGAATAAAATACCTAGGAATAAACCTAATGAAGGAAGTGAAAGACCTATACCCTGAAAACTACAATACACTCCTAAGAGAAATTAAAGAGGACACTAACAAATGGAAATTCATCCCATGCTCTTGGCTAGGAAGAATAAATATTGTCAAAATGGCTATACTACCTAAAGCAATCTACAGATTCAATGCAATCCCTATCAAACTACCAACAGCTTTCTTCAATGAACTGGGACAAATAATTCTGAAATTCATATGGAACCAGAAAAGACCCCGAATAGCCAAAGCAATCCTGAGAAGGAGGAATCAAACAGGGGGAATTATGCTCCCTGACTTCAAGCTCTACTACAAAGCCACAGTAATCAAGATAATTTGGTATTGGCACAAAAACAGACCCACAGACCAGTGGAACAGAATAGAAAATCCAAACATTAACCCAAACATTTACAGCCAATTAATATTTGATAAAGGAGCCTTGGATATACAATGGAGAGATGACAGCCTCTTCTGCAGCTGGTGTTGGAAAAACTGGACAGCTACATGTGAGAGAATGAAACTGGACTACTGTCTAGCCCCATACACAAAGGTAAACTCAAGGTAGATCAAAGTCCTGAATGTAAGTCATGAAACCATACAACTCTTAGAAAAAAACATAGGCAAAAATCTCTTGGACATAAACATGAGTGACTTCTTCATGAACATATCTCCCCGGACAAGGGAAGCAAAAGCAAAAATGAACAAGTGGGACTATATCAAGCTGAAAAGCTTCTGTACAGTAAAGAACACCATCAGTAGAACAAAAAGACATCCTACAGTATGGGAGAATATATTCATAAATGACGTATCTGATAAGGGGTTGACATCCAAAATATATAAAGAACTCACGCACCTCAACAAACAAAAAGCAAATAATCCAATTAAGAAATGGGCAGAGGACATGAATAGACATTTCTCCAAAGAAGAAATTCAGATGGCCAACAGGCACATGAAAAGATGCTCCACATCGCTAATCATCAGAGAAATACAAATTAAAACCACAATGAGATAGCACCTCACACCAGTGAGGATGGCCAACATCCAAAAGACAAACAAAAACAAATGTTGGTGAGGATGTGGAGAAAAGGGAACCCTCCTACACTGCTGGTGGGAATGCAAATTAGTTCAACCATTGTGGAAAGCAGTATGGAAGTTCCTCAAAAAACTCAAAATAGAAATACCATTTGACCCAGCAATTCCACTCCTAGGAATTTACCCTAAGACTGCAGCAGCCCAGTTTCAAAAAGACAGATGCACCCCTATGTTTATCGCAGCACTATTTACAATAGCCAAGAAATGGAAGCAACCTAAGTGTCCATCAGTAGATGAATGGATAAAGAAGATGTGGTACATATACACAATGGAATATTATTCAGCCATAAGAAGAAAACAAATCCTACCATTTGCAACAACATGGATGGAGCTAGAGGGTATTATGCTCAGTGAAATAAGCCAAGTGGAAAAAGACAAATATCAAATTATTTCACTCATCTGTGGAGTATAAGAACAAAGAAAAAAACTGAAGGAACAAAACAGCAGGAGATTTACAGAACCCAAGAAGGGACTAATAGTTACCAAAGGGAAAGGGAGTGGGGAAGATGGGTGGGAAGGGAGGGATAAGGTGGAAAACGGGGCATTACGATTAGCAGATGTAATGTTGGGGGGGCACGGGGAGGGCTGTACAACTCAGAGAAGACAAGTAGTGACTCTATAGCATCTCACTACGCTGATGGACAGTGACTGTAATGGGGTTGGTGGGGGCACCTGATGAAGGGGGTAGCTTAATAATCATAATATTGCACATGTAATTGTAGATTAATGATACCAAAATAAATTATAAAAAAAACATACAGCAAAAAGATATGTAGGAAGCAGTATGAAACCTTATCTTGTGCTATAATGAATGAAGACATTAAATTAGGTCCTTGGAATTTAACAATGCTATGCTCTAGACTGAGTCCACTCTAAAACACATTGTTAAGTTTTTGGCTTTAATGGTGTGATACGATTTTCTGGTGTGATGTTCCATCAGTGAAAATGTTGCCCGGCATCGAACTGGTCAGGCTCATTGATCTATATTGGCAAGTTCATTCAAGCATATACACTAGGTGTCATATTATGGCACATGATATTCAAAGATGAGTATATCATGGTCCTTACCTCAAGAGTTTAAAAATCTTAGACTCCGGAGGGAAGGCTTTTTTTCTTCCTTTTAATATTACCATCTGTGACATTGTTCTGGTCTATCCACCTATGTCAAAGGAAAGTCATTTAATCTGTGTACTAATTCAGCTGTATATAGTTATGTTTATCCTGAAAGGTTTAGCCAGCACCTGGTCCTCTTTCACAACTGGGCAATACAGACCCTCATGACTTGGTGGCTTGGAACAGTGCCCCCTCTGGGACCAGAGATAATTATGCCCAGCTTACGGAAGGGCATGGGCCAGAAGGTGCCACCCATGGGAAAGGAGATTAGGCTCTAGAAACAGGAAGTGCCTACAAAAGGATGTGAAGAGACGGTTCTCAAGCAAGAGGACCTAAAGTCACAGCTGTTTATGCTGACAGTGAGAAAGACGGGAGTGCAGGGCAAAGAGAGGAGCTGAGATAGTAGAAGGAGTGAATGCCAGTTAGCGCACAAGAATCACAAAATACCATTATGGAGTTCTTCAGTAATCTATGGAGAATCTCCCAATCTTCCGAGTCTGGAGATCTGGCGATCTAAACAACAGTCAGTAGTCCTCTATTCCCGAGGTAGGTTAGATGTGGCTACCTGAAGGTAAGGAGGTGATTTTTCATAGTCTGGAGAGATCGTCAGAGTCCTGCGGCTCTATGAAGAGATCTGATTGAACCTACGAATAACTAGAAAGGGACTCTAATGGCAGCATCTATTGCTTTCTTTTCTTGTTTTTTAATATTTAATAATGTAAAGGAAATATTTCAAAGGCAGATAAATCCCATGTGAATTAACTGTTTTCATGTTTGCCCATATGTGTGATGTAGATGCAGTGGTACTGCTGATCCGGGGGGTCGGGTATGGGGGGTGTAGGGACTCAGGAGCAGAGGGCTGAGTTCGTCACCCTTCTCCTCGGCTCATGGCATGTCATCACTGGTCAGAGCTGAGCTCCTTGTTAATTATTCCTTCATTCTCTTTTATACTCATTCGCCACTCCCGTTTGACTTCCTACTTCACACCTTTCTACAGAGTTCAATGTGTACAGGTTTTTATTTGGATGTGGCCTTGAAAAATGTGTGTGGTTGTGTGTATCTCTTTTAAATATACATAATATTGTTCTGTACATCCCATTCTGTTTCTCGATGTAAACATGTCGCAGTGTACATTTCCTGCTTATTTCTAATTACTGCCTAGTATCCCGGAGCACATCCACTTCATTTTGCTTTCTCTCCAGCACCCCGCTGACACAGATGATGCTGTTAGGTACGCCCTCTATAGGTCACTCTATGCTCTACATAAAGCACATACCTCCTGGGGAAGGATGTATAAATTGCTGAGTCATAGGGGCTCTATAGACTTAATTTGCTGGAATGACTATACCAGTTTACATTGCTAGTAGTTCACATGTCTGCCGAACCTAGAATTATCCATCATTCTGATTATTTTTTTGCCATGCTAATAGGTGTAAAATGATACCTTGTCTTAATTTGCTTTTTTTTTCTGATCATATACAAATTAGAGCATCTGTTCATAGTTAATTCAGTTTTATATTTTTTGTTACTTAAAGTATTATCCATTGTAATATTTCTCTCAGGTTTCCAAGATCCGGGTTGGTATATTAATATGTATTTAACAAAAACAATTAGGTTGACTTACATATAGGTGCCAAACTATTAGGTTGACCAGTTTGACTTATAAAAACAGCAGAATCTATGGTGCAACTTAATATGTTGTTGGACGTATAGGTTTTTCCAGGTTTTATTATTATAAATAATATTCCATACCATATGCTGTGACATATAGCAGTTTTATCTTTTGTATTTTTCCTTGGTAAACTTACTCTTAGGAATTTATCCTGAGTCAAAGAATGAACAATTTTATGGCTATTCTTACATACTGACAGATCATTTTCTAACAGGGATGTATTGATCTACATTATACATCATTTATATCAAGATTGTACTAGTTGTACTCTAACTTCACTATACATTATCATTGAAACTATCAGTTTAATAACTATAAAATATTACCTCATTATTTGTACTATTTGGTTACAGTTAACATTAGTCATTTATTCAAGTGTTCACTGATGAAAGGTATGTTTTTTTAGGAGTATGGTCTATTTGTGCCCTTGGTCCATTTTTCTATTAGTGTTTTGTTTTTTAGTCAATTTGAAAGCAAGTTTTAAGAAACTGTAGATTACTCTGGCCTCAAATCCTGAAAATGAAATTTTCATTTACATACATTTTGTTCTTCAGATGACAATCAAAACAAAACACATGATAAAAAAGAGAAGAAGATGGTGGTTCAGAAGCCCCACGGTACTGTGGAATACACTGTAAGTATAAGCATTTGTTAATACTGGGCTGGCATGTTTCCCCCTGACACACCCTGCCTCTGTGCTGCACTCCTCTTGTGTACCCATTAAATAATGAAGCTTCTGAAGACCTGCTTTAGGTCATTTCTCTTCCCTCCATATTTTCTACCTGGGCGATCTCATATAAACCTGTGACTTGAATGACTTTAGGTATGCCAGTGAGGACCAGTTTGAGGTCTCTGTGCCAGATAGGCTTTCTGAGTTCCAAAACCATAGAATCAATTGCCTACTCAACATACCTACCTAGACCTTCGTGTTTGGTCTTTTTTCTAGAAACAATGGCTCCATCATCCACACATTCCTACAACCCAGAACCTCCTTTCCATTATAATCCATGTTCATTCTTACCTTCTGACCATCTGCCAATTCATTTTAGTGTCTCATAAAATCATGTTCCTTTAAATAATTTATCTCAGCTTAACATTTTTTTATGCAGTAGTGTGACTGTTATTTTAATGTCTGTCTTGTGCCTTGATTCATCTACCCATGGAGAGAGACTAGACCCCTTCTTGGCCACCATTGTATTTGTGGTGCTTGCAGGGTTAGACCTATTAGTAGATGAGTAATTCTATGCCTGTGTCCACTATTGCACCTCCACATAATGTTCCATGTGCTTATCTCTCTCACTGTACCATGAGCTCCTGGAGGCCAGGTTTATGTCTATTTATCCTAGGTCTGGCACAAAGCGGGCACTCAGTTATGGATGTGTTTTAATTCAGTTTGAAATAACATTATTGAGGAGTGTCCTCTAACGTCTAAAAGGAACAGAAGTGCTGTTTGCCACTGTCTGGTTGTTTTCTTCGTATGTATTCGTTTTCTACTCATTATTTGTGTGCCATGCCAGGCTCTCTATTAGGCAAGCAGCAAGGCCGGATCCCTCCCTGGCATGTTTGTTAGAATGGTAAATCTCCTCCAGGCCTCTGTAGAAGCACATTGAAGAGCTCTACCATGGGCATTTCATGCTCAGTGCTCTGAGAACATGTCTAGGCATCTTTCTGTGGTTCATAGGTCTAGTCCTTTCCAGAAAGTTCAGGGTGATTATACATCTCACATTATCACTGTCTATAACATGTTTGTGATCTCTGCAATACCTGGCACAATGCCTCACCTCATAGCAGGGATGCGAGGAGTACTGAATTTTCATCAGTACAATATTAATTCTAAAGCCATGCGTGTATCCAGGAGTATGATTCACAAGCTCCTCCCAAGAAAATGAGGTATGTTGTTTGCTAGGAGATGCTTCACACACATACTTAGCAATGTAATAAGAATAAAAATCAACCCCCATGTTAATTCATATAAAGAGGTGATCAACTTAGCAATGCAGATATGTCTACCTGTTTGAGATATATGTTATGGGGATTCGTTTTCCGTGGCAAGTTATTTTGTGTACTTGTCGTTGGAAATAAAGGTGATTCATAACTTTGCATTTAGAGAACCCTGCTAGGTAGCACTTACAGATTGCTTCTATTGCTTCACAGCTGTGGATGTTCAAGCATTTAATGGTACTAGTTTCCCTCCCAGGGCCTGTGGCTTGGTTCTTATATTTACATATTAACTCTAGATTATTTCCCTGAGCTCCCTATGTACAGTATCTTATACAAGTTTTTTAAATTAAAACCATGAAGCGAATTTTTTATGAAGTAAGTGCTCTAAAATAAAATACAGTTGTTTCTGTTTGGTGGATAAAGAAACTGAGACACAGAGCAGTTAAGCAAATGGCCCAAGATCACACAGCAAGTGGCAGATCTGGAATCTAAGATCCAACAGTCCGGCTCTAGGCTAGTCTGCATTCTCATTAATCTGTGTCCTGAACTGACTTTAAACCCTAGACTGGATTTATGTAAATCTAATACTAGAAAAGAATATATAAAAATATTTGTTTCATTTTTAGTAGAGATGATTTTGCCCAGTGTAGAGGTAGGGGCATATATTGTTAAGTTTTCAGCGATTTTTAAAAAGTTTATGTATTTATATCCTAATCTGTTCTAGAAATGCTTTGAGGTAATTTTAGTGTCATCTACAACTCAGCTGGTTTTGATACTGAGGGCAGTCATGGGTTTAGTTCAACATCTATATCTTTTCACCAATCCCTGACCTCCTGCAGCGACCTCAAATCCCCACCTAATTCAAGGCTCACCTGGTGGAGTCAGTTCTGCTTATAGAGACAGCCAGAGCCTTGACCCGGGGCTATAGAAGGGATCTTCTCAGTAAAGTTCAGCAGAGTGACCGCGCCCTCGCACGTCCCACCCAGTGACCCTGTACAGGTAGTCTGTCCTGGGACACTGACCTCACCAGGGACAGCAGGCTTCTTTCGGATGGAGCTTTTTTACTGTGAAGTTTCACATCTTCTCATTTTCTTCTTTATACCTCTTTCTCCTCTATTAGAAAAGAAGCATATACACCTCAAACATACATTCCAAGTTTTATAAATTTAGAGAATAACATTAATTTCACTGATCATTGGAAATTGCCATTTTAATGACAGTGAACAATTATTGGTCGCTAATCTGAATTTCCTTCAGAGTTCCTTGCCCTCTGCTGTATTCATTTGTCAAATATTTGAGTGCCTTCTGTGTGTTGAGCACTGTGCTGAGATCGGGGAAAACAGCCATTAATAGGCCACCATCCAGGAGCCTGTAGTGCAGTGAAGAGACAGGCAAATAGCAGAGTGAGAAAGGAGGACGTAGTTCCACGTCCCCTTTAGGTGGGCATTGTATGTATGCCTTGTTTCTTTTCTACTTATAGTTTCTTATGCCTTTGGGCCTCTACTCCACACTCCTAAGTTATGCCAAAGTTAGTTTAGAAGTCTATTAGTGGACAGTGAAATTTGAAGATAAGGGAGCCCAGAAGTGAACTGCATTTAAGACTTTGCTTTATGTGGATTTATTAAGAATTGAGAAATGTATTCACTTGTATGTATTTATAGAGCTATTTTCCATTCACTCATTTCACCAATAGATTGATGTTATCCACCGAAAGGAAGTCCTCTTTGTTTTTGGCTTTTTACTTTATATTTTGAATCGTTTGTTTGATTATTCTAGGCTGGAAGCCAGGACACCCTGAACTCCATAGCACTGAAGTTTAACATCACTCCCAATAAGTTAGTGGAACTGAATAAACTTTTCACACATACTATTGTTCCAGGCCAGGTAATTATTTTCTTGTTGAATACTGCTGTAGAAATTTTGCCTTTCTCTTATATTGCCATTTTTAATGCCTCACTGTTAATGTCACAGGTTTATCATCAGTGGTAATGTGCGCTGGTTCAGTCTCTCCTCTCCTGTAGGTCCAAGAATTCTGATAGCATCCTAGAGCTTATGCACTGCTCAGAGATGAATGCTTTGCAAGTCATTAACACAGTTTACTTAACTGTCATTGGTTTATGTTATAAATGTTCCCCAAGGACATCCAGACAAGTTCATTTAATGTGACTTTTTTTCCCTGTAGAATATCACACAGATGTTCTTAGAATGCTTAATTTAGAGTTGCAAGTTTCAGTTTAGTCTATTCCTGGAATATATTATAGCCATCATTTTATTTTAAATTAGTCAGAATCTTTGTCATTTTTGTCTTCGTTTGATACCATGACAAAAATAGTCAATTTGCCCACAGGCAGCGACGTTCAGGAGGATCATCTAGAAAAGGCCACACAAATTTTTTCCCAGGTTTTTGATGCTTTATTTGTTAAACTTAAGGAAATTGAAAATTGGATCCTTTTGCCACTTGGTTATTCCAGCAAAATTTTTGTAGTATTTTCTACATGATAAGATTCTTATATTTCTACTATAAAACTACATTTAGCTAACAAATGTTAATGACCCAGTCATTGGTGGCTCCTAGCTGAGGCCAAGTTTCAAGTCCTACCCATAGTATTGCTTCGTTGCCACAAGCACGTTCTGGTTCCATTGTTGGCTTACTCAAGGATTTTCCTGCATCTCTACGTTATGGTGACATTTCATTCTTTCACGACAGATGTGGCTACTTTTAAGTACAGATTCATTCAGGAAATGGGATACCGTGCTTTGCATTTTGTCTAAGGGCAGCTCATAAAGCCAAGAGGCCATAAATTGGCCAGTTTGTATTACTGTGCTTTTAGTATATGTGTTCTTATCAAAAGGACAAATTCATATACCCAATAATTAGGGGTAATATGCATAAAATTTTTTAAAAATTAATTTTCGTCTTTAGGAAAATTAGTAGTTGATTTCGATCACCTTTCTGGGTTTCTTAAAAGCTGGGGTGTTGCTGTAACTGAACATAGCAGGGAACCTAGGCATATATTTACTAACTCAAAGCTAAAGACTATAGTCGCTGGAACTTAGTAAAATAATTTAGGGTAATTCATTATTTCTTTTACTATATCCGTAAACAAAATATTGGTGTTGGATCAAGGTCCAGTAGCCAATAGGAAGTGTAAGGACTGTTTTAATACCATCCTACTGTAATGGTAAATATATCAGAAATAGGAGCCCCAAAGCTTTTGTTGGGATTGGCCTGCAGGAGCTATTGGACCTGGGCAAGTCACTTCCTTTTTTGGACGTCAGTTTCCTAATCCCTGAAATTAGGAGTTGGGCCACATTCTCTTGCACGTCCCCTCTTGCCTTTGCTGTGCTGTCCAGCCCTTGTATGATTAAACACTCATGAGCTGTTAGCTGTCCCAGGACACAGCTTCAATCATGGTTTTGCTGGCAAAGAGAAGGAACCAAGAGGAGTGAAATTGGTCGAGGAGCTTTTCAAAAACAGTAGATGACATTTTGCTGTCAGACATTTTTAAATGCTCTGTCTTGGTGCATGGAGTGGATCTGGTAAGTCAAAACTGGTTTTTTCTGCGCTGGTCCCAGAAAATGTGAGACTCACCCTTGTAGAGACTGACTTGATGGTCCTTTTAAGGTAGGAAAGGAAATCGGCTGAGTGGTGACCACATGTAGGAGACGATTGTCTGAGGACGTTACCTGAGAGCTTATGGCACTAAAATCTTACTCTAGATGTTTTGCTGCTTTAAAAACCAAAAACAGTAACAGACAAATTAAAAAAAAAAACAGAGACATAAAAATTATTTTAGGAGTTCCTGAATTTGGCTATTAGTTCTGATACTTATAACAAATTGGAAGGCATGTGCAAAGCGTGTACTTTCTCAGGTAGCTTATTTTAAGCACACTCAGAAGTTACCTGTGGGTGTGTGGATTAAAATGTTTTTATATTCATAGGGCGCATGCTTAGAAAAATTTCTAGGCTGAAATAACAACAGCTTTGTTTGATGGTACAGAACTGTAGGACCTCAAATCCCCCATTTGCCCGTGTGTTGCAGCAGACCTGGAGCTATTTTCTCAAGTTAATAGGAAAACTTCACCCCTGCCCATGACCCAGGCTCACTTCTGTGTTGAGGTAGCACATGTCTGCCTGAGCTTCCCAGCTCTCAGCAGTCGTCTCTGCCTCTAGTGTAGTGAGTTGTTAAAGCATAGAAATTACCTCTTTGATTTGACGCCTAGAACATGTCAGGCAATAGAATCTCATCCGTGTTGCCTAATACTTGTCAAGAGCTCACATGCAAAAAAAGTATGAATGGAGAATTGCTTGGAAGAAATGTCATCCATTTCATTCCTCTAGTCTAAATACATAAGATAAATAAGAGAGCCCTTTACCAAGACAGCATCATTTTAGTGGTCTGTAAATTGCTTTTACGGAACTCTAAACTTTTGGCGTTTGCCACCGACCCATATTGACAATGTTCCAAAGAACAGTTCTCTAAAACCAACTATCAGTGTGTCCTCAAGAACAGGTACTTCAGTGCAGGACACATTTTTTTCTATAAGACTTCATGGAAGAATATTTGTACTTTGGGAAAACTGGTTTTGTTTTTATCTTATGGAAGTTGGATTCTACTCACTAATGGTATTTGTCCCTCTGGTTTGGTTATTTAGAAACTCAGAACAAATTTTATGGCCCACCTCTCACCAGGCATTAGGTAACTTGGGAGCCCATATTTTCAGTACTAATTAGTCCTTAACTTAATTTCTCCCTGATGTTGATTTTCCTACCTTTATCATAATGTTTTGTGGCGGCCTCAGATTTTTTTCTGTATTAGAGAGTTAAAATTTAAAGTTAAAACAGAGACACGGTTGGAAAGATGAGAGTAAAATATAAGTTGTTACATGATTTTAGTTCTGAATTCTCTGTTTTATAACATTAAAGGTGTTTTTTTTTAAGATTGTATTTTATATACACCAAAATGTAGCTGGTCTCTTTAAAGAGTGTTGGATGCAGAATCATAATCATATTTAGGGAACTAGGACATTTAGCAGAAGGAGGCTGTTTAGTACAATTTGGAGGACTTTAATTTTTGTTTTTCAATTAACCCAGACGGTGATGGGAGAGAAAGCACTGGGAGCATTGACATTAATGTGTACAGTGGATCATATAAAAACCTCACTGCATTAGCACTCAGGGCCTGCTCAGAGTTAGCAAGCGTGGATTTGTTCCATTTCTTCCTGACACAAGTGTTCTGTTTAGAAGCCTGCTCTGCTCCTCTCTCCTCTATTCCTTTGTACTATTAGTACCCTTCTCTGGAAGGCTCTTCCCTCCCCACCCAAATCCCTTTTGTGAGTTCCTGCAGTGTCTACAGGTGTGTTCCGGACCTTTGCACTGAACACACTCATATTGCTGATTATTGTTTCACGGATTAGTCTAGAAGGCCCCAAGTTGCTTATGAGTTTCATGAAAACCAACTAGGTCTTAGTCATGCACCTAGCATCATGTTATGCTGGCAGTAACTGCTTTAAACACTGTCGGGTGGTTTGCCTTATTCTTGGTACTCACCTAGCCTCCCTTTCCATTCTCAGGTCCTTTTTGTGCCAGATGCCAACTTTCCTTCCAGTACCTTACGGTTGTCATCATCCAGTCCTGGTGCTACTGTCTCTCCTTCATCCTCAGATGCAGAATATGATAAATTGCCTGTATGTATGTCATTTATGCACTGAAGTTCATGTTTATCCAAAACATTTTTGAATTGTAGAATTCTGCATGTTATTTTTCATGGGATTTCACCTGAAATTCCCCAGAGGAGTGGGGTAAGTGAATTGTCATCAATTGAAAGAATGTATCCAATCCAGAAGAAACCTGTTTGCACTGGATTTCTCAGGGCAGAAATGCATGCCTTGTTTACATAAAAGTATGAAGGTAAACTCTCAATGATACTGGTCGTTTATTTATACTCCTTTTTCTAAAGGGAATTTGAAACCATAAATCAAATATGAATTTGTTCATGTAGGTTATGTTCTAAAGACATTTGATAAGTCATTTTTCTGGGTTCATACATAGGCACTTTTAAAAAATCTTAGTTTGATTTGGGTACTTTCTGTTAAAGTTGTAATACTGTTAAAGGACATTTGCCTTTTTATGTTAAATAGAAATAGGTTACTTACAGAGAAGGTATGAAGCTTGATTTGTATAAATGATTTGTTTTGAAAAAGTGCATCTATTTGATTTTGGAAAATTTTGCTTTCTAAAGGATGCGGACTTAGCAAGAAAGGCCTTAAAACCCATTGAAAGAGTCTTATCATCCACTTCTGAAGACGATGAGCCAGGCGTAGTAAAATTTTTAAAAATGAATTGTCGATACTTCACTGATGGAAAGGTATATGGCAGTGTAATTTGTTTCCTTTTCTTGGAATCTGTGGGAAACTAAACTCGGTTCCACATTACTGAAGGCAGGCTACATTCAAATACCTCACCCAGAGTTTCACCTTAAGATTTCACAAGTGTCCATTTGTTTTCCCTGTTGGATTCCTTATAGAAGGAAATACGATCATTGAGTGGAAATGTGATTCTTTCTTGACCTTGGATTTATCATTTTATCTCAGTTCTTGGCTTATAAGTTGTTAGGGAGACAGTATAGTATATATTTAAGAGCAAATTCTGCTGCTAGAGATGCTGGCATTAAACATAATGTCTGATAAGTCGTTTGTTTAGTTTATTTGGGTTGTTGGGTTATTTACAAAGAACAAATCCAGCTTGTAATGAATCTCTAAAGCAGGGGTTATGTTGATATATAATAAATTCCTGTGCTCATAATAGGGACTTCATACCAGGTTCCGAAAGACAGGAAAATGTTACTTATATGCAGTATGGCTTTTGCAACCAAGAATAAGTAATACCTGAAATGCAAAACTTCTTGCAAAGATGATCACTTAAGTAATTAAGAGTATCAAAATAAATTATTTACCTAAAGGGAGTCATCTGTATCCTGCTGTCTCCGGTAGATAATATCCCTGTGGCCATCAAGATCTATAATGTAAATTGACCCAGCTCCAGGCTTTTAAATTCTGCCAAACTACTGGTTTTCAATTTTAATTTCCATAGTTCAGCTGTTTACTTCTAGCTGCAAAAAAATGGCGTATTCCTACTTACGTCTAATTTGCTGGAGGTGGGCTTTCTAAATGTTCTAGAAAAAAATATTAGGATTGTTCTCTGGCACCATGACTCCAGGACAGCTGCTGCCTAAGCGTGGTGCCATGGATGTGTGGTGAACGTGCTGAGTGAGTGGTAAAGCCCAGTCCTTGATCGGGAAGGCACGAGGTACAGCCCCTGTCATCTTACAGCCAGCGCATTGGGGAATCTGAGACATACATGTGTAACCCCAGATCCCACCCCAATTTTACTTTTGCCGCAGCTGGGCCAGAAACAGGCTCGGGTGACTCCCACAACTGGGAAAGTTTCACAGCCTCACAAATCAAAACCCCGCATTGCCTGTTTTTCCAGCCCTCTTGAAAGGGATGTGATTATCATGTAAGATATTATGGTTCACCGAAGTCAATAGAATGGCTGCGTAAGCTCGTCCAAGCTGCTGTTGGTGTTGCATTTCCGCCTGCGGTGATTCTGTCCTGTCCCTTTCTCCCGCAGGGCGTGGTGGGAGGCGTCATGATCGTCACTCCTAACAACATCATGTTTGACCCTCACAAGTCCGATCCCCTGGTCATTGAGAATGGGTGTGAGGAGTATGGCCTCCTTTGCCCCATGGAAGAGGTCGTGTCCATTGCCCTCTACAGTGACATTTCCCACATGAAGATCAAGGATGCCTTGCCGTCGTAAGAGACCTTTCTTTGTTTTCTAGGAAAAAAAGGGGGTGTTAAGAGAATTAAATACAGTTAAAAAGCAAGTGTCGGCAGGAGTGAGAGATGGCGCAGAGGTCCACTTGCAGGGGGAAGATTTGCACACTGAATTCAAGAGGCAGAAAAATGAGAGGAAACGGAAATGGCAAAGTCAATGACAGGGAAAAGTTGAACATATAAAAATGAAAGGAGAAAAGCAAAAAAAAACCACATAAAAATGGTATTTGGCTTATTTTTCTGAAAAGCAGTGCTTATTAATAAATTTATGAAAGATGAAGTTTCTATGAAAAAAATTTGTCTGATTACCAATGGGGGAATAGTCTTTCTCTCTCAGTTTAGTTGTTAAACAGAATTATGCTCTTCTGCATTCAAATTCTAGGATCAGCAGTCCTCCCGACTCATGTCTTCCCTTAATCCTGCATGAAGGGGAATTGAGTGGACAGTGCAGAGGTCCCTGCCCCTGTAGCCACATACTTTAGGTGGTGGGTAAATGGGGAGTAAGACTGGTTTGCTTTTTCTCTCAACTGTAGGTGAATATTACTTTAGTCCTGATTATATTTGCCTTGTAAAACTGAAGACTGGGTTTTTTGTGGGGTTTTTTTGTTGTTGTTTTTTGGGGTTTATTTTGTAAAAGAGAAGGAATCTCCCCATGAAGAAAGAGAAATAGGGTTAAGAAAGCTCAGATCAGTTCACTTCTAAGGATAATCTGTCATTTTGTCAGTGTTTCTGTTTCTCTACATATGCTAGCACTTAAAGTCGTTAGAAACCCTCGGGGATGGGAAGGTAGAGGCCAAGCAGGGAGTCCTGACGGCCCACAGGGAGACTAGCCCTTGGGACTCATGCAAAGAAGGGCAGGTAACTGGAGAATGAACCCAGACAGAGTCCTTAGGGGTTTACCCCGGCAGGTCCTCCTGGGCTCTTAACGTCCTTTGCGTCTGACCCACTTAGCCCTTACCCAACTCCAGGCCAGTGAAACTACCACCAGAGCATAGACACTGAGGTGGTTTCTAAATTCTGCCACAAGTGCCCAAGTAAGGGGTTCAGGAGGCCGCGTGGCAGGCCAGCAGCCGTGCATCATGATAAGGTTGTAGCCGCACTGACCGGGTTTCTCCAGCTCTGCCACTAACGGTTCCATGACTTGCATGAGCTACTCAGTCCCAAGCCTGTTTTCTCCTCTGTAAAATGAAATTGATAGTATTCTTCAGCTCACAGGGCTGTTTTAAGAATTAAATATATTGACATACCAAAACCCATAGAAAATAGCCTGATGCCCAATAAGTATAGGCTGTTATTTGAACCTTTAATTCATATCTGAAATTCTGTTCACTGTTCTGTGGGAATCTTGTTATCCTTGTGGATTGAGGCTTCTAATGCATCTTAGTGCATGCATGCCCCTTGTGTGGCGGATATATGAAGGTGAGTGGGCCATGGCCCCTGCCCTTGAGAGTTGCAATCTACTGGGTACAACGGAGAGACAGACAGAAGTGGCACTTCAGTGGCACTGTACACATAGAAGTACACACAGCATTTCATGAGAACCCATGTGAGGAATTGTCCAACTGCTATGGAATATTAGATGGAGGCAGAGAAGAGGAGGTGAGGAAAGGAGTTAGTTTTGGAAAGAAGGAATGCATATTGGGTTTTCTGCGATGAAAGGAAAGATAAGAATAGGTAAAGATGTAGTTACTTTTGGAAGTGGATGGCCAGGCATTACGGGCATTCTTACCCAATGATGGCTGCTAATGGAGTAATGCTGTTGCCTATCTTCAGCTTAGGATGTTAAGTATCCTTTTTAATAACAGAAAGGGAAGACACATCTTGACAGAAAGGTTTCATTATGAGATTGAGCTCTGGAAGACAGTGTTAATGCTGTAGCTGGAGGGAGAGAGAAGAGTGAAGAACTGGCTCCTTACATGTTGAATTTGTTTCAGAGTCGTGCCCTATTCCTGCCTTGGGTACAGGTGTAGAAAGACTGTTCAGTCTCATGAACAATATGTGCACCAGTGAACAAGACAGAATCTGTGAGCAGAATCAGTGTGAAATGAACTTAGTATGACTTCAGAATTCCATCAATTGTTCAGAAGTTAAAAAGAGCTTTAAATTCCATTCCTAAAAGTTGTATGGTAAAACAAGAAGTACAAATTGTCTAGCTGCAATATACAAATACTTTTTAAAAGTGTGTGTGTGTGTGTGTGTGTTTGTGAAATTTCTCCATCCTCACCCTCAGACTTGGTATTCTTTCTGTATTTTGTGTAACTCCAACTGCCACAGAGCATAGGAAGAGAGCAACTGACGGATCATTGATCATCATTAAGGATCAGGCTGAGTCTAGAAAACATCAGCAGCCGGGCCAGCCGACGCCTCTGTGTACTGGGCCCCACGGTGCTGGGCAGCGGCAGTGCAGACGAGACCGATGGCTAAATAAGTCCCGGCTTGGATCAGATGCAAACAGGAAGGGAGGGGCAGGCATGGTAACACAGGAGGCTGAGTAGAGTGCAGATACGTTCTTTGTGAGGGTCAGGCTAGGTAAAGAAGGAAGAGATGAGGAAGGGGCTTGGAATTTCATGGAAGAGAGTTTTGCTTATTGACCAAGTACGTGAAGAGCTGTTTCTTTGTTGGACTTCTTATAGTCTTTAATACGCCAAATTAGATTTGGGGTCCTAAAATGGAAATTATGCCGCATTACACTAACTTACTTGACTCTGGGATTGAAGTGTCTTTTATTATCTCCTGGGATGCTAGTGTTGGGTAGAACATTTTTACGACTGCAGGTTCCTGCAGTCCAGACACTTGTCACGGTAGTCTTAGAGCATAGGGCATTAGGGGCTCCCTGAATGCTTATTGAATCGGAATTAATTACACATTAAAGAGGCTTTTTAAAGCATTTATCAGAGCCTAACTGTTATATATGCTTTTATCCTCTATTGGATAAAACATGGCTGTTCCATGTAAGTGATTTATATACAAAATAACTTTGGGGGGACGATCTTGTAACTTAGAACTTCCTGGTACATTGTTGCTTTATTGTCATTAATTATTTCAAAGCCAGAATAATAAAGTATTACCTGAATATGATGTAGCCTTTTTAGAAAATAAAATTATTTCCGAAATCTGAAAAATGTTAGTTTTATAAAGGGTTTTTATCTCTGTCTTCACCTAGTTTGAAAAGTAAGGTAAGTGAAAATATGCATTGCTCAAGGTACTTCCAGTCATAGTTTAAAAAGTATGTTTCTTGACCGTTTATATTAAACTTTGGAAAACATGTTTAATCAATATTTTTGTGTAATTCAAATCTGGGTAGTAAATCACCTGTTAGCAAGGAAAAATGACTGACTGCAGCCTGGGACAGTACATTTCACCCGATAAACCAGCTGCTCATTGTCATGAAGTAAAATGGTATTGTCATCAAATGAAAGAGTTAAGAAATTAAACCTAAGAAATTTACTTTTCTATACATTTTTAACAAAATGGAGCAGGTGCTATATGTCTACAACATAGCTACAAGAACAGCTCCTTCTTACATCTCCCTCAGGAGCAGAATGATGTCTGTTAATGGAAGCATCAGACCTTAAGCCATGAGACTCCAAGTTAGGGTTTGGGGTCAGTCACTTTAGAGAGCAGTTAACTGAGCAGCTACTGAGTCCGTGAGTCTTTCAGAATTAATGTAGTTGGTTTTTGTGCTATTTTATAAAAAGGAAAGGCTTCGACTATCTAAGGTATTTTAGTCCTAGTACCAAAATATTTCCTTTCTTTCATGAATATCAAAAATATTATTTCATCCTTAAAAATCTGGTGGGTAACATCCCCACTTTCATAAATGACTTCAAAAATCATTCATGTACTTCTAGTAGGTTAGCAACTTTCATGGTTCTTCGTTTTGCCACTTTTTACACTTGATTTGTGTTTCATTTTGAACTCAGTTTCTTGCTTTCATTCCCTGAGCTCATCTGCACATAAATTTAAGTTGCAGTGTATTTATGTTTTGGTTTTTGGTTGGGTTTCATTTTGGTCTTTGCCTTTCCTCCATTTTGTTTTTGGTTTTGTTTTAACGGTCCGTGTGCACCCACCGTTTTTCCCCCAACAGTGACCTACCTCAGGATCTTTGTCCTCTGTACAGGCCTGGAGAATGGGAAGACCTGGCTTCAGAAAAGGATATCAACCCATTCAGCAAGTTCAAATCTCTCAACAAGGAAAAACGGCAGCAGAACGGAGAGAGAACCATCATTTCAGATTCCGAATCAACAAGCCCTTTGGAGAAGTCAACAGAATGCACACCTATGAAGCCCCCAGACGGCTCAGTGTCAGGGAGTTTAAAGAAACTGGGATCCTCTGCTGAGGCAACCGATGGCTCTCCCAGAGTGACGAAGGCCTGCAAGGAGCTTTCCGGTACTCACACTGCATTTGAATCTATAGCCAAAGAAAATTCCCTTTTAGGGGAAGATGATGACTTCGTTGACTTGGAAGAACTTTCTTTTCAAACTGATGGTGGACTGGACAAAAGAGACCCCTCAAAGGAGTGCCTTTCTCTTGACCCAGAAGAGCTAAGGAAGGCTAAGTCACAAATAGTCACCTCTGCCACAGAAATGCAGGTGCAGTCAGCCCTGAATTTGTCGGGACCCGAAAGTGATGCCGAACTGAAGGGGGCCCTGGATTTAGAAACATGTGAGAAGCAAGATATAATGCCAGAGGTGGACAAGAAGTCTGGTTCCCCAGAAAGCCAGGTGGAAAACACACTGCATATACATGAAGATTTAGACAAAGTTAAACTGATTGAATATTACCTTAATAAGAACAAAGAAGGGCCACAGTCACCTGAAAACTTGCAGAAGGCAGGATTAGGTGATGGCAGAAGTCTTGAGCAAGTGGGAATAGACATCACCCTTAGTCGCTCTCCCCAGGCAGATGATGCCCTGACTGAGGGCAATAAAGAGCCAGATAAAGTGTGGGTGAAAGACAGAGCACCCCTCCCACTGCAACTGGCCTCTTCTGCAGAAGAAAACAGGAGTCAGGAGTCTCTAGACTTCTCTTCAGAACCTACGCTGGACAACAGCTGTGAAGGTGCACAAATGGATAATAAATCTGAAATTCAGTTATGGCTATTAAAGAGAATTCAGGTACCCATTGAAGGTAAGTTATTTTTCTTGAATATCTTTATATTCTGTCATCTGGTTGGCTTTCTGAAACTCCCACATGTATCAGCAAACATAGTACAATTATTTGAGAACAATGTTTTCTCAGTAGAGCTTATCTTTGCCTGATACATTAATTGGGAAAAAAATTAGGTATGCTGTCTATTTTGGAACTTGAACTATGACATAGATGACATTTTGAAAGTAATTTGCTTTTCTTCTACTCTTTCAAGTAACTCCCCTTTTTACCATGAACTTCTAAATCTAAAGGAGTTTGAAATGTTTTTGTAGATAACTCAGTTCTAAACTGAGTTGCCATATGGTGTGATTGAATCCTGGGTTGCCATGCCTATGCATTCTCATGAATTGTCACAACTTCCCACTATTTGCTATTGTGTTATTTTTTATGCTATTTCCAGGTTGTAGCATCTCATGTGATGTGGAGCACCCTGAAACTTTCAAAGCTTTTTCCTTTTGTGCTAAAGAGGGTCTGAAAAATTTAATTAGTCCTCTAACGTGATGGTGATGTATGATGTTTCTGCCGTATGTTTTGACTTGCTATCACTAAGAGGGGATCGGACACTATTCTTTGTAAGTTGATAGATGTCACTATCACCAATATTGTCAATATTGAGGAAGATTTTTTTCATGTGTGATTTAGATATACTTCCTTCAAAAGAAGAGAAAAGCAAGACTCCACCCATGTTTCTGTGCATTAAAGTAGGAAAACCAATGAGAAAATCCTTTGCCACTCACACTGCAGCCATGGTTCAGCAGTATGGAAAACGAAAAAAGCAACCAGAATACTGGTTTGCTGTTCCTCGGGAGAGGTGAGTATGAGCTAAAATGGAAAATGCTGGGCGATTAGATTCTAATTGCATCTCCATTTTTTTTCAAATCTTAAAATACTTATTCTTGAATAAAAGATTTCTCTTAATTGTACATTTAAAAATGTCTAGAAAGGTATTTTTTGAGTAGCTTTCTGCTAAAGGGTGGTTTCAGTGTAGCAAATTTGAGGTCATCATAGGTACTATGTGTTGAACCGCTTTTACAAGTTTCTACCCAAGCTGAATTTTAAATGAAGGAAGATTTATACATTCTCAGGTGCCAGTAATTAGAAGTGCGTTTCTGTTAATAAAAAAGGAATATCATGGAGCAATTCAAAACCCCTCTAAGTGCAGTAGAGAGGCATGATTGTCATTTCTAAAGTGCTAATATTCTGGGTAACTAAAGATTGCTTTGGCCTTATGGAGGGAGTGTGACTCCCTATGACAGCATCATAACAAGTGTGCCCCGAGATCACCTGGGTGGGTTCTAGGGGCTGTGCACCTCTAAAGAGATTTGTATTTTTAAACTGCCAAAAAAGCAATTTTATTGGTTATATTGCAATCTAGGATAGCAGGGAGAGTGGCATAGAAATTCTTCATTAGTACATCTCAAAGGACATCTTACAAGAAAAATAATTAGGAAATACTATTTTTAGAAAAAATTATGTGTTTTCCTTTTGTATGTGTGGTAGAAGAAAAATGTCTTTACAATTCATTTTCAAAATGGCAAAAGCCCCACATTTTTCCGCTTCCCACCTAGTCATCGCACATCATCATCTGAGCAGACCTTTTGGCTGACGGACCTGCCGAGAGCAGCACACTCCGCAGGCTTCCTGAAGCATGAATTGTTAATAAAGCAACATGAAATTCCAAGCAAGGGCACATGTTTGGCTAATTGGTACCCAGAATGATAAGTCTCATCAGTGCCTCGTCTTATTATAGTTTAATGTGAAAAATTATAAGATTTTAATTAATTTTGATAGTTTCTTTTCCCTGTCTTAGACACAAACCCACATTAGCATGATTAATAAATGTAATTTATGTTAGGTTTATGTGATATACTCCTCTACCTATTCCTATAACCCCCTCCATACCTCACTGAAACTTTAAACTAGGGATATGGAGGAGATAAAACAGAAAATGTGTCTTTTATTATTTAAAAATACTTTAACAGAAGCAGTATAAATTTCTGAGGCTCTGTTCAAATCCGAATTCTGTAATCAAATTTCACACTGGACGTAGTTACCTTAGGGATTTAAGCCAATTCCTAATTTTATAGACAAGGAAAATAACACTGAAACTTTCAGCCACACTGTTGGTTATGCAGACTTTCAGGGTCCACCAGAAAAATGATTTATCATATATGTCACTTTTTCACTGTTTATAATGTAAAGAAATTGTTTTTTTTGTGTCTGTTATTATCTTTAATGATATCGTGTGCACCAGGGACCATTCTAGAATAAGTATAGTAATCCCACATGTGCAGTTATCTTAGTGTCATTCTTTAACCCAGAAGAAATCTGTGATGCTGAACTAGTGCTTCTCTTTGCCCTCTTACACAAGAAGTTTTTGTGAGCTTTTTAAAGTAGGTCACTTGTTGAATTCCATTATGTTTTATCTTATAGTGACTGTGACTTACTCGCCTTTGGTTAACCTGACATAATTAGTTTTCTTTCTTGAGCTAATAATTAATCAACCAAGGATTTTCTGGGAAGCATTATATCTCACTGTGTTAATGATAGATTCTTTTGTATAGATGTTAGGGACTTTTTCTTTGATTGTTCCTTTATAGGTTTTTTTTATGTAGATATTGAGAATATTTGGTTTTAATTTCTCTTTAAAGTATTTCACTGTCTACCTATCCTAAAGGAGGCCACATTTTAGTTTAAGATTGGAAAAGATGGAGCAGTCCCTACAGTTAATTCCTATCCAGAACTCCAAGTGCACAGTAAGAAATAAGAAATTATAATTTATGAAAATCTTTCAGACATAACGTTCAACAAAGTCTTAAGGAGCTAAGAAGTGGCATGCAGTGTTTTCCTCACTCTGAAGATAATTTCTGGATTCCCTTGGCAATCAAACTGAGCGTTTTTACTTGCCTTTGTTTACCAGATCCTTATATCCATCAGAGCTTCAGCAGCAGGGTGAAGCCAGCCTGGCAGTGCTCCCTTTCTAGGTTAGAGTGTCCTCTCATAGATTTTTGAACTGTGACAGCTTACTCACTGGCAGGCCTCTGTCTTGTAATGCACCAGTGCCCTTTGTCACAGGAGATTCGTATTTTGATGCTGCCATGACCTCACCACTGTGTTTTGCTGTTCTTCTCTATTATCCTGATACTTGTTGAAAGTGTTTCTTTTTTTCCTTTTTTGTTGTCATGTACCAAAATATCCATTCTTCATTTACAGTGTATTCTGTGGCTTCATTAATGCCATCCCAAATGAACAGTTTGCAAAATAAGAAAATGGTGAGTGTGGAAGTCAGGGGGAAGCCGTGATGGGAACCTCCACCTAGACTCTATTTATCTGCTTTGTGTTTTTTATGTTTTTTTTCCTGGTAATCCTTGCTCTTAAATTTTAGATACTAGAAATTAGAGATGTGAAGTAGTTAAAAACTGCCTAAGTACTTCATAATAGTTTTGTTTAATTTGATTGAAGTTGTCAGAAGGGCTGAGGCCTCCATGAACCTAGGAGAGCTGGCGGTCTCTTCTTGCACGCCCGTGCGCCACTGCTGAGACACGTGCACATTTACTGAGGATTAAGTGCGTGTCAAGCTTAAACCCCCCGGGCTCCATTACAGTTTGCAGATTAGGTACTTATCTTGCATCAGCAAAGGATGACAGTGGGGTGCTTGGGTGATTTACGAAGTGCCCAGAAGTTGGCTTATAAACCGGAGACATCCAGGCTCTTCCTAGTCTCACTCTGGGTGCTAATTCAAACATGTGCTACCATGGATCATTCCACCTTATTCCAGTCATCTCGAACAGGATTTCTCTTCCTTGGCATAATTGACATTTTGGACCGCACAGTTCTTTGTGTGAGGGGATGTCCTCTGTGTTGTAGCACGTTTAGCAGCTTCCATGGCCTGTACCCATGAGTGGCCAGTAGCACCTTCCCGGTTGTGACAGCCAAATGTGTCTCTGGGCATTGCCAGATGTCCTCTGAGAGACGAAATCACTTCACATGAAAAACCACTGTGCAAGTATTGGACCATTTGGCCCAGGCCTGTACGCCATTCTGAAAGTGACTGTGAGCCATATTAGCCAGATAATGTAGGCATTTGACTACTTAACACTTGTTTGTACTGTATTATATTTGTAGTGTTTGCACATCTGCATATACTTTGTTTCCTTCACTAAACCCTATTTCTTTGGCAGATAATTTCATTAAAAATTTTTTAAACTTATTGTTAATCTATAGTTTTATATCTGTAGAAGCAACACCACTGCACCTAAAGAAATATTTTATCTGGAGGTAATCCTGAAATGATAAGAGTATACAAACAGTAAGATTGATGGTATTGGCGAGCATTTATTTTTGCACCTTCACTTTGCCCAGGCTTATGCTAGAAGCTTTTGGAAATTCAGGAAGACAATATGTGCCGTCTTGGAAGAGGTGTAGCATCTTGGGCTGCCCTACTCTGGCCAGTAGAATAATGAGCCACAGAATCAGGCAGTAATGGAGGAGAATCCTGAGGAATTGTGCCCTAGAATGGGACAGTTTATCCAGTTGAAACATAATTTGTTAATTTCAAAAATGAGTCACTGTATTAAGTAACTAGATATGTGAACAAACACTTATTAAGAGTGCATATGCCTGGGCACAGGTATTGGACTCCTTTTAGATAAATAAGACAGGGACTCTATACTGAGGAGCTTAGGAAAAGCTGTTGAAATTGTGCCTAGCACTTTCTAGAGACTTAATATGTGATTGTATTCTATAGATTTGGATACTGTTCTATGTAAGAAATATAACTGTCTTTTGTTTTTCTTAATATTAAGAGATTTCCTTTTTTAGAAGAAATAATTCCTGTCCAAATTCAAACTTCCTTGTCTTTTAATTATTATGGTCTCAGTCTCTGAAATGTTTTATAATAATTGACTTCATATTATCCAGCTTTTAAAATAAGTTGGTAATGGAATTCAATCGCAGGAATTATGGAGAATTTGCTAAGTCATGCATAAATGGTAAATCCAAGCTGAATTAATTGGTTAGTGTAATTTGTGTAATAAGTAAGCTAATAAGAGGAGGGTTACATAAGGGGAGAGGAAGAGCCTGTGGGCAAATAAAAAATTTTTTTAATTTGAAAATAATTATGCTAAGATAATTTTAACAGCACTTAATACACAGACATGTTGTCAGGGGGAGGGGGAGCAGAATCTTTTGCAATCTACTTTTTTCCCCATTTAATATGTTAGGCACATTTTCCATGTCTAATACTGTGTTATTATATGTATATCAACAATATAGTTAGCACTACTATTAAGTTCCCTTATTGATTTAATCATGCTTCTGCTTTAGTTATTAGGTTGTTCTAAATTTTTTGCCATTACAAGCAGTGCTATTTAAGCATGTTTGTAAAATTGTTCAGATAGTCAAGTCAAAAGGATCTGTTCAAGGCCCGGGAAAGGGTGTGGCAGTTTATACACCACCAGCAGAAGAGTGCCCTTTCCCCACAGGCTGGCAAATCTAAGTAGTAGGAGTCTTTATGTTTATCAGTTTGACTGATGAAAAAGGAAGCAAATATAGCTTTGAAAATGTTTTACTTTGAAGTTGAGTAAGTGCTTGTTACATAACAGTTGTTTGCTATAAAGTAAGTTCTGTAGTAGTACCCTGGGGGTTTTTATTCTGGGTGAATCCTTTAATAATAAAAAAATTACTTATACTGTGATTTACAAATACATATTTAATAAAAATTGCTTAAAATACCATGTTTCTCTAATCAGCTTCTAATTAAGATCAGCAAGCCCTTTGAATTATATTAGATGTATTTTCTGCCTGTCCACATTTAGAATAAACTCATCGTGTATTAAGTTGATTCTGTTTTAGAAAACATATTTTTTTCGTTCATAATGTCAAGGATACTGGAAATTCCCAAGAACTTTATTAATAGTTGCATTTTTTTGTACTTTCAAAATTGAAATGCGTAATGCACCCACAAGCACGTGGGTATTTAACATTTTGTTTTTTAAAAGGTGCCGTCCGTGTCATACACATATTTCCCAGAGCCAATGTGTGAGAATAGTAGTACTTCTGTGATATATGTGTGGCCTTCAGAGTTCTCCATGGTCACCTGGCCTCCGCATAGTCAAGACTTTCTAGAAAGGGTGCCTTTTCTTCGGGCCACCATTTCCCCGAGCGAGATCAATGGGAAGCTCTTCCCATGGCCAAGTAATAGGTCTTTCATAGTTAACTAAATTCTGTAGATAGTTTTCACCTCTATCTGGAGTAGAGCCTTATGCTCATAGCTGTTATTCTCTTAATTGAAATACTCTCTTTATAAAGATTTCTTAGTTTTACTTTCTGTTCTCTACTATTTTTCCTGGTACCAGTATAATAGAATACAATTGATTTTTTTTAATGTATCTTTAATTACGTTTTAATTCTGTGAGATTACTTGGGTATCCATATGTATATTTACATACTATTTTAGTTTAATCTGTTGGTTTTAAATTATTTACTTTAATAAATGCAATTTGGCATTTATTTCCCTTTTTCACATTTCTGATAGTAGCAGCCATACATATGAAGACCAGGTATGTAACCTTTTGACCATCAAAGCCATAGTGTATCATTAGGGGTGACTGATTAATGGCAGACCCTAGGCAGGATCTACCCTTTATCTCTCTTTGTATCTTTTATCTTTCAGAAATGTTCACAGTTAGTTTTGAAATAATTAGTGTAAAGCCTGAAAATCATGAGTACTGAGCTTTTCATGATGTGCCATTTATCTGAAATCTTAGTCATTTTAAACTATGGGTCTAAGCTGCTTTGGACCCTGATAGAATTCCAGCAGCTGAATTGCAGCTTTATAAAATGCATCAGATTATTCTCACTGAACACATACCTTTGAGATGATGCTCCAGTGACATCTTTACCACCCAGAGCAGGATCGCCGCTTTTAAGAACTCAAAGGGGAATAACAAATGAACTCACCAGCCCAACGATCAATTTCCCCAGTTCTGAGTCAGAGACACCCAGGAGGACGGGCATGATGCTCCCTCCGTTGGGGCCCTTCTGAACTCTGTCTTAAACATGGTACTTTGTCTAAGTTTTCTCACTTAATTTAATACTCATAATAGTTCTGTGAGGCATGTGGTGGTATTTCCTGTTTTATAAATGAGGAAAGTGGAACACAATTGTTTTCAACACTCAGACTAGCAAATAACAAATCCAGAATTTATACTCAAATCAATTTGACTTCAAATCTCTCTCCTAACCAGGCACCAGAGCAGGCTGAGACTGTATCAGTCTTACTCTGTAGTCATTGTACGCTGTATTTGGGCAGACATATCACAGAAATGGGGGGAGAGAGAGGGGTAGTCACGCGAAGTCATTTCCTCGCTCGTGAAAGAGTGAACATTCTGCAGCACCCCCCATTTGTTCAGCTGCTTGAACGTAGCTAACCCGCCCTCCATCTGGCTAGGTATGGCTCAGCGATTATAGGGAGAGGCTGTGCCTCATACTCGGTGGACGATACTCCATCGGTGCTCATTAATTGAATGAGGTGGTCTAATCATTATATGGAAATAAAGGACTTGACTAAAATATCCTTTCTCTGATAATAGATGTTTTAACTTAGTTGCAAGCTAGTTCTACTATTGGCTCATTATTAGAATTAACTTTTATGTGCTACAGTGTTTATCTGGCCAAAAAAACAAGCCAACACAGAAAAAAACTGCATCCTCTGAAGCCAGTATCACAAGGTCCAGGTACCTTATTTTACATGACTCATACCGTGAACACAGTACCTTGAATCTAAGCTACCACTTCCTATTCTCTAGTTCCTCCCTTTAAAATGTATTTTGGACATTATGGCCACAATAATCTTCTAAAAAGACATTTTTATCTTGTCATATTGCCACAGAAAAAATATCTTAAGCCCTCAGGATTAAAGTCTAAGCCCCTTCTTAATTTTTAGAAGCCCTTTGCAGACTGGCGTAACCTTTCTAGTTTTTCCTGATCTGCCTGAATCTGCAGCTTTACTGAGATTGGTCCTCTTATGGGCTTTGTCCTGTAAGTCTAGGACCTTTCTAACTTGGTTCCTTTTAAAACTGCTGTGTTCCTGAACTTGGGTGGTTCCTCTCCCTCCTCTACGTGTGCAAATCCTTGTTTCCCCAAACAGTTCACCCTACAGTGGTTTCTGCCTACCCTGGCGGTGACAGTCCCTTCCCAGTCTGCACCTGATTGGTAAGCAGCCCACAGGCACAGAGGCATTGGGGGAGGAATCAAAGTCTGCACCTTTTCCCTTACAGAAGCAAACTCAGTTTCTTAATTCAGAAATGTTAACTAAAGCCTGTGGAGGACTGTATTCTGTTCACAGATAAGAAAGTGTGTAAAGGTAGCAAAGAATTCATGGCTTAGATCAATGGGGGCCAAACTCAGCTTTGTACTAAAACCACCTAAGAGCCTGTAAGCATACCGAGTACCCACCCAGGGCCTTCCCTGAACATCTTGATGCTTTGGATTTGGATTCGAATGCTAGGATCTATTAGGCAACCTCCATATTGTGATCATCAGAGCGGCATCATTTTTTTCTTATTTAACATTCTGTAGCATTTGACATCACTGACCGTCACCCATTTCTTTGACACCCTCTTCCCTTCTATCAACCCTTCCCAGTCTTTTCTTCCTGTTTCCTCATTAAATGTTACCCCTTAAGTGACCTCTCCTCACTATATATATAATCGCCTGCACCTGATTATTTCTTTCTCCTATGCCAGTCATTTCCAGCTATCTTCAGTCTAGAACTTTTCTACTCAGCCCCAAACACATGCATCTAGTAGTCTTCAATGTTAGGATGGATCCCTGAATCAAAGTCAAGACAGATCAAGCCCCAAATTAGGTTTCTTATTTCCACCTTTGCCCCTGCGTTGTCCCCACAGCTCCTGCCTCCTGTTCCTCCATCATAGTAATAATAGTAATAATCCGCCGTTCGGTACCTGAAGCCAGAATGTGGGCATAGTCTCGCTTCTCAGTCATCTGCCTACATTGGTCAATCACCACGTCCAGCTTATTCTATCCATTCAACATCTCTAGGATCTCTTGCTCCCATTCTGCCCCTTCTGTGGACAGCTGGCCACGTTTCATGTTAAGAATGTGAATCAGATTTTTTGGCTGGCTTGCTTGGGATGCCCGACATCCCCCAATTACCTACCCACTGAAATGCATGTATCAGCTCAAATGTTACCTTTCAGAAACATTCCCTGTCTGGTTTAGATGTACTACACCCCTGCCTCTGTCATAGCACTTCACTCTTGTATGGATGTGGACTACTTGTGGCTTTGTTCCTATTGGACAGTCCTTCTGAGGACAGGGACCGAGTCTTATGACATCGTGTCCTTGAGACAGCATAGGTCTGCTACATAATATACTCCAAAATGTTAGTTGGCTGCATGAACAAATTAGTCTATAGACTCATAGATAAAAATGTTTAAAAACTGATTCTTTATAAAGTAATGCATAAATTTTACATATTTAGAAAAATGCAAAACAGAAAGGGGAAAAAAGCTCATAGTTCATTACACAAAGTTAACTACAATTTATTTTCATTTTTGTAGCCCATTGGCATTTTTTCCTATGCATGGATTAATAATTGTGTGTGTGTGTGTGTGTGTTCATACACACATATACATACAAACACATTCACTATTTTATAAACTGCTTCACTTAAAAGTATTTTTCTCAGACATTAAAAATTCTATCTGCATGCATTTAGTGAGCATGCATTGCTTTTCTAATGAGAAGTAAATTCATAAGAAAATTGATTTTCCTATTAACTTTATAACAATGGGAAGATATCCAAGTCCTAAGGACCCTCAAGAAGACCAAGCTCTTAAGAGCATTTTCCTTAGAGAAAAAAAAAAGGAATTAAAGGAACCACAGATTGACCTAGTTGTCTAGCATGAAATCTTTAACCATAGTTAATGCTGAATTTTCTGATCAAAAGTCACCTTGCTTCTAATAGGATCAGGGCTAAATGAAATCTTTAATGACAGTTAGTGCCAAGACACTTGAATAGTCTTAAAAGTGCTTTGCTTTTTACAACAGCTTAGACCGTGCTTAGCCAAAACAGGTTTATTTCAGAATACGAACCCTCTATAGCGCACCAGTGTACTATGCTCTTACGTGATGTCTGAAGGTAAAAATGTGATTAATAAAGAAAAAACAAAAAAGAGGTCTCCAAACAATCCCTGAAGGAATTATTCTTTTCTCTTTGTATTTATTGCAAGTTTTAAGTTTTGGAAAACTACTGAACCAAATATGAGTTACAGGATTACTAGTCATTTATGTCAATATTGTCCCTTCTTTCTTTAAATACTTTACAAGGTTTTGAAGTGATACTGCTTCCTCTCCTTCTTTTCCTGGTCATTTTACCTTTTTATTTCATCAACTTGAAGTTCTAGACATTCATCATCAGCTTCCGAGGCACCCTTCTAGGCGGCCGCCCGTCAGCGACTTCAGTAACTTCAGTGAGCTGCTTTGGCAAATGCCTTGAGCTAATCAGTGACTGACAGCCAGACCGAAGCTCAGGAAAACAATCCGCCCCTTTATAAGTGAGCTCTTCACTGCGGTGGCTGTGTTTCCTGTGGGAGGGGGGAGCGCCAACACTTTAGAGAGTAGCCTGTGGCCTGTTTCTACTGCAGGATAATTAATCCCTGCCCATGGGTGCTGCACGCAGTGTTTGGTAGTAAGTATGCAAAAACAGTAATTATTGAAAGCCTGAATGCCTGCCGGAGCCCAACAGGCATGGAGGGTGGGAAGCTCGGGGGCCAGTGTCACGACGTGCTCCAGGGAACGGCTGGGGCGACCTCCCTCTGCACCTGCAACCAGATGTTGCTCTGTGGGAGCAGGAGCCTGGTGTTGCCCAGCTTCCCATCTTTCTCAAAGAAGTTGAAATATGGATTATGTGTGTCAGATCTGCCCAATTTGTAAGTATCAGCCACTGTTTAATTTAAAAAGTAATAGGAGTCCAAAAAGAATATCTGCTTCTGAGTCTGAGCTATAGGCTGCCTGCCACAGGCCTCCAGTGTTGACGTTACTATAAACTTCTGGCTTTTACTTATTTTTGAGTGATCCTGTTTATAATTATAACTGTTATTTTGGCCAATGGTTCTTAAAAGAACCTTCCTATTGTTTTTGGTGAACCAAAACAAAGAAGTATATTTAGATGGTACTTTGTAAATAAAGGTTTCTTTTTATAGACACACTGAGACCTTTAAGGATGGGCATTACATCAGGGGATTACCAACCCTTGGTCTTGTTTGGAGTTGCGGGGTGCTGAAGGGACCTTGCAGAGCAAGGAAGTTACTTTTTCATATACGGACCTCTGGTCAGGCCATTGGGGCAGGTTTTAAAAGATGATACCTTTCTAGGAGCAGCCTGTACTACGGTCAAGAGCACTTTGCCCCGCTGGGCTTCTGTGGCTGGATTCAGAATGAAGCCCGGGGAGGTTTTAGACTGAAGTGCATCGGAATGCCTTTAACTTACAGTCAGCACTACAAGTGAGCAGGGGGGCTGCGTGCAGTTCACGTCGGTGCTCTTAGTCACATGCCCGCCCCTCCCCTTTGCCTTGTTACTATTTTCCATTCTCTGTGCCATAATATACTCTGAAGTATGTTTTTAATGTAATAGCTATTAAATTATTTAATACTTCCTGCTTATGATTTTTAAATCAAGTGGGTGGCTTGAGGATGATACTAGGCTATGTCTAGTATAGCCCCAGTGTCCTTTCCGGCCAGTCCGGTGACCTTTGCTAAGACAAGAATGTCTTAGCTGCTTCTGGGTCGTCTTGATCAAATGTGGTGGCTTATGTGGTGGCAAGATTGTAGATAATCACATGGAAGGGACTTTCTTAAAAATTTGCCTGGAAGCAGAGTGAATTTCCTTATGCATTTAGGGCACCTATGTGAGGAACCAGGTGTTCTCATCTTCATTTCAGAAGCTCAGAGAGATTAAGGAACTTCCCCCAAGCCTCCCTCTGGTAATACGGGGAAGCAGTTTGGGAGTTTGTCTTTAACTTAGACATGTGTACTTATTTTTATTTTCCTTTTTTAACTTTACTTCACAACTATGTTTTTTTTTTTAAAGAAAAAGAGCAAGAGTAAATAAAATCCCACCATAACTAGTAGTCTTTTTTAATAAAACAGATTATAATTATACCTAAAGTGTGAATCACAGAAGGTTTTGTTCCATGCATCAGCCCAGATTTTTTCATCAGGTTTTATATCCTCCGACTCTTCAGCTTTGTCAATGACGGGCCTTCATGAAATAGGAAAACCAGGACAGCTGGTGGGACCATAAAAGAAATGGTAAAGCGTATTGGTGGAGACCGCGACCTGACCTGAGGTCGACCGTCCAGTCCACCTCTAGCATACTGTGCGGCCTTGGGCAAGTCAGGTAATGTGTAAACATCTGTTTCTCCTTCCATTAAATAGGAATGGTAATCATAGTGGTTACCTCCTGGGTTCTTACGAGAAAAGAATGAGCTTGTCCGCACACTGAGTGTAAGTCAGCCGCTGCTGTTACTTCGTCTCCTCCGGCTGCAGCGCTTAGCTGCCTCTGGGGTAAGGCTCCTGCCTTCCAAGAACCTGTCGTTTACCTTGGAATTTCTTTTTCACGGTTGACAACATTTTTGGCTAAATGGGGATTTATATCTTGTATATGGTGTCTCCTCTGGGGTGACTCCCTCAAGGAGCCTTATGTCGACGATAAAGACCTTTGAGGTTTATGAAGAAATCTGATTAAGCCAAATGTGCAATTAGACAGAAAACCTAAACAAAGCTCCGGTGCTGGGTTTTGGGTCTAACTGCTACTGGCTGGGTCGGAACTAGTTTGGTGCCCGGAGGAGGACGTTTGGCGAGCTTTCCCCACATCCACTGCCACTTGGTCACCTCTTGGCGGGATCGCCGCTGTGGCCCTCCCAAGAAAGCCTCTGTTTCCAGTCAGTGCTATCTTTTCCTGCCCTTCCCTACCTGGCGCCACACCAGTCTTCCTAGACTGGGTTTAGCCCGGCCTTTTCCCTGCAGAAGCCCTGGTGTCGCCTCCCCAGTGTCTGCTATGGAGCATCTCAGGCTCCAGCCATCCCCAAGCAGCCCTCACAAATATCCCATATCTGTGAGCCACCTGTCCTGCTAGTTACTTCATAGCTGTCTTTAAAGGACTTAAATCATTCTTGTTTTTAGCCTTTTTCCGAGCAGTTATGTCTGTGAAATCAGGAGCATAATGTTAGTTGTATTAACTACTAAAGTTCTTTAAATAAGTGTGTAACTATTAATATATGCCCATCTTTGTACCCCCTGAAGTCACTGGAGCTGTCCCTGCCACCCTTTGGGAAACAGTGGTCTTGGGATAACGTGCAACACTTCTATCTTGCATCCAGGACGTTCTGTGAACCAGGGACCCAGCCCCCCGGCTTTTTCATTTTCACCTCCTGCCATCCCATTAAGCAAAAAATAAATCTCACTCTTCCATCCCTCCTGTCAGGAAGCCTCCCCTGCCTGGTGAGCTCCTGTTCAGCACAGCCAGGTCAGGGGCCCACTGGCTTCTGTCACTGTGTCGCCGACACCGTGTTAGGATTTTTCGTTGACCCCCACAACCTTCGCGCTCTAGGGCAGGCCCTGGATCCCCTGCATCTCAGCAGCCCTGTCCCCGTGACAGAAGCCCCTGCCAGGGCTCACCTGTGTCTTGATTGCACGGCCCTCCTCCGCCGCCATATCCAGCTTGGCCTCCTTCCAGTGTCAGCCTGCCCTTCCAATGCCATCTTTCCGCCCGGGCTCCCTCCGCGGAAGCCCGTTCCCCTTCCTCCCGGCACTGACCCTGCGTGCTCCCTCGGCACTCAGTTCGCCAGGGGCCCTGGGCAAGGCTTCCCGGCCCCAGCCTGAGGTGCTTCTCCCCTGGACCTACCTCTGTCGTCACTCTTCTTAAAAAGTGACAATAAAGGATGGAAAAGAGGCAGCAGCGTGAGCACAGAGGCCAGAATGGGTGTCGGAGCGAAGATGCAGGAGCGCGTGGCCGGAACAAAGAGCACGTTTCAGGGAACGGCACACACACAGCTCTCGGGCGCCCCCAAGGGGAACTAACCCTAAAACCTACAAGGAGATTTTGGAAGGACTGTACACAGCTGGGCAAAGCGATCAGATTTGCATTTTATAAGGCCACCTCTGCTATTTCTCCTTGGCTTCCTTCCAGAACCACTTCTGCTTTCTCCTTAAATATTGACCCGTTTCTAGAACCCACTACTTGACCCAGTTCCCTGCTTGCTATGCCACACCCCCTGCTTCAGGGCCCGTTAGCAGCCCACGTGGTGATAATTCCCGGTAATTGTGTCGCCGGGAGATGGCGCTCTGAGGCAGGTGAGGCCCGCACGTCCTGTGACTCTTCAGAGGCCACAGGTGACTCACTGAGTTTCAAAAAAGCCATCAACGGCTTTTACAGGTTAAGACAAACAATGGCCAAGATAACTGTTGAATTTGACAGAACTTTTTGAGAATATCAACTCTGCATAAATCTGAGGCAGTTTAATAATGGGCATATACTACAAGGTTAATAAAATCAGAAAGAAAAAGTTCAGGAATGAAAAGGAGTTGAAAATATGCTAACCCTCAATGTTAACGATATACTTAGGAGGGAAAATAAGGCACAGGAAGGGAGTTTTAGGGAGAAACAAAATTCAGAGGCTTTGATTTTTTTTTTAAGGATATGGAATTGTGAATAGGTTTGTAGGAGTCCAAGGAGTAGGACTGTCAAAAGTACAGAGAGGAGGGTTGGTGTGGATAAAGTGAAGGTTTCTATAGCCAGGATTCTCACCTGGCTCTGGTCGGCTAGCTCACTACTCATGTGTGGGCAATACATTGCTATGGACTCTCTATAAAGAGCTCCGCCCAGCGCAGGAGAGCAGAGGCTGGAGCGGTGGCAGCGCCGAGGACAGAGACTGAGACAGCTGTGCAGACAGAGGAGCCCAGAGGCAGAGACCGGCTTGCTGCGTGCAGACTCGCTCTGAGTGGACGGGATTCTAGTGACTGACCTGCCACCGTGGGAATACAGTTGGGTATAAACCTTTTCACCCCAAGAATGTTCCACTGTCATTTTTCAGTCTCATCGAATCCAGAGTGAACTTCCCCGGGGCTGAAACCCGTTGGCAAGACAGGATGGGGAGAAGAGGAGTTCCTTCTTGTGAAGAGGTCACTCCGGGAGGGTGGAGGAGGGGAGTGCATGATTTGAACAGTGCGTTCGGGAGCCTCCCATGCAGAGGCGGAGGCCGGAGGGCAAGGCTGAGAGCTGAGAGAGGAGAGGTGTGAACGGTGACTGGGGGGCGGTGACGGAAGGGAGCTGGAGGTGAGCAGGGAACCCCACCGGGGGGGGGTTCCTAGCCAAGCTGAGGGGCTTTGGATTTGTATTGGATCCATTAAGCACGAATAAGCGAACCCAGCAGCTTCCGTCGTCCAGAGAGGAGTTAGAAAGATAATTGTTCTGCTTCTGTGGGAAGGTGTTTGGAAGGGCAGCTTCGATGCCTGTGTGCTTCTAGGCGGCGCCAGTGAGGTGAGATGGAAAGACTGGCCTGGATGCCTGTGAACCTGGGGTGGGGGGTGAGGGGGCTAATGGCTGGGGAAGGAGGAGGGGTGGAGGTCAAGGTGAGAGCAGAGCTGCTACAGGCTAGAGGAAGGGGTGGGCGAGACAGGCAGAGAGCCAAGGAGGGGAATTTTCGGCCTGTTTCCAGAGGGTTGACTTCTGGGAACTAACTGCCAGGAAAACCCAGTTAGCCAAAAAGAACCATTCCAAGAATTAAAGTTACGGCCACTGTAATATAGAGGGAAAAACGATGAAGTCACATCCCCTTCCTCTCTCCTCCCAATTAAGTAGTAAAGATAATATAAACAAAGGACAGAGAATTGAGCAGAAGTAGAGCTAGAAAGAGGGATATTGATTCCTTCCCCTCTGTCTTTCGGAGTCTAAGAAGCAATCTGATTGGTTCCAAGTGAGCTCTAACTTTCTTTAGCAGCCTAAGAAGCAATCTGATTGGTTCCAAGTGAGCTCTAACTTTCTTTAGCAGCCTAAGAAGCAATCTGATTGGTTCCAAGTGGGCTCTAACTTTCTCTTGTGCGACAGGCCTCTTCCTCGCCCCTCTGTTTTTCCCTGGGAGGCGCAGTATGCAGGCATCTCTACAGGAGAGGGTGAGGGGGTTTTATGTGGGGGCTGTTGTTGGGGGAAGTCAGGATATGTCAGTGCCCAAATGGCTGAGAGAAGAGCCGAGACTGCTTCCCGTCGGGGTGCCCTCTGGGGAACATTCTCTTACGGTTTCCCATCCCACCTCACCTGAGGCTCCCCAAAGCTGGAGTGACTGGTTGACTGCACAGGTAGAGCCCACCGCCTGAGAGGGATGGGAGGCCACTCGGGCTGTGCCCTGCCTGCTGCAGCCAGTGGAAAACTATTCCCAGAAACAGTTGAGGTGGGGAGGCTCACGGTGTTCCCCAAGCACGGGCCGCAATGCTGTGATGCTGCTGATGGAAGGTGTAGGAGGGCAATGGGCGCGGGCAGCATGTGCCCTAAGGGCTACCCAGGGCATCTCACTAACGTTACTTAGGCTTCGTTTGTAAAGCCCAAAGCCGAGAAGGTAGGTGACCTATACCATAAGACCACTGACTGGACAGGTAAAAAAATGTCCTGTCCCCCTTGGAGTTCAGAATTCATAAAAAAGAGGCAGTCAGCTCAGACTCGTCGGAACATTTCCAGGGCTTGGGTGTTTGGGCACATTATTCAATATGCTGAGCCTCAGTTTCCCTATCTTTAAATTGGGCATGTAATACTTGTGCAATGTAGGGACACTGAGGCAGGGAGTCCCGTCTTTTCCTTTTAGGTAGCTGATATGTTTCATCGACATTTCTTATAAGGTCACTTCTCTGTTTAAAACAAATTTTATGACTCTGAACCTGTTTTCCGTGATATTTTGAGAACGCTTTTCTCCTCCTTTCTAGACACTTCCTCCTGCAATAAGTCTAACAAGCCCAGATCTTACCCAGTTTGAAGGGCTGGCTCTGGCTGTTCTTGGCCCACCGCTGGCTGCTACAGAGCTAAGCCACTCACTCTGGCCACAGACAGACCCAGAGGCTTGATTCACCACTCACCAGAAACTTGGCAATCCCAAGAGAGGACGCTTGGGCTAAAGCCCCTTACCTGGTAATCCAAGATTTCTGCCCCAGACTGAGGTATTTCTTACAGTACATACAAGCAAGAATGGTGTATGCCAAAATTGACCCCCTCCCCCAACCCTATTCCACTTGCTGTAGCTCCTGAGGAACTCACACATATCATATGAAATACGTAGCCACTTGCTCCCATAGTATGCCCACAGTGGCAGGTTTGGTCTAAGGTTTCCCATCAGAGAGCAGCATACCATGTCCAAATTAACCTCCTAAAATAATCATGGCATTCATATGGATCCCAGGTCATCAATCTACCCTAGACCATTCCCTCCACTCCCTTGAAGAGTTTTTTTCAAGGGTTTAAGGAAAAGGTGTTGTCCTTTCCATGGGTGAACCTCTATTAGGGCCACCTTAATACATCAGAGATGCTCTAATAAGCTTGAACTTTGAAAGAGAAGGTAGTAGGAATGAGATTTCTCCTTCCCAAGGAAATCCTTTGGACCTTATACAAATCTTCCCTCTCACCTGTCTTCCATGCCATGGGAATGAGTTGTCTTCATCAGGCAGGGTAGTCAAGTTATATCCTCCTCCAGAATAATAGTAAGTCCTACTACTCCCTTTGCATCTACATAACAAAAGTCTGCTCAGTCTCCCCAAGCAACTTAATCCTCATCACCAAAAAGAGAAGTGACCTGCGATCACTAAGAAAGGATCTCACCTTAAAATCTTTATTGACCTGCAGTTTTCACAATTTATATTTTCTTATAATATCTAAGAAGAAATGAGATCTTAACTCCAAACCTGGAGCCAGTGGAAAACTATTTCCAGAAACAGTTGAGGTGGGGTGGCTCACCCCTCATTCCCTTGCAGTCTTGCACAGGGTTGTATGTCAGCATGAGCTTGTAGCATTTCTTGGAATGCTAATTCAGTGTTCATGCTTGTACAGTGACTTCCCTTATGAGGGTGAAATGTTAGAGGACAAAAGAGCAGTCTGTCATGGAAAGTGGTGCAAAAGGTGATAAAAATATGTCTGTCATGACCAAGAAGTTAACTGGGCAACAATCAGAAACAATATGGAATAAGGGGAGGACTTTGTTGTGTGGTCGAAAGGTCGCCGCCTCCGGAGATCTGGTCCAGCCTGTGATGCTGATAGTAGACTTCAGAGGCCCCATTACCTAAGGAGAGTTTGTGGATTAAATGATACCCTATATCCCCACCAGGTCTAATAGTCCATGAGGTAAGCTCTGTGAGTGCGGGTCACTGGCACACAGTGAGTTCACAGGGAGTGTTGTTGAAGGAAGCAATGCCCTCCAGCAAGGGACCACCAAGAACATACCACCTGAAGTTGAACAAGTCAGACTGACTTGTTGCAATGAAGAGGGGCACACGCTATGGGACCACGGAGCATCTCGGGAAGAGGGTGCTAAAAAGGAGAAGTTCTAGAAGGTGGGACTTTGCTCTAGATTGGATACTGTCAGGAAGCACGGTCTTGTGATTGGGTGTCTTATAAATCTTATCTAGAAAGAAGACTGGAGAGGCTAATGTGTAACTGGTAAAGAAGCAGTCATTCTTTTATTAGATTAGAGGAATGTTTGGTCATGTTTGTGTCTGGACAGTGTCCATGTTTTTGTTTGTGTTCAGATACGAGACCTCAGAGTGCTCTTTATTTTTGTCTTGATTCATCATAGTAACAGAGTGGCTTTGTCTGATATTGACAGTCTGTGAAGTTGTATGTATTCAACAGGGCCTAGCTCTGAGCGCCAGACCAGCTCCTTGCAACACTGGCACCCATCTGATTAGGACCAGGCTAGCTCCCAGGTACCAGGGACTGCTTTTCTCTTCCTGCCAAGTTAGGTAGCCAACAGATAACCAGGAAGCCACTTTATCTGAGTGCATATGCATGTAATAAATGTCTCCCTTTCCAAAAATTAGAGCAGAACATATTTGATTCTCAACTCTATTACCAAATACAATTAAGATGGAATAAATCTTAACTGTTAGAAAATTGAGAGAGTTAGAATTGTATACTTATTAAACTTCTCTGGAGTAATGATTTATTTCATTTTCTTCTAAGTTAATTTTTAATGGGAAATTTCATAGTCCATGGTAAAAATAGTTCAGAGATTCAAAAGAATATACACATTGCTAGGGGAAAGCAAAAAGTGATATCATCCTTTAAAAGTGCAGCATGGCATTCTGTATATCAAAATCATAAGTGAATTGCCCCTTTGGCAGGGCAGTCCCACTCCTGGGAATATATCCTACAGCTGTACCTATACAGATGAGAGATGATTCACATATCTCATATAATCAAGTTATTCATTATAGCATCGTCTGTGACAGCACGGTCTTGGAAACAGCCCGAGTGTCCAGCAATAGAGGACTTGGTATGGTAAACAACACAGTATGGTTAAGTACTGCATGGTTATAAAAGAGAATGAGGAAGTCATCTGTTAATGGGGAAAGATATATCATCCATGATATATCATTACATAAAAGAAACAAAATAGAGAATAGTACTGTCTTTTGCAGAAATGGAAGACAAAAAATATATATTCATGTATATCTACATAAGTAACACTACAAAAATACAAAAAACTAATAAAGTGATCAACTGTAGGAGAAAAGGGTGGGTGCAGAATGTGGTGGGTAGGGATATAAGGGAGAAGAAAACTTGTCTGCTCTTTTTTTGATGCTTGAGTCATAAAATGTACTACCTATTCCTAAACTAAAATAACTTAAAAGAAAAATATATATGATATAAAATGTGCATTTCTCTAGAGGCAACCACGTCGATCAGTTTCTCATATAGCCTTTCACAGTAGTCCATTGTATTAGTCAAGGGTTTGCAGAGAAACAGAACCTGCAGGGTGTCTGTGTGGAGAGAGAGAGAGAGAGAATGAAAGATTCAAGGAACTGGCTTTCATCATGGGGCTCCCAAGTCTGAAATCTTCGGGGCAGGCTGGCCAGCTGAGGACCCAGAGAAGAGATGACGTTAGAGTATCAGGTCTGAAGGCCATCTGGGACAGATTTCCTTCTTGCTCAGGGGATCTCAGTCTTTTTCTCTGGGGGCCCTCTGACTGATCGGATGCGGCCCAGCCACATTATGGAGAATAATCAGCTTTACTGAAAGTCTGCTGACTTTGAGTGTTGATCACATCTAAAAAATAACCTTCACAGCAACATCTAGTGTTTGACCAAGGCCAAGCCAAGTTGACATATAAAACTAACCATCACATCCATATACAGTTCTAATACTTTTATCTATTCTTGTAAAAAATAGAAATAGTAACCTATCATACACTCATCTGTGTACCTTGTCTTGGGTTACAACTCTCCATGTTTTGAAGAGGTGGGAGAAATCTCAAAGGAAATATACCTTTATAGGATGTGAAAATTGGTAATTCTGTATAATGGAACAAGAGGATGATTAATATAAAAAGGGAAGTAACAGTTTAGAAACACATTCGATAGTGGTTAATGTTTGAATTCTATAAAGCCTCCCACAGGTTAAACAGAACAACATTGATTCCACAATCACAAAGAGCTAGTTAAAAAAAAAAAAAAAAGAAGAAGCCAGGAAGAAAACATTTGAAAAACGTTCAATCCACTAACATTAAAAGAAATGCAAAGTGAGATTATAAACTCATTTTTTTTACAATTTATTTTATTTTAGTATCATTAACCTACAATTACATGAGTAATATTGTGATGATTAAACTACCCCCTTTATCAGGTCCCCCCCACCAACCCTATTACAGTCACTGTCCATCAATGTAGTGAGATGAGAATCACTACTTGTCTTCTCTGAGCTGTACAGTCCCCCCCGTACCCCCCACCCTATGCCTGCCAATCGTAATACCCCTTTTACCCTCTTATCCCTCCCTTCCCACCCATCTCCCCAGTCCCTTTCCCTTTGGTAACTGTTAGTCCATTCTTGGGTTCTGTGAGTCTGCTGCTGTTTTGTTCCTTCAGTTTTTTCTTTGTTCTTATACTCCACATATGAGTGAAATCATTTGATACTTGTCTTTTTCGGCCTGGCTTATTTCACTGAGCATAATACCCTCCAGCTCCATCCATGTTGTTGCAAATGGTAGGATTTGTTTTTTTCTTATGGCTGCGTAATATTCCATTGTGTATATGTACCACATCTTCTTAATCCATTCATCTACTGATGGGCACTTAGGTTGCTTCCATTTCTTGGCTATTGTAAACAGTGCTGCAATAAACATAGGGGTGCATCTGTCTTTCTCAAACTGGGCTGCTGCATTCTTGGGGTAAATTCCTAGGAGTGGGATTCCTGGGTCATATGGTATTTCTATTTTGAGTTTTTTGAGGAACCTCCATACTGCTTTCCACAATGGTTGAACTAATTTGCATTCCCACCAGCAATGTAGGAGGGTTCCCTTTTCTCCACATCCTCGCCAACATTTGTTGTTGTTTGTGTTTTGGATGTTGGCCATCCTCACTGGTGTGAGGTGATATCTCATTGTGGTTTTAATCTGCATTTCTCTGATGATTAGCGATGGGGAGCATTTTTTCATGTGCCTGTTGGCCATCTGAATTTCTTCTTTAGAGAAGTGTCTATTCATGTCCTCTGCCCATTTCTTAATTGGGTTATTTGCTTTTTGTTTGTTAAGGTGCGTGAGATAAACTCATTTTTTTAAAAAGGGAAGAACAAGATCGTCCTGAAACTTAGATGTGAATCACAGTGCTGGTGTCAGAGTGAACTAGTTAGCATTTCAAAAGCAGTTTGGCAGGATGAGTCACAGGCTATAAAATCATGCCCTTTGGCCCAATAATCCCTTTTCTGGGAACTTATCTTGAGGAAATAATTGAGAAGATGGTAAAAGGCAGAGACCGTGAAGATGTTCATTGTAACATTATTTGTATGAAGAAATGGAAACAAGCTACGTATCCCGAGGACACAGGATTTGTGTGGTTTAATACAGGAGAATTATGGTTTATTATTTTCATGAAATGGAGCCGTTAAAAATCAGTACAAAGACTAGCAAGATGGCCAATGTGCATTATTTAATGTTACATATAACAAATAATTCTGTCTTGGCCGTGATTACAATGAAAAGAAAGCTGTACACATTTGGACAAGAACAGACAGGATTATGGAAATCTAAAAACAGTTTGATATCCGTTGGGATGTCAATTGTAGGTGACATTTCTTTTGTGTTTTAGTTCAGTTAATATTTGTCTTAGTCCGTTCCTGCTGCTATAACAGTACCATAGACGGGATGGTTTATAAACAACAGAAATTTATTAATCATGATTCTAAAGGCTGGGAAGCCCAAGATCAAGATGACTGTCTGCTGAGCGCCTGCTTCTCGGCTCTCGCATGTCTGCCTTTTCTCTGCGTCCTCCCTGGTGGAAGGGGACTACCTAGCTCGGTGGGGTCTCAAAAAGGCACTGATCCCAATTAGGAGGACTCTGCCTTCATGACCTAAGCACTTCCCAAAAGTCCTACCTCCAGATACCATCACATTGGGAATCAGATTTCAATATGTGAATTTTGGGTGGATACCAACATTCAAGCTCTAGCAAAACTGTTTGGATAATTTTACATCATTATAACTTTTTAAAAATTAGCAATACATTAATATGGTCCCAGGCTCAAATTGGAATCTGAAAAGTATTTTGTAATAGAAAAGACTTAAGAGTCCTTTGATCTTACCTTTCACTCCCCACTGCCCCTTAATGGTTGCAGAGGTGAAATCCATGGTCAGGGAGCTTGGGACTCTCCTGCCTGAGGGGATATTGTAGGTGCAGGAACCAGGAGATCTCCTTCTCTGCTTGCCAACGAGCCATCTCTCTACTGATTAAGCCTGGAGAAATGTTTCAAAAACTTCCAATGTTAAGTATGTATGAGAGAACAGAAAAACTGCAAAGAAACTACATTCCTGTGTCAATAAAATTAGGTCTTTCTCTAATGTTAAAACAATAGCTCATATTATTCACTTTGTAGTTGTTAAAGGTGTTTACTCCAACTACAATCATGCTTCCATCTGTATAAAGGCCCACTGGAGTATTGTTTATCTGTGTTCCCAGCTAAGGCTTCAGAGAAGTTTTTTTTTCGAAAGAATATAAGTGTCCAATAAATGAAGACCCAATGAGAAGAAAACATCTGGTGTCAATATTTCATTGTGTTTTTCAGTTTTATGTCCTATCTCTTGATCTTTTCCTCAGAAAGACAGTTTCTCAGATATGCTTTTATTTGTTGACTTCTTTTCTGAGTTTGGAATGCTTTAGTAAAGATCATCTTCACAGTGTGAAATTTCCCAGTTAGCAAAATGAGTTCACCAAGCAGGAAGAAGATGGGTTTTACGTGCCCAAAGCCCACCGATGGCTGCCAGGTGCACTGATTTGTTGTTAACTCCTATGACGAACGTGTTTTACAGGGTGGATCACTTGTACACCTTCTTTGTTCAATGGTCTCCTGACGTCTATGGGAAAGATGCCAAAGAGCAAGGCTTTGTGGTGGTTGAAAAGGAAGAACTGAATATGATCGACAATTTCTTCAGTGAGCCGACCACCAAGAGCTGGGAGGTGAGCATGCAGGAGGGAGCTAGACCATCATGGCCCTTCAAATGCAGTATGCAGTCACAATATTTTGTTCCTCTTTACGTATTTGTTTCCAGATTCCAAGAGCTTCCTGGCTGGCAAGAAGTTAGATTTTCTGTGCACCTTTGAAGTTATGGGGAAATAACCTTATTCTTCTGTTCAAAGCTAGTTACGTATGTCAGCATACCCTGACCACCACCACCAGGTTATTTCACTCCCCTTTTTTAAAATTGCTGCTGGGGACCCTCTACGTACAGGATGAAATTCAAGCTCTTTCATTTGTCTTGAAAAACCCTTCTTCATTTTTTTGAGCACTTAACAAGCCCTTCCTATGTTAGAGGCACAATGGATGAACTAAGTAGAATTTTGCATTAAGGAGTATAGATAAATCATTGCTATAAAGTGAGATAATTGCCATTGTAGGTGAAGTGCCATGTGCTGTAGGAGCAGGTAGCAGGCACTGAGTGGAGCCAGGGGTGTCAGGGAAAGCTGTCCGGAGGGAGGGAGCTGAGCTGCAATCAGAAGAAACGGGTAGTAAAGGCAGATGGGGTGGAGGGGGACATGGACCAGTTCTGGTCGAGAGAAAAGTCTGTGCAGAGGCGTGATCCAGGGGAGAGACCGAGTGTGTGGAGCATTTGATGAACCAACGAAATTGCAGTGCGGCTGGACCAGAGAGTGTGAAGATGAGGCTTGGCCGGAAGCAAAGCTGGAGAAATAAGCAAGGGCAGGACCTTTGGTTATGAAGGACCTGGGAGCCATGTGTTGGACTTTGGTTATTTTCCTAAGGAGAGCTGGAAGGTACTGAGCCGTTTTGAGCCTGGAGAAATATATGCAGATAGGCATTTCAGAGAGCTCTCTCTTTCTAGCATATGTTCAGTAGATTGGAGTTGGACAAAACTTGAGGCTTGAAGACCCATTGGGAGGCTATTGCTATAGTCAGTGTTGAGAGGTAACAGTTGCTGAAAGAGTGGCAGTGAGGATAGAAAAAATTGAGTCCTTTGAAAGGTAGGTAGAAGGTGGAAATCACAGATTTTGTGAGCAATTAATCACATGTGGAAAGTAAAGAAAATGTTTCAAGAGGGGAGTAATGGTCAAAAATGACTAATGCAGGTTAGTCAAAAGATTAAGAACTGAGGTATGCCTTTTTGGATTTAAAACCAAGGAGGTAGTTGGTGACTTTGACAAAAGCAGTGTCATTAAAGTGATAGGTTCAAAATTTGGATGCAAATGGTTCAAAGAATGAGTGGGAGATCAGTAAGTTGAGCTAATAAAGATGGGCAAAGAACTCAAATATAGTTTTAAGGAATAAAAATGAGATGGATAGCTGTAAAAAAAGGTAAGGTTAGAGAAGGTGCTCTCTCTTGTGAGAGAGACTTTAACCTTTTGGATGAGGTCATCAGGAACGATATAGTAGAAGGTAAAAAAGAGAAGGGAATGGGAATAATCAGGAAAGTGGCTCCCTGATAATCCATAGGGATGTGGGTCACGATAGCACTGGCCTCAGACACATGGTCGGGCGATAGAAAAGGACAAAAATGTGCACAAATAAAATGTCAGTTGAATGGTGGTAAATCATGTCATTTCCCATCTGATAGCTTCTTTGCAACAGAAGTAGGGAGCATCACTTAGAAGTGAAGGAGGGGTTAGATGAATATGGAGAAGGCGTGCAATTGCAACTGCGGACACAAGGAGGAACATCAAGGAACCGCCCGAGGATGGAGGCTGGGTGTTGAAGGCCCTGTCGGGGCCTGTCGGCGGACATGTGTGGCGGCCACGGCCCGCGAGGATGGGATGACCGGTGTGCGGAGGCCTGCGTCTCCGGTCCGACCCCTCCTGGAGAGCCGGGCCCTTTGGCATGTGTTTGTGCCACTTCTGCCCTCTCTCCGTCGCTGCCCCCGGCAGATGTGCTGCACTCGCGTGTGCCCACACGCAGCTTTCTGTGGCCCAGCCAGTTTGCCCCTCTGTGATGCTCGTGGCCAGAGTTCACCCTTGTCCTCCCACAGCTCCTGGTTCGTAGCTCTGTAGTGTGTTGCCCAACAGTTTACTCGTTACATATTTGTTTCCCCATAGTTCATAAGTAGCTGTGTGAAACCATGGTCGGAAGATATTTAAGCCTGTCTACTGGGTCCACCTCCCTTGGCTTTTTATAGCAGTTCTGTTTTTTTCTGTTTGTCTTCCTGTCTCTAGTCAGTCTTTCGGAGTCAGCTTCACTTGTTCCTTCTTTCTTGGAGTTTATCCCTGACTCTTTTCTTTCTCGTCTGTTGGATGAGCTCATCACCCTTGTGGTTTACGCTGCGGACTCCCACGTCTGCCTCCCCCACACACCCCTCCCTCCCACACGGCCGCACTAGAGCTCGTGGGTGCCCCCCAGGCCCTCCACGAGGCAGAGATGGCGTGGCATTGGGGTTCTGGCCAACGCACCCAGGAGTCTCAGGTCTTGTCCTCAGTCATCGTCCCTGCCCAAGAGGCCCCCCTGAGATATGTGCACAGCGGAAGCAAAGCCAGGAAAGGTGCATTTTCTTTCTGAGGTTGTGGCCTCTTGTCCTAATATGGAGATGCAGAGGGAAGGTTTAGATGCACTGGGAACTTAATTCTTTCCTGACGAGACCTGGATATCTTGAGCTGAAGCAATCCTGTTCAAGGCCTCTTCTGCCTCTTTCTGCTAATCCCAACCTTGAATCTCAGCTCTTGACGATTCCGGTGAGAGAAGACACCACACCTACCCGCACCAGAGGAAAAGGAGCTGAAGAGGTATATATAGAGAAAAAGGGTCTAGATGACAGCAGAGTGGGACTGGGTAGTCAGCCCGGGGCCTTCTCTGACCGAGCCACTGAGCACTTCCTACTGCCAGAAGGTGGTCCTCAGAGCCATAGTGGAAGAAAAGGAATGGAGGAGGAGGAAGAGACAGATTGTCCTGTTCCAAGCTCCTAACGCCTCTTCTGACCTCAGCACACATGGGAAGAAAGATAACTAGAGACAGAGGTGGCTGGACTGTTCCGGTCACCTTAACCCTGTTTTCCTGCCATGTGGAAGAGAGTCCGCAAGTGCAGTGAGCAGAAGGATGCTGGCCGTGCTCCGTCCCAAGCTGCAGCAAGCCCTGCTCACTGAGCTCCCTGGAGAGCCAGCGCTCCAGCAGCCCTGCCCGCCTCAGGGGTGGGAAGAGGAACCTTCAGTCCCCTAGAAGCTAGAAGGTATCTGATCCTTGGCATGTCCAAAACAACGCCTCATTTTTCCCCAAAGCTTGCTTCCCCTCACATATTGGTGATGCCCCAAAGTCGCCTCCTTCATTATCCTATCCACTCAGTCATCTCCAGCTGGAATCTTGCTGGTTCTGATCTTACATGGTGCAGGGACCTCTGGTTCCCTCCGTCACCACTGCCCTAGTCAGCTTCTCTGCTCCCTTCACTGGAAATCCCAAGGGCACCTCCAGTCCCAACCCGACCACCAGCCCTGCTCCCGTAAGCAATCTTTGGATAAGCTTTATCTTCTAATTTTATAAAAGTAATGACTGCTTGTTACAGGAAACTTGGAAACTACAGAAAAGTACAATACAGAATATGTAAGAATAATACGTGACTACATTTAATACTTTCGTACATTTTCTTAAACTCCTTTTTTCTATTTTATTTTAGGATGTTTTCTTTGGGGTGGAGATGCAGAGGGTATTGAGTCTTGCTTTTTATTTCTGCAAAATGTATAGTTTTGTATCTGGCTTTTCTCACCTGCCATTCTATGAGGATTGCGTGAAGATTCTTAAGCCTCATTTTAATGGTTGCGTAATATTTTAAATCTCAATTATAATTTATTTAGCAATTCCCCACCATTAGGAATCGTGTTGGTTCATGTTTTTCACAACGGTGAGATGATCTGCAATTCTTATTATTCTTAGTTTCCTGGAAGTGAAATTACTTGGTCCAAGGTACTGATCTCTTAAGGCTCCTAATTTTTTATATAAAATGACAGCTTGCCAGCAGAAAGTATTATTATTTCTCCTTTCTAAAACTTTTTGCAAATTTGAAGGTTCAGAAATGACATATTTTCCTTTTGATTTCCTTGATTTCTTTTGATGATAGAATGAATATATGAATAAATATTATATATAAAATATATATCTGTATGTCATTTGTGTTTTCTCTTCCTGGTGATGCCCAGTCATTTCCTTAGCCCATCTTCCTAAAGGAATCTCAGTAGTTTTATCATAATCTTAATCTTAATAATTATAATCTCATAATCATAATCTGAATCGTTTGAGCTCTTTATGATTAAGGATATCTATTCTTTGTCTCCTACATTTTTGACAGACTTTTCCCAATTGACTACTAGCCTTTTAATTTTATTCACGGTTTTTGTTTCGTTTTTGCCTGTAGTGTTTTTATGTAGAGGGGGCCCTGTAGTATCAATTTCAACTCTTCAATCTACAGTCGATTTATTGATATATGATAAGCAATATTTTCGATAGGTTTTTCACACTAATGATTCATGATGTGTGGGCCCTGTTAGAGGTCTTGTATCTGTTCTGTGTTGTCTAACCTGCTGGAACAGCCCAGCGCGACGGCGCGCCCCACGCCCGAGACCCTCGCCAGCTCCCCACTGCCTGCAGCGGTCATTTCCCCCGTGGCCGATCGCCAAGAGCACCGCTTGCTGAATTTTATTTTAACTGACTTCCAGACCCTTACCACTAGATGAATTAATTCAGTACGTATGAGGGAAGAATGTCAGACTATTTTTAAAAGCTACTAGATGGTTTTGAAAAATAGGTTTTCGAAACACTGGCCAGTAGTGTAAATTCTGAGCCCCTTCGTGGCACCGATATTCTTAATTTCATCTACTTCTGCTCCCTCCCTGCTTCTGTGTCTCTTGCTCTCTATTCTCAAGCCATATGGAATCTAGAACACATATCGCTCCTGCTGTACCCTCCCCCTGGACGTCTCTCCACACCCAGCCTCTGCTCTCAAACTGAAGTCCCATCTCCTCTGAATAAACCATCTGAAAGTTCTCTAGATGGCCCCAACCTCCCTTGAGCTGCTGCTATTAGCATTTGTATTACATGGAATGGCATCCATTTATTTACAAATGCCTCTCCTAACCCACTTGAGACTACGGATGGCTTTGTGTGCGAGCCTGGCAAAGCATCTGGCACTTGCCATTATATAGAAAGCACTCAAGAAATAGCTGTCATGAAGTGCCAGGTACTGAAGAGAATGCAGTCTCACTGGCACAGAATCTAAGCGATTCTGCCCCAGGTGGTACCCAGGCTCTTCCCTGGAGAATGAGTTCTGTCTGACTGGTACTGGTCACTAAGAGTCTGCCAGAGACCTCACTGGGACTGACCCCAAGGATGAGCTGTGCAAGGGCCCTCTGACCCCTCAACGGTACCTGAGACCCAAAGGCCGTTCAGGATCTGAAAGAGTCACAAAAAGATCACAGAAAAGTGATCCAGTGGTGATCTTTCCAACTTCTGAACATCTGATCTGGGAAGCAGAGGAAGACCCATTATGCTTATTAGTCATTACCATTAATATTCTAAAAAGTAAAAAGGTAAATATTTGCCAGCTCTTCTGAGAAACTGAATCTAAAGTAACATTTTTCTCAGCCTCATGTAAACCCGGATGTTCTCACATCCTTTTCAGTCCCCCTACCCAACAAACATGACATGATACTGAAGTGAAACGCCATTGTTCTAAGAATAATGAACCTTCCTCCGGGAAAGGCTCCTTTTCACCCTTCAGGCTGATGTCAGAGAACAAACGTAAAGTTTGAAGTGGAGGTTTAATTTTAGAGAAAGTCCTGGAAAAAACCCCTGAAAGGGCAGGGCTAGAAAAGCCAGCTTGGCCCTAAGGACAATTAAGAAGAAAAGTATAAGAAGAAAAACAAAAACAATAGGGTTTTGTTGTACTGTTAGGAAACCACCGTTTCAAAGGTGAAAGTGTCGTTTTACTGTCTTGCAGCTATGCCTGGCAGGAAGTGTGTGTTTGCTCTGAATCCTAATTTGGGCGTGTTCCTGTAGAAATGTTGAACTCTTAAGGGAAACAGAAACTCAATCATGCAGGAAACTAGATACTGCAAAAACAGTTGTAGCTCAGTGTTGCTATAAGTAACAGTGGTGTGGAGGCCGACAGAGAAAAAACCTGTTCCTCATTAGAAAGCAAGCAGACAGCTCTCACCCTGTTACCATGAGAGTCCGAAGATTGCCCTTGAACATTCAGATTTTCTATTGTGCCAGACCGGACCAAGAGCCTTTTGTGAAGGTAGGTTGGAGTTTCTGAGAGCTAATAAGGTGCTGGTGAATCCTCAGAGATCTGCCACTCAGCATGTTCTGAAATGCTTTCTAATTAGAAAAGATTGTGCTGACATTTCAGCCGGAGCAGGTATTTTATTTGTTTCAATGGGGTTTGCTCCTTTTCCTTTGGAGTCAAAAATCCGTATTTGATTTTTTTCATTTCACAGCCCATTTTGTACCTGAGTTAAATGTAGAGTTCACCAAAAACATGTGCTTTACTGAATATATTTAAGTACTGGATTTGTGATTCTTTGACAGTGTTTTAAGTAAATGCACTTTGAGAAGATGGTATAATGTAGACACTAATTTCCATATCTGTAAATCTGGCTCAGATGATGGCTGGTGTCTGTCACTGTGCATTTTGGAAACTGAGAAGTCCATCATCTGACAGCTTTCACTAGATGTAACTTAAGTGTTTTTTTCTGTAAAATGCAGAAGTCATTAATACTGGTACCCAAATACTGGTGAATTAGTCACTATATAGACGTATCTCCTTCAATCTCAGAATAATGCAGCGATTTATCCAGACCTTAGGACGGCCTGTAAAGAGATTTTTAAGGTGAAATTGATTTTGGTAGTATATACTTACAATGAAATAAGAAATGTGTACGACATCCTGTTTCTCAGTTTTGAGCTAAGGACTAAGTTGATGGTTTTTGAATTATACATAAAGAATCATAACCTAATTGTAATGGAGAGTAAAGCTTGTGTCTGTGGTGTTGCTCCTGGTAGATGTTACCATTTGTTATTTCTCTCAGGGTTGGTTACGAGTGGCACAGCCCTGAGAGAAAACATTAGGAGTCTTGGTTATACTTATCTTTCCAATTACCTTATTTATAGAAAACTTACAGGTTGATCTCTGATTGGCCACTTAATAATTCAAATTCAGATGTAGATGGAAGGAGGATAATTCAGGGAATGTCAAGGGTTTGTAATGTAAGTTACTTGTGGAGTCATATAATTCTCACTCGGTGACGGAGCAATTGGCCGCAGCAGCAAAAGTGGAAAACCTGTGACTTTACTTGTCACATAATAGGCGCTTCAGCTACACTGTGTGAAGTTCTGCATTTTTTTCTCAAATTGAAATTGAAATTAGCCGTTTCCCCAGAGTCCTGGTTCAATTCATGTCCTGCTGCTAGAACTCCACCTAGTAGGGGCAATTGTGTAACAGAGGTCATTTTTTAGCAGGTGAAGGAAAAGCAAATATGCCTTTTTTCTTGGCTCGTTTCCCCCGCTTCAGATCATCACCGTTGAGGAGGCCAAGCGCCGGAAGAGCACCTGCAGCTACTATGAAGACGATGAGGAGGCGGCCCTGCCGGTCCTGCAGCCCCACAGCGCGCTCCTGGAGAACATGCACATCGGGCAGGTGAGCTCTTGCTGGGCACACAGGATGCGGGTCTTCCAGGCCTCAAAGAGCATTTCCCACCCCTGGCTGACCTGGCTCTGCTCACCCGGGGAAAAGAGGAGCTAAGTCTTCAGGTAAGAGCGCAGCAACCTAACCAAGGCCAGCGTCCCGCTCCCTGTTTCCATGAGGTCATGATGACATTCCCTGCCATCTTCTCAGGGGGAGGATCTGGACAGGCACTACATCCATCTCCCAAACCTGAATGAAAAGCTGTTTCTTGTCTTGAAAACAATTTTGTTTTATTGAGGTACATACCGTAAAACACACAAGTCTTAGTGTGCACACCCTGATGAATTTTGATGTGTATATACCCCTTTAACTATCACCAGATCAAGATATCAAATATTCTCCCTAGTTTTCTCTCCCTTCTCCTGTTTCACCCAACCTCCCAGCCCCTCCCCTTTGGCAACCATCAGTCTGTTCTTTGTGTTTATGAGTCTGTTTCTGTTCTGTTTGTTTGTTTTGCAAAACTGTTTTTAAGTGTCTTACCATAGTCCTAACACATTCAAAATGATCCAGATTTATCCTAGTGATTATTGCAGTTCCAATGGTTTTAATTTACCAGGCTTAGTAAGAGTCATATAGTAAATACACTTCATTTGTTTTATGACAACTGCATATGACTAAGAGTAATTTTCCTTTTTCTGTAATTTTCTTTCTTCACTTAATATTTTTTGAAAATCTGTTACTTCCGTTTTATGAAATATTATAATATGCTGTATTTCAACTTCAGTAAGGAATCTCTTGCACTTCTCCCATCAGTCTACTTAAAAACCTGAATTCAGAGACTTCAAAAAAACATCAAATTCAACTCCTTCAGTTTACAAATGAGTCTAAGGTCCAGGAAAGCCAAGAGACTTGACCAAGCAGAGATGGGGTTCATGCTGAAACTAGAGCTGATATTAAGCTTTCTGAAGGTTTCAGCATTTCAAAGCCTCCTTTGTTAGTATTTTTGAAGAGATACACATTATTGATATTTATGGCAGCCAAGTTTAAGCTAAACATTAATGTAGGTGACAGATACAAATGAGATGAGGGCAGAGAACATCTGACTGAGTATAAACCACCTGTGTTTTCTTGTTCTTAACTTCTGGAGGAAGCTGCACTTGTCAGTAACAACTCTGATCCTATGAATGTTTATCAAGAACAACTGGAGAAATGTGAACTGCTTGGTGAAAGGTTGAAGTGTGAAGGGGAGAGCATGTGTCTAATTCGTACCCCTCTATCAAGCCAGGTGCTGTATCTCCAAATAGGGGCCAAGTAATACCTTGGTCGGGCCCCTGAGAAGGAGGTTGCTCTGTGTGGCATCCTGGACAAGGTAAACACCATCAAGCCATGACTTCCCCTTCCCTTTCTTGATTTATGGTGGCAAGTATTTGCCAGAGTAAGGAGAGCAATAGGTGAGGAAGTGTGATTTTGAATTTGAGCACCAGGTACTTTTCTGCTGCAAGTTCATCAGTGATCTGGGGGCAAACTGTATATTTACATCTCCATCTTTGGATTTGCAGCTGGCCCGACGCCTTCCAGCAAGGGTGCAAGGGTATCCATGGAGACTTGCATACAGCACGTTAGAGCACGGAACCAGCTTGAAGACTCTCTATCGGAAGTCGGCATCGCTAGACAGTCCTGTCCTTCTGGTCATCAAAGATATGGATAATCAGGTGAGGCCTATTCATCTCATAGAAAGCATTTTTTAATGAAGATTTTCTAACCTGCACAACAGTAGAGACTCCAGTACAATGACTTCCCATCGCCCAGATGCCACAGTTAGGACTTCGCCACATGTGTGTCATGTGTCTTTCTTTCCTTTGTTGGTTTTTCTTTTCTCAAGTGTTTTGAAGTAAATCCCCATTATTATGTCATTCATCGATACACACTTAAGAATGCATGTCTGAAAAAAGAAAATGGAACTTGTCTCCAAATCCAGGCACATTCTAAGGAATTTTCTTCCTGTGCACACCCTACAGTGGGAAGCTGTAATGGTCATCTCCAACCTAAAGCTGAGAAGTTGGAGAAAAGGCAGATCTTGATTGGGAGATAGTTTCAGGAAGAAGTTCTCGTGCCATACCAGAACTTTGTCCCTGTGGCTGAAGCAGTGCCCGCAGACCTTGCCTGTGTAGCTGCTGAGATGCGGAGCCAGTCAAGGCCATGGTGTGCTGTACCGGAAGGGCCTGTTGTCGGGAAAAAACAGGATACGCTCTGTCTCATTGCTTATTGCCCTTCTGCCTGTGTTATAGTTGGTCTGGGAAGCACTGGTGAAATCTAGGTGTTACCCCTTGTCTACCCTACACTAGTACTTCTTCCCTCTGTCAGCTTGGAGTGTGAGTGGAATCTGTCCAAGTGTTTTTCATATTCTATCCTGTCAGGCTTCTGCTTCACAAAAGGAAGTCATCTTTCAAGTCTGCTCTTTATTCGTTTCATTTTGGTCTGTGTGATAGCAAGAAGAAATTCCTTTAAAATTTTAAGATGTAGGTGTCATTCTTTTCTCTTTCTGACACTGAAGCAGGTTTTACTCAACCACCATCCATTTATTCATCCATTCAGAAAATGTATAATGAGTGCCTGTTGAGTGTGGGGCACTATTAGGCAATAGGGACCTTGCTGTGAAGCCATATGATTGGAATCATTTTAAGGGAAATAGATCTTTGCTGTCATAATCTGTCTTGGGAAAAATTTGCAGAGCGATGGAGGTACTGAAGGCACTGACTTTTTCAGCCGTGATCTTTTCTGGGACTTCACTGCAGTATAATTGTAGACGATCAGTTGTGGGGAGTATTTGGCTATTCGTTACTCTCATTATTCCCTGATTGATGACACTTTATTTAATCCCGAGCCAACCCGAATAGTGGGTAGAGTCAAGTTAAAAATTAAAATAATAACAACAGAGGTTTAGATGGAATTACTTAGGGAGTTAGTGAAATATTTGAAAAGTTGGGTACCAAGTTTTAGATGAGATATGGCTAGATAGTTTTAGGCCACAGACACAAACTCTAACAAGTATAGATGAGTTCTCCTTTTAGTTCACCAAAAGATATAAAACTTGTTGGGGAATGGATTGGCAGCACAGAGCAGGTATCGATGAAGCACACATTCACCCAGCTTCCTGTCAGCAGATAAGTAAAGGGGGCCTATGACTGAAGGTTACACTGTTTGTCAGAAGCTGTAGTCTTGATTGAATTTGCTGCCCTGGAGGCACTTGTGCTGTTTGAAGACACCTGGATACTAACTCCGCTTTCCCCACCCTATGTACCCACAAGGCAAGAATGTGGCTTTGCTGTGTTTGAGAACATGAAAGAACAACACCTGTAAATTCATCTGGAAATGAATTATGTAAAATTCAAATATAAAAGTATTGTAATACGCAGAATGGCAGCGCTGAGGAGCTCTGCAGAATCAATCCTCAGTGAAATAACCATAACTGGGGGAAATTAGGAAAACAACAATCACTTAAAGTTTCTGGAAAGTGTCCTCAGGGCATACAGAAAGTGGTGAAACCTTTATTTACGAAAATCTAATAAAGCTCAGTAATAACAGTGAGCATCTGTGGCCCTTGAAGCACAGCTGCTCCGTCCCCTGCAGCCCCCAGTTCACTGACAGAAGCTCTACTCTGGACACATGTGAATAAAGAAGATGGGGCGTTCTCTCCCCTCCAGCTCCCAGACAAGGGCAAGGATATACCCCCTGTAGGGGCAAGTTCCAGCAACTTTTATAACCTATAGCAGAAGATCTGTATTTCAGCTAAATTCCAGGCAAGTGTGTCCTAGAGGCAGGGGGCTCTCTTCTCCACCCAGCCCCTACCCACAGGGCAGATGCTCTACCTGAGGCGTGGCAGGCAAGAATACAGAGGTCTCTAATTCCCTTGCCACAGCTCTTAGGGCAGACATTCCGTGCCCGGTGAGGCAAGTCAAGACCAGCAGCTCCTGCCTCCTGCCTGACACCCTGCTCCCAAAACAAGACTGTTTCTCTGAAAGGAGCAGGACACTGTAGCCCCAGCTCCAGAGCAGAGCCCCTTGTTCCCGGCTCCATGGAAGAGGCAGATGAGACATAGAGTCTGCTCACCTCCTCCCATGGACAAACCATATATAGAAAGTTACAGTTCCATATATAGGAAGGTCTGAAAAAGACCTGAAGACTTGCAGAATAGTTCTTCCACAACACAGGACAAAAAGAAAATGCCTCGTGGAGATGGGAAGGAAGGGCAGAGAAGCCGTCTTGCCAGGATGCCCCTTGCCCCTGAGGCGACCTACAAGAGGGAGGAACATCACACCCAGCTCTGCTCTGGAGAGTGAGGGGTTTGAGTCCCCCACTGAGCACCCTAGTCTGCACCAGAAAGGCAAGCCCCCAAAATGACTGGATTCCAAAGCCAGTGAGGCTAATGTCTGGGTGAGCAGAAGGGCTGCAAGAATCCAAGAACCCACTCCTGAAGGGCTTGTACAGACTTAGTTGCTGTGAGTCCCACTCCTGAGGTAGTAGCTTCAGAAGTGCCTCTGCCAGGTATGAAGGAGATTGGTTGGCTAGTCTTAGCAAGTTTATCAAGGGCAGCGGTCTGTTGGGGTTGGGGAGCTCTCTGGGAACAGAAGTGCTGATGGGTGCCATTTTTTTTTTTTTTATGGTCCTTCCTTGCTAGCCTGATGCTGTGGGGTGCAATTTTTAGCAATTTCCTTTTTTGGTGCTGCTCACCCCCTCTGCATTCTCCTTCGGCCCTGTCCCACCAGGCCCAGCCCAGTGCTCATCTACCTTGGCCCCTGCCTGCCAGACCAGGCACTCGGGCTTGCCCCAGCCTGGCACTGGTCCACTATGGCCCCTGACTCTCCAGACCCAGTGCACTGGCTCATCCTGAACAGGCACTCATTCATCCACTGTGGTCCTCGCTCCACCTCATGCAGTAGGTGGTTTGCCCCAGCCCAGGCCCCCTCCACCACAGCTTCCAGCCTCTGCCATGCTGTGGTCTCTGACCACCATGGCCTCCACCCCACCAGACCTGGTACTACTTGTAAAAGTAAATGTGAATGTTAAAAGACAAAAGAAGTAAAATTAACTAAAACTATGATAATTAAGGGATGCATAAAGTTAAAAAATGTAAAATGTGACTTCAGAATTACAGAATGTGGGGTGGGGTAAAATTGTAAGGTTTTAGAAAATGTTCAGATTTAATTTGCTTAAAAGAGACTTATATATGCAATATGTGAACCTTAGGGTAACCATAAAGCAAAATCCATAGCAAATACACAAAAGAAAGTGAGAAAGGCTTTTAAACGTTAACACTAAAGAAAGCCATAAAACCACAGGGGAAGAGAGAAAAAGAAAAAGGAACAGAGAGGAGTTATGAAAACAGCTAGAAAACAACTGACAAAATGGCAGTAAGTACATACCTGTCAATAATTACTTTAAATGTAAATGAACTAAACTCTACAATCAAAAGACATAGAGTAGTTGAGTGGATAAGAAAACAAGACCCATCTCTATGTTGCCTATAAGAAACTCACTTCAGAAGTAAAGACACACACAGATTGAAAGTAAAGGGATGGAGAGATTCCATGAAAATGAAAATGAAAAGACTGGTGTAGCTATACTCATATCAAAAGAAATAGACTTTAAAACAAGGACTATAATGAAAGACAAAGAAGGGCATTACATAATGACAAAAGAATCAATCCAGCAAGAAAATATATAAATATAGATGCACCCAACATAGGAGCACAAAAATACATGAAACAAATATTAATGGACCTAAAGGGAGAAATTGACAGCAATATAATAATAGGGGAATTTAAGACCCCACTTAATATCCGTGGTTAGATCAACCAGACAGAAAATCAGTAAGGAAACATTGATCTTAATACATTAGACCAGATGGGCTTAATAGACATATATAGAACATCCTGTCCAAAAGCAGCAGAATATACATTCTTTTCAAGTGCACATGGAACATTCTGAAGGACAGATCACATTAGACTACAAGACAAGCCTTAATAAATTCAAGAGTATTGAAATCCTATCACCATCTTCTCCAAACACAATGGTATTACACTAGAAATCAGTTACAAAGAAAACAGGAAAAAGAAACACAGAACTGCAGAGCTTAAACAGCATGCTACTGAACAACCAATGTGTCATCAAAGAAAACAAAGAAGAAATTAGAAAATACAAAGAGACAAATGAAAACAGAAATATGACATACCAAAATCTGTGGGATGCAGCAAAAGGAGTTCTAAGAGGGAAGTTCATAGCAATACAGGCCTACCTGAAGAAACAAGGAAAAACTCAGTCTAACCTTACAACTAAAAGAACTAGCAAAAGAAACACAAACAAAGCCCTAAGTTAGTAAAAGGAAGGCAGTGATAAAGATCAGAGCAGAAATAAATGAAATAGAGGCTAAGGAAAAAAAAATAGAAAAGATCAATGAAACCAGGAGCTGGTTTTATGAAAAGGTAAAACTGACAAGCCTTTAGCTAAACTCACCAAGAAAAAGAGAGAGGGCTCAAGTCATTCAGAAATAGGAGAAAAGTTATAACTGATACCACAAAACATAAAGGATCATAAAAGACTTCTACTACAGACAATGCTATGCCAACAAACTGGACAACCTAGAAGAAATGGACAGATTCCTAGAAATAGACAATATTCTAAACTGAATCATGAAGAAATGGAAAATCTGAATAGACTAATCAGTAGTAAAGATATTGAATCAGTAATCAAAACCTCCCAGCAAACAAAAGTCCAGGACCAAATGGCTTCACTGGTGAAATCTACCAAACATTCAAAGAATATTTAATACCGACCTTCTCAAACTCTGCTAAAAAACTGAAGAGGAAGGAACTCTTCCAAACTCATTTTATGAGGCAAGCATTACTCTGATACCAAAACCAGATTAGCATACCACAAGAAAAGAAAATTACAGGTCAACATCCTTAATGATCATAGATGCAAAAATGCTCAATGAATTATTAGCAAACTGAATTCAACAGTACATTAAAATGATGTACACCACTATCAAATGGGGTTCCTTCCAGGCATGCAAGGATGTTCAACATCTGCAAACCAATCAACATGATACACCTTGTTAACAAAGTGAACAATAAAAACCATATCATCTCAATATATGCAGAAAAAGTATTTGAAAAAATTCAGCATTCATTTATGATTAAAAACTCTCAACAACGTTGGTAGAGGGAACATACTTCAATATAACACAAGGCTCTATGTAACAATGCCACAACTGGAATCATCAATGGTGAAAATCTGAAAGATTTTCCTCTAAGATCAGGAATATGACAAGGATACCTACTCTTCCACTTTTATTCAACATTATACTGGAGGTGCTAGCCACAGCAATTAAACAAGAAAAAGAAATAAAAGGCATCCAAATCAGAAAAAAAAGTAAACTGTCACTATTTGCAGATGCCATGATACTATATGTAGAAAACTGTAGAGAATCCACCAAAAACTGTTAGAACTAATACGTGACTTAGTGAAGTTGTATGATGTAAAATCAGTCTGCAGAAATCAGTGGCATTTCTATACAGTAAAAATGAATTATCAGAAAGAGAAATTAAGAAAACAATCCCATTTACAATTGCATCAAAAAAATTAATATACCTTGGAATAAATTTAACCTAGGAAGTGAAAGGCCTATACACTGAAAACTGTAGGATACTAGTAAAGGAAACAGAATAAGACAAAAATAAATGGAAAGATATTTCATGTTCATTGATTATAAGAATCAATATTGTTAAAATGTCCATACTACCCAAAGTAATCTATAGATTCAGTGCAATCCCTATCAAAATTCCAATGGCATTTTTCATAGAACTAGATTAAAAGATTTGTATGAAACCCTAAAAGACCTTGAACAGCCAAATCAACCTTTAGAAAGAACAAACCTAGAGGTATCACACTCCCTAACTTCAGTCTATATTATAAAACTATAGTAATCAAAACGTGGAATTGGCATAAAAATAGACCCAGATCAATGGAACAGAATTGAGATTCCAAAAATAAACTCACGTATACAGACAATTTATGACAAAGAACCAAGACCATACAATGAAGAAAGGACAATCTCTTTAATAAATGGTGTTGGAAAAACTGGACAGACACATGCAAAAAAGTAAATTAGACCACTATCTTACACTATCCACAAAATTTAGCTCAAATTGGATTAAATGCTTGAATGTAAGACCTGAAACCATAAAATTCCTAAAACAGGCAGTAAGCACCTCGACATCAATCTTAGCAATGTTTTTTGGAACTGATGTCAAAGACAAGGGAAACAAAAGCAAAATAAACAAATGGGACTTTATCGAACTAAAAAGCTCTGCCCTGTGAAGGAAACCATCATCAAAGTGAAAAGGCAGCCTTCTAAATGGGGTAAGATTTTTACAAACCTTATATCCAGCAAGGGGGTAATATGCAAAATATGTAAAGAAATCATACAACTTAACAACAGAAAAACAAACAACACAATCAAAAGATGGTCAGAGGATCTCAGTAGATATTTTACCCAAGACATACAGATGTCCAACAGGCATGAAAAGATGTTCAGTATCACTAATCACCAGGGAAATGCAAATGAACACTACAATGAGATATCATCTTATACCAGTTAGATTGGCTATTATCAGAAAGACAAAATAACAAGTGTTAGAGAGAATGTGAGAAAAGGGACCCCTCATATACTGTTGGTGGGAATGTAAACTGGTGCAGCCACTATGGAAAGCAGTAGGGAGATTTCTCAACAATCCAGCTACTCCACTTCTGGGTATTTACCTGAAGAATTTGAAAAGATATAAGCACCCTGATGTTCACAGCAGAACTGTGTACAATAACCAAGATACAGAAACAACCTAAATGTCTATTGATGGATGAATGGATAAAGAAGACGTGGTATACATACACACTGAAATACTCAGCCATAAAAATAATGAAATCTTGCCATTTGCAACAATACAGATGGACCTTGAGGATATTAGATTAAGTGAAATAAGTCAGAAGGAGAAAGACAAAGCAGTATCATTTCACTTGTATGTGGAGTCTAAACAAAAAAATAAATGAAACAAAACAAAACCTCATAGATACAAAGAATAGATTGGTGGTTACCAGCAGGATAAGGGGTTAGGGGTGATGAGGGAATGGATGACAGGACTCAAATTATGATGAGGGGTGGTAGCTAGGCCTTTGGAGATGATCATTTTGTAATGGGAGCAGATGTCAAATATAATGTACAACCGAAGCTTACATAATGTTACATATCAATTTTATCTCAAAAAATTTTTTAAGTCTTTTCTAATATATTCAGAGAAAAAAAAAGACATAGAGCTCTGAAGCTCCCCCAAAGGAACTGACTTTATTTAGAAGAGTATGGGGAAATTCAGGCTGAAGGGCGCTCTAGAAAACAATGAAAATTTTTTGTGGCAAACCATTAAGAGGAGGCATGTATCTCCATGAAGGCAGCAAGCTGAACTTTAGACCATCCAGTTTATGAGTGAGAAGCAGAGAAAGAGCCAGCTGATAGCCTCCTGGAGTCATATACTGACCAAAGAAACTACCCCAGCAAAGGAGCCCAATTTTAATCAAATCAGACTGCAGAATAATTTATATATTATAAGGCATTGTGGAAAATAACAGAACAATCACCAGGCAATTAATAGAGTCTGATTTATACTAATTTAATTCCAATGAGGTATAGAAATGTTGCTCCTGTACTGCTCTATTACATCTTTCTTTCTGGGGTAATTTTGTTATACATATTACATTAATATTTATTACCAACCCAATAGTAAGTTGTTAATGATTACTACTTTATGTAACATTTTTCTACTAAAGAGTATGAGAGAAGGAAGGAAAGCAAATATACATTTGTAGGTTTTCTTATATTAACCTTCCTATTACCACTTCTGGGTGTCTTAATTTATTCTGCTGGAGTCCTTTGTTCTGTTATTGCTGCATATATTAAATTTTTATATTGTATAGACCTAACAACACCATCAGTACATATTACATCATTTCTAAATAAATTGATAGAAAAAAGAAAACAGACTTCTTACATAACCACAACGCTATATACCTAATAAAACTAACAGTAGTTCTGTACTATCATGCAATCCCCATTTCTAAAATGGATTTCCATGATTGCTAAGAAAATTTTAGCTACAAAAGACTGTATTTAGACTTCTGCAAAGGGCTAGTGCAGAAGGATGGCTTTTCCTCTTCACTGATCAAAAAGAAACCCACTTTCTTCTACCCATGTCCATTGCCGTTCTTGTTGTATGTTAGCACATCCTTCTAAAAAGAGGCGGCTATCTCATTGTCTTTTAGTTCTTTTACTGAAGGATCACCAAAAGAAGGGAAGTTGACTTTTGATGTTTTAGTTTGTTCTTAGCAGCTTTACGGAAAGGCTTGGTAGTAGGAAGTACAGAGAACTTTGGTTAGAAAGAGTTTCTAGACTTCTGCTCTGCCTAATTTTTAGTATTTCAAGTTGCCAGCCACTGAGTGTAATTTGTGAAAAAGAATTTCCACAAAGATTATAATCTAAAATAATTTTGAAAAATTATAAAACTTTTTTTCAGATAACCTCCATTTAAAGCAATGTTAGGTGGGACTTGAGGTAGGAGTATATCAGGATCACTTAGAGACATTTTCCAAACATATATGCTCACTCTTGCCAGTTCTCATCCCTGTAAGTACTGATTAGGAAACTGAGGCAGTGGGCATGCATATTCTTAAAAATATGCACTTTCCAACCCCCAAAACAAGAAAAAATAGAAAAATCATCGATTCAGATACATTTAAATTGCCTTTAAAGTCCATAGTATTGTGTAATTGTTACTTTTTTCTTGAAAGCCATTTCAAACTATATTGAATCAGTTATGTCAAAGAAATGGTGTTAATAAGCATATTGAGAATTCATTTTTACAAATCAATAGGAAGAAAAATTTATTTTTTCTGGGGAAATACTGACCACAATTCCCTTGTAAACACAAGAGATGACCTTGTTCTCTAGACCACTCATTTCTGCGTACAAGATGCACCTTGCTGTTGTTTAATGTTCCCAATATGTCATCTGTATTCACAAAAGGAAATTTGTGAAGTCTTTTAAAGTTGGAACCATGGTTGGCCTTTGACAAATAAGTTCTCTGAGCCACTTGAGTTCCAATTAGAACTGGGGACATTTTCTGTATGGTTGTTGGTTGTCTTTTTTATTTAAGAGCTCCAGGTTAGTAATGATCTTTGCTAAAAGAGGTATACCTCTCAGAACAGAACATGAGATCTCAGAACAGGATTGTGTTAAAATATTTCAGCCTTTCTTTGGGAGATTTAGGTACAAAAGTAGGTAATGTTTCTGTTTTCTTTTAACAGATTTTTGGAGCATATGCAACCCATCCTTTCAAGTTCAGTGACCACTATTATGGCACAGGCGAGACTTTCCTCTACACGTTTAGCCCTAACTTCAAGGTATGAAGATAGGGGAAATACCCAAACTGCCAGTGTCACGGCGTGAAGAGTGTAGCGGGGTTGCAGGTGGGAGATGGGGGCTGTCATTGGAGCAGCAGGCATGCTGTGGCCGGGACTCCTCTGGCCTGGGTCAGCACCGCATAACTTGTGGCACACAGACTGCTCTGGGTCCCTCCCTTTGCCCTGGGAACGGCTCTTCTGCATGGTCTCAGATCCCAGGAGGGATTGCAGGTCGGAGCCAACATGTGCCTAAGGGGTCTTTCCTGCTTCACGACCCCTTTGGAGACTGCTCCTGGTGTAGGGAAGATGTGGGAGTCAGAAGCTGCCTCAGCCAGTGGGTAGTTCCCTTCCACACAGAGGTACTCTCCTAATATTCCCTCTTTGATCATTCTCCAGATTGAAATGTTGTGTTCTGTCTTGTGTTTCTACCCTAAGGTCTTTAAGTGGAGTGGAGAAAACTCATACTTCATCAATGGAGACATAAGTTCTTTGGAGCTTGGAGGTGGAGGGTAAGGTTTCTGGTTGTTGTTATTAATTTGGTGCTTGACTTGAGAGGGTCTGCTTTGACCCAGGTAACCATAACCTTTGTGTCCAGTGATTTTAGCTAGTCCATGAGCTTAGATTAATCAGGACAGTGGCCTAAGACATGACCCTAAGAATCAAAGATAAAATGACTTAGGTATCTAAATGAGGGACTGCTACTACTTATCTTTTAGGTACGACAGGCTTATTTAAATTAAATAAAGGAAATGTACCCTTTCCTTTCAAGCAGTTTAGGGTTTTTTCTATCTACTTATAAAGGAAAGAGGATGAGGCAAGGGAGGACAGAAGGTGTGCCACCAACAATTGAAATGTTTTCACCTTTTTGGTTTTTTTTTTTAACCTTTTCAGAGGCCGATTTGGTTTATGGCTAGATGCTGATTTATACCATGGACGAAGCAACCCCTGCAGCACTTTCAATAATGATATTCTTTCCAAAAAGGAAGACTTCATAGTTCAGGACCTCGAGGTATGGACATTCGAGTGAAATTCAGACTGCCTTAAAATATAACATAAAAAGACTGGGTTCAATCAGGCCTCCTAAAACTGGCTGGAAGATGAAGCCCCAGCTCAGACTGCCTCGTCCTACCATAATGCTTTCTTTCTGCCATCATCTCAGAGCAGGATCACATTGCAGAGAGACTCGGAAAGGTCCAGGTGGGCGGCAGACAATGAAGAAAGAAATTTGAAGTCCAGATTGTTGGAACACTTTATACTTCCCCTTCCTTCCAGTCCATGCAGTGAGGAGTCAGAATATTTATAGATGTATGAGTTGATTGCAATTTTTATTTTTGGTAACTGTGAAAAGAAATACTGTGGAAATATATACATGCCTGTATATTTATCGACATAATTTTCATTACCAAATTGTACAGCCTACTATTGTTTGCCATGGAAAAGGTTAGTCTCATTTAGAAAAAATGAGAGTGCACAGCACAAAGGGAATGAATGATTTTTTCAAACCTGTTTTATTTATTATTTCTAATATTGTCTGAAATATGTTGGCAGTTATTTTCTTTTAATGTGTCAAATCTTGAAACAAAGAAATGTATACATTTTGTGCTATGTTTTGGCACCAAACCTACTTGTTTCATATAGTTTTATATTAAATTTTTTTTGCCCTGATTGTTTAGGGTGATAGGTCTTACGCAGCATATGTATGCATAATTCTGAATTTTTAAAAACACCTTACCATTGTTCGTTGATTTGACTATTATAGGCCAGCTTCCATTTAGTCATTAAAAAGACTTTAAAGTCATTAAAAACATTTTTACCCACTCTGAACATAATTGTGTAAACAAGAATAAGCCATCTCTCACCGTCGTAAGTTGATCTTTCCATGAATGGACACCTTTATGAGCCTAAACTTAGAAAAAACCCTGCTTTCAAAAAGAAAATTTTTTGTTTCTTATAAAGTTATGTGTGTTAATAACAAAACTTTATTTTCATAGTGTTTTTGGCATAATTTTCCCCAAGTTTTTACATAATGAACAGCCTCTATTTTAAGACTGTTTTGATTTCTGCATATTTTATATCAAATGGAGAGTGTCAAATTAGCCCAATTGTCTTGGTTACTAGATTATTTTATTTAAGAAAAAGCAATGCAAAGAAATGCATTCATACAAAAATTGGAATAAAAAGTAAAACCTATTTTTTAACACCAACCCATTTTCACATCATAAAATACTCTTTTCTTAAAAAAAAATAATAAAACGTCCTTAAAAAGTTACCAACATTACTGATTGCCGGACTTTCATGAAAGCCAAAGACTGCTAATGGAAAAAAATTTCAAGTAATAGCCAAAGCTAAGAAGTGGTCTATCATAAATTTTATATTCCTAGTGATCCCTGAAAGGAAAAATTATTAACAAGTAGTATTTATATACCTACATAAAAAAAATAAAACCATTCATAAAATGTTAACTTTAAGATGGCAGAATATTCCCTTTAGATTATTCTCTTATTTTAGACTACCTGTAAAAGAAAACAAATTGCCAAGTAACCTCCTGTCAGATCAACAATGATTTTACTCCGCTCACATTCCATGCAAGTTTAAAGGAATGATATAAAATCTTAAATCTGTAACTTGGGTGTGCATTCACCCAGTTTCTCCTATTGAGAATTCTTGGTTAACAGCATATTGGCAGTTTAACCTTAATCTGCTTGTTAAATAATGTGTTGGTGTGAGATATCAGTAATGTCTCATGACGGTCATGTTCGCCATTCATGCCATTTGCAACCATATGCTATTAACAAACAAATGGTAATTTTGCATATAGTTCACTCCTGCCTAGTTTAGTCCATGATATTATACTTGTGAGAGCATATCCAGATGCTGTGTTCTCTATTTAAAACAGTATTGTCCAGTCAGAAATGTGTGCCCTTCATTTATGGATACTAAATATATGTAATGCAGTGCTAGCCCAATATTTTCAATAAAGAATTTATGCATTCAGTGTGAATTTTCTTTCCCAAGGATTCATTCAACAGGTACTTGTTGAATACTAGTTTTTTCACTTGTGTGAGAGGATGATGAAATATCCAAGACTAAATATTAGGTCCAGTGCTTATGTTTTTATAGCTACCTTGGAAATTCCCTCTTTGTTCCCTGTAGCCACCCCCTCATTCTCTCATCAGTTCATGAAAACTACTCCTGTTATAGTTACTAAAGACAACTCTTTGTTCTACCAGTTTCTCTGTTCTTAATCCTTCTAGCTGTTCTTTGAAGAGCAACCTCCCCTTTTAACAAATCTCACTCTTGACTTACTTCCTAATTTCTATGAGGAACATCTTACCCTCCGATCAGTTTTCTTGATCTTAGACATCCTGTGTCCTGGTCCCTAAAGATACAGACTTTTTACAGTCTTGATCGCTTCTCAATTTCTCAGTTCATGAGTCCACATCAAAGGTTTGGGTGAGGGCGCAGCCAGATGAATGTCTCTGTTGAACCAGACTCTGTTGAAAATGATTTAGATACATCTCCATGCTGAACTGGTGTGAGAAGTACTATTGCCTTTCATTTGATTTCCCTTTCCTTTATTACTTTCAGAGTTTTAAAGGTATGTGAAACAGGACTAATAAAGAACTTTCCTGTTGAGGAAGGCACTGAGAATCTCTTAAACCAGAAAAAGAAGCTAAGATTAATATTCTTAAGGTGCCTAGCCTGTTTTTACCAGTATAATCAGATAAGAAAAGTAAGGAGGGCAGAAGCCAAAGGAAGTCCCAGAAACAAAGTTGGCCACACTTGGGTAAGTATCAGAGGCGCCTTTGACCACTTCTTCCTGCCCAATCGGGTCACACACTCTCTCTCGATCATGCACCCTAACCTCAGAGCCTCACATCCTCTTCTCCTGTCTCCTTGCCGGTGACCATTACCCAACACAATCCCCTGGTGTCTTTACTGAGAAAATTAGGCTTTACAGTTCACACCAGAATCGAAGGCCTTTCTGCCTTGTGTTCATTTCAAATCTCAACTTGTTCACAGTAAAAACTAGATAGGGCCTCTCTGTTGTGGTCACTCAAGCAATCAAAATGATGTTTCTTGTTAGAATACCTTTGGGGACCTATTTATTTTCCAGATCAGTGCTACTCAATAGAACATTCTATGGTAATGGAAATGTGCTATGAATTTGCTCTGTGTTTATGGTAGCCGCTAGTTACCATATTCCTACCGAACACTTGAAATGCCACCTGTGTGTTTGAGGAACCAAAATTTTTTTTTTTTAATCATTTAAGTTTAGCTACATATGGCCAGTGGCGGCCATACTGAAGAGTACAGCTTTAGACCAAAACAAAGATTTGACTCAGCCAATTCATATTTCAGCATCAATGAACTCAGAGTGTTACTATGACCAGCAGAGAACCTTTATTTCTAAGTACTATGATTTGTGTCTGCCATACGGATCTTCACATAGCTTGGCATTACCGAGAGTAATAGTGTGTGTCCCACTGTTGAAGCTGCTAAAGCAACCAGATGGCTGAGTTCCCTGAGAGTCTTTCCATACTGAATACTGGGATTCTATAGGATTATTGATCTCCGTCTCTAACCAAAGGGAATGAAAGCCTCTCCCAGTGCCCGGAACTCTCTAATATTTCTTGCATTGGCTATCAACATGTGTTTTGTTCCTGTGCTGGACGTCCTGCTGCCCATGGCAGCCCTGGAGGATGGTCTGTCCCTCACCAGGTACCCATCCGCGATGCACAGCCACAAGATGGAAAAAAAAATCCATTCCTTACACAGAATTGTACATCCAGTTTCAGAATCATCAGAGAATAAAGGACCACCAAGAATGCCTCTAACAGTTCAGTGAGCAGTCTTCCTTACTAAGCCTGCCTGCTGGGGTTCCCACTAGCCACACGCACACCTGGAGAACCTGTCTGCATATAGTTTTCCTTGTCAACCTAATAAAATGAAGGATGATCAAAAGGCATAAGAGAAGAGACTAATGGATAATCTTAGTGTCTTATTTACGCATCAACAAGAATCCTTCATTTGACCAATCACTCCATCTCTAAGGTTAGAAAAAGTAGCCTTGTCTAATAGAGCTTAACATAGGCCTTGAGGAAATGCTAAACAAGAAACACCAACAAGAAACACATTCACTTTCAACAAACTTGGATTATAAGGCATGTCTTCTCATGTCTGTACAGACAAAAAAAATCCTCCATGCCTTGACATACGTTGAAAACATTGAAATTCAGCCAATCAGTTCAGCTTTTATCCCCAGAGCAGTCCTTGGCTTAACCTCAATATCCACTGACTGATAATCAGCTACATTTTATCTAACATCTGAGATCAGTCCTTTCATCTTTGAAGACTTCTGTTAACAATATTTCTACACAGATACGCTGTTTTGAAGTATTATATTGACTCTGAGAGCTGTTAAAAGGCCACATAATCCATACTCAGCAAGGCCTAGTCTTGTTCTCTTGCAGTATCCTGTTTCCTTATTAGATCCTTCAAAGGGTCTAGAAAGTAGATAGATTTGACCTGGGCTGTCCCAGGAGAGCTGAGGGTATTTGGCATAGGTCCTTTTCAGCAGGTTATACAATCACCCAGGTCTAACTCAAAGCTTCTAAAGACTTCAAAAGGCAGCAAAGCATAGTGGTTAAAGCATGGATTATCTGGTCCCAGACATTCTGGGCTTGTAACTCCACTCTAGAGCTTACTAGCTCTGTGACTTTGGCTAAGTAATTTAACCTTTATGTGCTTTGCTTTACTTATCTACAATGTCGGGATAATAATAATAACCACCCCACAATTGTATGATGACTAAAACACTCATGGCCCAGCACAAAGCACTACTAAGTGTTAGATAAATAAAATAATGAAGGAATTCCCCCTTCAAATGGAAGAATCAACCAATGATGTGAGAGTTGAAAAGGAAAGTTCTTGTAAGACAGTAACTTATTTAGTTATGAAAACTATTTTCAGACAGTGCAATGGCTTCCACTTGGCTCTTCAGATACTTTTAATTGAGGTTTTTTTTCCTTCTTTAATTAAAAAAGTAATATATATTCGTGGTAAAATTTTCAGTCTTACATTTAGGTCTTTGATCCATTTTAAGTTACTTTTGCATATGGAATTAGTAATCCAGTTTCATTCTCTTGCATGTAGCTGTCCAGTTTTCCCAACATCAGTTATTGAAGAAACTGTATTTCCCTGTTGTATATTCATAGCTCCTTTACATATATATATTAATTGACTATATATGTGTTGCTTTATATATGGGCTCTCTATTCTGTTCCACTGATCTATGATCTGTTCTTGAGCCAGTACCATACTGTCTGATTACTGTAGCTTTATAGTACAGCTTGAGGTCAGGTAGCATAATACCCCTAGCTTTGTTCTTCCTTCTCAGTATTGCTTTGGCTATTCAGGATCTTCTGAGGTTCCATATGAATTTTAGGATTATTTGCTCTAGTTGATTGAAAAATGCCATTGGTAATTTGATAGGTATTACACTGAATCTGTAAATTGCTTTGGGCAAGATGGCCATTTTGACAATATTAATTCTTCCTATCCATAAGCACAGGATAGATTTCTGTTTATTTGTGTCTTCCTTAATTTCTCTCATGAGTGCCTTGTAGTTTTCAGAGTATAGGTCTCTTACTTCCTTGGTTAGGTTTGTTCCTAGCTATTTTATTCTTTTTCATGTAATTGTAAATGGAATTGTTTTCCTGATTTCTCTTTCTGTTAGCTTGTTCTTAGTATATAGGAATGCAAGAGATTTCTCTGTATTAATTTTGTATCCTGCAGATTTGCTGAATCCAGTTATTAGTTCTAATAGTTTTTTTGGTAGAGTCTTTAGGGTTTTCTATGTGTAATATCATGTCATATAGTGACAGTTTAACTTCTTCCTTAGCATTTGGATACTTTTTATCTCTTTATCTTGTATAATTGTCATAGCTAGAACCTCCAGTACTGTGTTGAATAAAAGTGGTGATAATGGACATCCTTGTCTTGTTCCTGATATTACAGGGAAAGTTTTCAGCTTTTCACCATTGAGTATATTAGCTGTGGGCTTATTGTATATAGCCTTTATTATGTTGAAGTACATACCCTCTATACACATTTTGTTAAGAGTTTTTATCATGAATGGATGTTGAATTTTGTCACATGCTTTTTCATCATCTATTGAGATGATAATATGGTTTTTATCTTTCTTTTTGTTAATTTGTTGTATGATGTTGATTGATTGATGAATTTTTTACCATTCTTGCATCCCGAAATAAATCCCACTTGGTCGTGGTAGATAATCCTTTTGACGTATTTTTGAATTCCATTTGCTAATATTTTCTTGAAAATTTATCTATGTTCATCAGAGATAATTGGTCTAAAATTTTCTTTTTCTTTTTTTCTTTTTTTTTGTAGTGTCTGTCTGGTTTTGGTAGTAGAGTGATGCTGGCCTCATAGAATGAGTTTGGGAGTATTCTCTCCTCTTCTACCTTTGGAATACTTTAAGAATGGGTATTAGGTCTTCTTTAAATATTTGGTAGAATTCACCTGTGAAGCCATCTTGTCCTGGAATATTGTTTGTTGGGAGTTTTTGATTACCAATTCAATATCATTGTTGGTAATTGGTCTGTGCAGATTTTCTGTGTCTTCCTGAGTTAATCCTGGAAGGTTGTATTTTTTCTAGGAACTTGTCTGTTTCTTCTAGGTTGTCCACTTTATGGCATATAAGTTTTAATAGAATTGTCTAATAATTCTTTGTACTTCTGGGGTATTATCCATTGTGACTATTCCTTTTTTTTTTTTTTTTCTGATTTTACTTCTGTGCTCTCTTTTCTTGATAAGTGTGACTAGGGGTTTGTCTTTCCTGTTTGTCTTCTCAAAGAACCAGCTCTTGGTTTCATTGATTTTTTTTATTGTTCTATTCTTCTCTATTTTATTTCTGCTCTGATCTTAATTACACCCCTCCTTCTACTAACTCTGGGCTTCATTTGTTCTTCTATTTCTAGTTTGTTTAATTTTGAGTTTAGACTGTTTATTTGGGATTGTTCTTGTTTCTTGAGATAGGCCTGTATTCCCTCTCAGAACTGCTTTTATAGCATCCCGCAAATTTTGGACTGTTATATTTTTGTTTTCATTTGTCTCCATATATTGCTTGATTTCTGTTTTGATATGTTTATTGATCCACTGATTATTTAGAAGCATGCTGTTTAGCCTCCATATGTTTGTGGGCTTTTTTGTTCTCTATGTGTAATTTATTTCTAGTTTCATAACATTTTCATCTGAGAAGTTGCTTGATACAATTTCAAAATCTTTTTAAATTTATTGTGGCTTTTTTGTGGCCTAGTATGTCATCTATTCTGGAGAACATTCTATGTACACTTGAGAAAAATGTAAATCCTGCTGCTTTTGTGTCTATCTGATTTAATGTGTTATTCAGTGCCTTTGTTTCTATTTATTATCTCTCTGGTTGATCTGTCTATTGATGTGAGTGGTGTGTTAAGGCCTCCTAAAATGAATGAGTTGCAGTCTATTTTGCCCTTTAATTCTGTTAGTTCTTTTTTTTTTACATATTTAGGTGCTCCTATGTTGGGTGCATAGGTATTTATAATGGTTATATCCTCCTGTTGGACTGACCCCTTTATCATTATGTAATGTCCTTCTTTGCCTCATTACTTTCTTTGTTTTGAAGTGTATTTTGTCTGATACAAGTACTGCTACTCCTGCTTTTTTCTCCCTATCATTAGTATGAAATATCTTTTTCCATCCCTTCACTTTGTGTATGTGTATGTCTTTGGGTCTGAAATGATCTGTTGTAGGCAGCATAAAGATGGGTCTTGTTTCTTTATCCATTCTGCCGCTCTATGTCTTATGATTGGTGCATTCAGTCCATTTACATTTAAGATAATTTTTGATAGGTGTGTACTTACTGCCATTTTATTAAGCGTTTTCTGGTTGTTTTTATACTTCTTCTCTGTTCCTTTCTTCCTCTTTTATACTCTTGTTATTTGATAGGATTTTTTTTTGCATTGTGATTGGATCCTTCTTCTTAAATTTTTTGTGTATCTTACAGGCTTTAGGTTTGTGAATACCATAAGGTTCATGAATAACTTCCTAACTCTATGTCAGTCTATATTAAGGTGATGATTGTTCTCTTTCAAACACAATCAAAAAGTACTTTTTTCTTCTTCTTCCTCCTCCACACTTTACGTACTAGATGTCATAATCTTCATTTTTTGTGTATCCTTTAACTGATTTTGTGTATAGTTGGTTTTACTACTTTTGTGTTAATTTTGTACTTGCTTGGTAAGTAATTGGTCTACTGCCTGTACTGTGGGGTTTTTTCACTGCTGAGAACTATTTAGGTTTAAGAACATTTCCATGCACAGAAGTTCCTTTAACATATCCTGTAGTGCTGGTTTAATGGTTGTAAATTCCTCCAGCCTACATTTATCTCGGAAATGTTTAATCTTTCCTTCAAATTTGTGTGACAATCTTGATGGGGTAGAGGATTCTTAGTTGAAGGTCCTTCTGTTACAATACATTGTGTATTTTATGCCACTCCTTTCTGGCCTGAAAAGTTTCTTCTGAGAAGTCTGCTGACAGCCTGAGGGGGGTTTCCTTATAAGTCATCATTTTTCTCTCTTTGGCTGCTTTCGGTACTCTTTCCTTATCCTTAATCTTTGTCATTTTAATTATTGTATCTCTTGGGGTTGCGTTCCTGGGGTTCCTTTTATTAGGGGCTTTCTGTGCTTCCATGACCTTGGTGTCTATTTCTTTCCCCAGATTGGGGAAGTTTTCAGCAATTATTTCCTGAAAGAGACTTCTTATTCCTTTGTCTCTCTCTTCTACTTCTTGTACCCCTATTATGCTAATATTGTTTGGAGTTGTCACACAGCTCTCTTGTCATTTTTTCATTCCTAGAGATTCTGTTTTTTCTCTGTTCCTCAGCTTTGTTGTATTCCTGTTTTCTAATTTCTGTCTCATTGATTATCTCCTTTACTTGTAGCAATCTATTTTTCATTCCTTCCATTATATATTTAATTTCAGCTACTGTATTCTTCAGCTCTGACTGGCTCTTTTTCAGCTCTTGTATCTCTTTGTTGAAGGCCTCCCTGAGATCTTCAATATTTTTCCACCAATCATTGAGCATATTTATATCTGTTACTTTGAAATCTTTATCAAGAAGATTAGTGATCTCCATTTCATCTAGCCCTCTTTCTGGTGTCTTATCCTGTAGTTTTGTTTGGAACATAGTCCTTTGCCTTCTCATTTTGTCAGGATTTCTGTGTTTTTCCCTTCATATTGGATGGATGTGCTATGCTTCCTGGTCTAGAGAATAATGGCTTTATGCAGAAGCCATCCTGTGCTGCCCAGAAATTCAAGATTGTTTACTGTCCAGCGCCTGATTCTCCTTTGTGGTGGAGCCCCAGTTGCTGCTGGTGGGCTATGGCAGGGCTACCTTTCTGTCTGCCTGTGTTCTCATCTGGCCCTTTGTGAGCAGAGCAGGGACTTCTGTTGGGATTATTGTAGGCAAGACTGCCCTCTGCCTGCTCTGCAATGATGGTGGGGGTACTGGGCTAATGAAGTGGGTGGGGAATGACTCTGGGACAGGCACAGTGGTGGTGAGTCATGCAGCAAGGAGCTCAATGGTAGGACACACAGGCGCATGGTGGCAGCAGGTACCTGCAATAAGGTAGGAGCACCCAGTCATGGCTTCTGCATTCACCTCTCTAATTGGGCTGAGACAGGGTGAAGAACGCTGGGAAATCCTCCCTCTCCTGCCAGGCAGAGAAGTCTGTTGCTGCTGGGCTGAGAGGGCAGCTGGCCGGTGGTGCTCAAGGAAGCACCTGGGGCTGAACTGCCTGTGAGAGTGAGAGAGTGTTTGGGGTTCCTGAGAGTGCCCAACCTGTTGGGCCCAGGGAGGGTGGGAAAGTGTCTTTTACCTGCCCTTCCTCCTGTGGAGAGAGTGCACCCCTCTGGCACCCCTCCCACTGCTGGCAAATCTTTTAAACTGCCACCTGTCTTTTGGGTCTTGGTGGGACTGGCTAAACGTGCCTGTGCTCCACAAACAGCTGGAGTCTCAGCATCCCAGAACGCTCCAACTCTGGTGTTCAGCCCCTAAGCACCAGAACCCAATGCAATGTGGACCCGTGTTCCCAGAGCAGATCTCAGGGCCAGACGTGCAAAGTTCCTGAGTGCCTGTCCTCTCCCCACTCTGTTCCTCTTCCTCCTGCCTGCGGGCTGGGATGGGGTGAGGGCTTGGGTCCTGCTCGATGGTGGATTTGCCACTTTGCCTTTCTCTGTGTGTTCTTCTCGTTCTGCGGTCTTCAGGTTGTTTTCGGGGTTAGTTGTATTTGCTGTAGTTGCTTCCTTGATGTGTGTGTAGGACGAGGTTTCTGCCTGCCTTCCTGCTCTGCCATCATTTTTTCTGATTTCTGCACTTTTTATTTTAAAAGATAGTATTTTCCCCATCAAGGCTGTACTAACTTGTTTATACCAACTATGTATGAGTGTGCCAGTTAGTTACCTCACACCCTCACCAATGCTGATTTTGTGTTGATATCTTTTTAATCTTTGCCAGAATGGTATCTTATTTCAATTTGCATTTTCTAATCATGAATGATACTGAACATCTTCCCACATGTAGTGGCTATATTTGCACATTTTTTTTCTGAATATCCCATCCATGTCCTTTGTTCAGTTTTTAATTGCGTATTAATCATCTTACTGATTTGTAAGTGGTCTTTGTATAGTCACAAAAGTAGCCCTTTGTCATACACACACACGTATATAATATTTTGCTTGGTTTATATTTTTAAATATGTATTTTTCTTATACAAGGCATTTCTTAATTATGATTTATTTGTAGTCATATTTATCAATTTCCATTGTAACTTCTGGGCTATAAATTTTTAGATCAACTCAAATTTATTCAGCATAATCTTCACTCATCACTTAAACACCTTCTTAAATTATGTGTTAACACCATCCTCCACCTTACCTAGAATGAATCCTCTTGCTTATTCTGTGATCAGTTTCACCCCTCCTCATACGTCAGAATATTTAGAAATAACCTCCTCCACAATCAAGTCCACTTTGTAGCCTATAATCATCCCATCAACACATGACCGTATCTTCAGGAACGGTCCTGGGACGAGAATTGAACGTTCATCGACAGTAAGCTAAAGCCGGGCAAGATGGATGGACAGCTTCTGCCCAGATCTCCAAACCCTGCCACAGTACCTTGCTGAGGAACAATTTATATAAACAACAATAATAGTGATGAAGAAAAAAATTTAAAGGACAAATAATATTTATTTATCATGACTCTCACCTTCCTTTCTTATATAATTTTCTTGTTTATATCTTCAAAATGAAAACAGTATAGTTATTATCTCTGCTTTAGAGATGAGGAAATGGATTTTTCAAGAGGTAAGGTAACTTGCCTGAAGTTACAGAGTCCATGAGAGTTAGAGACAGAATATGTTATAACTGACCCCAGGGCTAAGCTCTTAACCGCAATAGTGTGCTGACGTATTTCAGTCTTTCCACTTCCTCCACCACTTGGTTGCCTACAGTCTGCTTAACCATCTCAGGTACCAAGATCCGTAGTCCTCCACTCTAGAAAACTCCTTAATGGCTGGAAGCTCGTTTATGGCTGACCAGGTCTTATCCATCCTTCTATCCTCAGGGCTTGGCAGGGTGCATGGCTCCTAGAAGGCATTCTACAAATGCTTGTCAAGTTCAACTGACCTGAAGTGCATAACTAAAGGAAATGGCTTTGCCCAACATTCCACAGCTAAGCCACAGAGCTGGGACTAAAACGCAGGTTTTGGATTCCTGGCTCTCCTCCCCTGTTCCCTACACAATTCTCAGTCACAGGTTTACAGGAATCATTTTTAAGATTGTGAAGCAGGAAGGCATGATCTTCCCTCCGGCTGCGTGAGTTCTTTCCTTTGCATCTGGGGGTGTAGGGGTGTTGAGAAGGATTCCTTCGCTTTAAGATCTCTTGGTCATTGACTGTCTGAAAAATGCAGACTAAAGGGAAGTTCCAGGGCCCCAGGGCTTTAGGGTGTTGGCGATGAATCACACTCTGCTTCCAAAAGTGAGACCGAAAAAATGGTTCAGAAAGACATTTAAGTGAAGATCAGACTATCTACTGAGTTTAAACTTGGGTGATGGGGCAAAGGTGTGTGATAGATAAACTGGGTGATCCAGTCCTAACTTGGGTTGATTTAGGAAGGAAGATTTCTCAGGCGAAAATAAATCAAGAAGGACATTTTATAAGAAGTATTTTTCATAAAATAGATAATCTAGGCAGGTAGTACAGTGTCTGATACAGTGTAAACATGCAGCAAACATTGGCTAGACCCTGAATCCTCCACTGATTAGCAAGTCCCTTAAACTCTCCATGCCTCAGTTTCCTCTGTAAAAGGAGAGCAATAGTGCCTTCCTTAAAGAGGTGAGAATGAAATAGGTTAATATAGGTAAAGTATTACACCAAATACATTTACTTGTTAGAGACATGCTTTTATCTTTTCCCTCCAGCACTTTTTCTAAGATTTTTTTCATGATGTCGTTGCAGCTGTACTTCACTTGGGTGTGCGCGAGGTTAAAATACCGCCATGTGAATACAGCACTACATCCATTCTGTCGGTGGAAAGGCTGCTCTCAGTTCTGTGCAGTTTGTTCTGTCTTTCTCTGATTATTCTCCTGAGGCCTATGTGAAGGAGTCTCAGTGGGACAGAACGGCTGGACCCGTGGGGCCCGTGAATAGTTGGCTTTACGAGATAACCCCACCATGTTTCACTGTACTTACCCATCCTGAGAATGCCTGGTCCGAATCCGAGAGTTAGATTTCTTTGTTTTTGCCTGTTTCGAGGGTGTGCGATGTTATTTCACTGGGGTTCTTGTTTGCATTTCCCTGAACTACTAATGAGGATGGAGTTTCTCTTTATGTGTCTTGGCCATTCATGTTTTCTTTTTTGTGAGATGTCTTTTTTGCCCTCTGCCTGTTTCTTCTAGTCTGTTTCCTGGGAAACGGTCACATGAAATCCTTGCTGTTCCTGCCTTAGAAGTAATAAACTTGAGTCAGTCTGATGAGGAGGACGATAGTTAAGATGATGGTTTCAGAGGTTCTCAGGCCCTCTACGGGTATGTTCTCAAAGGTCTCCCTTAAGTGAGAGGGAGGGTTGAGAAAGGAGGATGTCTGTTATTTTGTGTTTTGCTTTGTAGATTAGGGCATGTGGCTGGCACTTATTTATTTGTGTGAGTTTTGTTTTTTTTTAGAAGCAGCATTAAACAGTTCAGTTGTAATGATAGTAAACATTTACTGAGCACTTATGTGCTAGGCACTATACATGAGCACTAACATAAGCTAGGTACATTATATATATTATCTCAATTATTTTTCATAATAACTTGTGATAGTCATGAGATGGATACTAACATTATTACTTCCCAATTGAGGAAATGGAAGCTCTGAAAAATTAATGACTACTAATTAATTGGGATTACTACTAAATCATAGAAATAGGCTTCACAGTGAGGGAGTCTGACTGCCCAGCCCACACCCTTACCTCTCAGATAACCACAGGAGATAGCAAGTTAGTGGGGAGTATAACAAAGGTAAAGGGAGGACAGGGTGGGCCCAGAAGCAATTCAGGGAACTGATGGGCCTTTGGGGTCTATGCTAGGTAGGGAAGGAAGTGAGAATGGGAGGGCAATTGAAAGAAATGAAGGCTCAAGAACAGAAATTATTATGAAGTCAGAAGAGAGTGAAAGTTGCTGGGACAGGTGCTTGCAGGTGTGAAGTCATTGAAGTTTGGTTTTCAGAGCATCTGGGTAAACATAAAGCTACGATTTTGCCACAGGAATAAGTTGTGTTGAGGAGGAATGGAAGCAAAAGGCCCTGGATACCAGGTGCTTGAGAAGCTGCGAATCATGGGTATTGAGCTTGTCCAAGTGACAGCGGGAGTTTGGCAGCCTCCGTGGGCCAGGTGCCGAAGCTTTCTGTGAATCGAGGGAGTGACCTGGGAGCCGGAAAAGGATGGCAATTAGGCTTCATGCTACAGCATGCAACTCAAAAAGAGTGCAGAGGGTGGAAAGCTGCACGCCGGAAGGCGTGGCATCACCTAGAACTGGCAGTTACCAGCTAGGAGAGTGCCAGCACGGCTTCCCCATCTCTCTCAGCCTGTTAGAAGGAGGGAGAACAAAACAGTTTTTATTTGCCAAGACTCAAGAGAAAGTGGTGTCCTTGGGGGAATGCCAGCTTTCAGTTAAGGCAAGAAGGTGAAGGCATGGTTCTGTGAGGAGATGAAGGGTGCAGATTAGAGTGCTTGCCATGAAACTGTGGCTTTCACGGGGGAATAAGTTTTAGAGAGGTCAGAGGTGGAAACAAGTTGTGGGGTAAAAAAGCATAGGAGAGTTTGGGTATGAGTAAGGAGAAATTTTTTCTTTACAGGTAACTAATAACAAGAACGAATGGTGTGGATGAGACTTGTTGGCTTTGAGATTGTGGAGAAATGTGAGTATGAATTTGACAAGAAAACTGACGTTAACTTCAAGGGGATGGAGATGCACTGATTTACACAGGAGCTGTTTTCTGTTGATTCGGGAGCAACAGGAAATGCTTCTGGTACCATCAAAAGGCTGAAAGATGATCCCTCATCGTCACCCAACGAATTATCCTAAGTCAGTGTTCCATCTGTTCCATTTTCTCCATTTCTAAAAGAGGAGTAATATCTATTTCTCTGAATTGTCATAAGAATCAAATTATGTGTATGAAAGTGCCTTAGAAAAATGCAGAATTCCAGACATGGATAAGTTAGTGCTATTTCAGTGTTAGTCACATCAAACTTTGTGTATGCTGAATTCTTTATCAGAAATTCCAAGTCCAAGTGTAACCTTGTTCCTACTAAAAAGTAGGGATTACTTTCAATGATTTGTTTAAAGGCATGGCTTTTTGGAAAGGATTATGAGAAAAGCCAGTAGTGTCCGCATCATATTCTGCAAAACAAAATAATTTATCAGAAATATAGCAGGAATGGAAAAGTCCTCATAAGGAGAGGGATTTTTTCTTTTGTCATTCTCTCCATTACAGATGATTTGCATATTTTCCACTTAAGAACAACAGGTCAGGACTTCCCTTGAAGTCCTCTAGCAAAGTTCAAACAGCCACAAGTTGAGACTCTGCGTCACTAGCCAATATTTGTTCAGAAAGGGCTAAGTAAGGCAGTTTAATAGTCCGAAACTGGAAATTTCTTTCCTTTCCCATACACCATCCTCCCTCCCCCTCTTCCTTTGCCCAGGCATTTCACTCATTCCAACGGATGGAGGCCGATACACATGCAATATTTAGTACCAGACAAAAGCTACTTCAGCCTTAAGTATTTACTTTTATACTGTTTTTCTTAAGGAGAGGGAAGTGTGTTCATGCTTGTTTTTATTTTACCTTCAGAAAAATCTAATACTCTCGAGACACTAGTGAAATAGCATAAAGTTTTTCTTTACTAAATATAAGCCATGGAAGGTCTTTGTTCAAGAATTTGTGTTCAAGAAATATCTATTTAGGATGTGAAAAAGGGGTGTCTATTGTTGAGATACTTCATGAGATTAAAACAAATGCACCAACACACTTTCCAAATCCTCACTGTACAATGGAAACACTCTACTGTATCAGACGTGTGGCCAGAGCAGCTCCATGGTCCTCAGCCACAGAAACCAAGAAATCTGCTCGAGAATGTCCCATATATTCTGACCTCAGAGCTGAACAACTCAAATATTTATGGAATGAGATTATTTTGAAACAGAGAATGATTAAAGGAAATGAAGTTTTTCTGGAATCCTGACCTTAAGAAATCTGTTGCAATGTTTTCTTTATGTCAAAAGTAATATATTTTCATTGTTGAAGATGTAAAATGAACAGATAAAATGAAGGAAAAACATCAAGCGGTAATTTATCCATCCAGAGATCACAGTGCAAATAAGTATATTTGGTATGTAAACCCTTCAGGCATTTTCTTCCAAATCCACATGCATATTTAACAAACATGGACTCTTACTAGACATACCACCTTGTAATCTCCTGAACATATGCCTGTGTCAAAGCCCATGGTTAAGGGCACAGGCTCCTATCAGGTTTCTTGCGTTTGTGCCCAGCTCTGTCACCAACTAATGGGATGACAGGGGGCAAGATTCTTAGTCATTCTGCTGATAGCAGTGAAGGTTTTGGGCAGGGGAGTGACAGAATCTAGAGCTCTTTGAAGGATTAGCTTGGTGTCAGCCAAGATCAGAAGTCGGAATAAAAGAGGTCTGTAGTGGGGAGATCAGCAGTTCAATCAATTGGAGTCTGAGTGGAAATATCAAGTATGTGTTTGGATTCTGATTTGCAGAAAAGTATGGATAGAGTTAGAAATGTGGAAATTATGGGCAGCAAATATTTAGAGCTTTGAGACTGTACAGGTTCAAGAGAGTAAATGTAGATTTAAGCATGGGCACTCCAACACCAAGCAGGCAGAGAAGAGATAGAAGGAAAGAGAACCCAACATGTGGTAGAGGTGGAGTTACCTGGTGGGGAAAGGATGGTGAGCTGGTGCAGCTTTTTCAGGTTGCAGAGAATGATGACACTTGAGTGGATGAACTTCAGTGCCATGATTTTACTTTGTTATTCACTCTCTTCCTCTGCTCGGACATTCCAGCATCTCTGCCTCTTGTGATCTTTATCAATGTAGCTTATGGTCTCTGATATTCTTTGTGGACTTTCCTTTTTCCTGTAAATAATCTTTTTGGTCTGTTCATCCTTGCTGCTTTTATTCATTTACTACCATTGTGTCTTAAACCCACTAGAATCAGGCTTCTTCTCAACTCCAACAGTGAAAGTTTTTATCGGCTTTACTAGTGATCTCCGCTCAGTTCCCAGGGCTCTTCTCATCCTATCAGCAGCCTTGGACAGAGTTCGTTTCCTCTTACTTGAAACAATTTTTGCGTTACCTCCAGCACAGCACTTCCTCCTGCTTCTCACAGGCCACTTTTCCCACGTATTTGACCATTTCTCCCTTCTCTGATTTCTAAGTGCTAGAGTGAGTGCCCGAGCTCAGTCCTTGAGACTTTTCTATGTATGCCTACTCCTTTGGTGAACTCTCCTGATCTCATAAGTATAAATACTGTGCGCTAAAAGATTCTAAAGCTTATAACTCCTGCCTGGACTTTCGTCTTGCGCTTTAGGATCCTATATGCGACCACATAATGGCATTGCCACTTAGATGTCGAATAGGCATCACTAGTAGACTGTGTTATTGTTCGAAATATTTTCTGCCCTGTTCAGTCCTAGGATTATATGGAACCCTGGTCCGTGGATGTCAGTGGGCCATGTGATGTGCTTTGGTCAATGACATGTGAGGAGTGGCGTGTGCCGGTTTTGAGGAGAAGCCTTAAGAAGCACCCATGTACTCTCCTCTCTGTTCTCATACCAGAAACATCCCCGCTCCTTCAGCCTGGGTCCTGGGATGAAGTCCACACAGCCAAAACAACCTGCTGTGAACACAAACGTGAGCAAGAAATAGACCTTTTTGTTTTAAGGAATTAAGATTTTTGGAATTGTCTACTGCAACAATCTTAGTCTAAACAGACTGATACAGCATCTCAAAGGAATACGCCGACTCAAACCTGCTCTTCCCAGAGTTCCCCATCATAGTAAACACTGGCTTTAACCTTCCAGTTTTTGGAGTAAGAACACTGGTGTTATTCTGGATTGCTGTCAGCATCTCACACTCCACATGTAGGCACTGGGGATACTCTGGTGAACCAAAAACAGACAAAAATGATAAAAAAATTCCTGTTGCGATTACATTCAGTGAGAAAAAAAACAGACAATAATGAATAAATAGTAAGTTAAATATGTAGTGACCTGACTGGGGAAGAAACATTTGAGCAAAGACTGGAAGGAGATGAGACGAATAATCTGCATGACTAGTCGTGGAAGGAGTGTTCTAGGCAGAGGGACAGCCGGTGCAGGGGCATGCCTGTGGGAGCATGCCTGGCTGGCCCAGGTTAACCAGAAATCCAGAGTAAGCAACGGAAATATTGGTGTGACTCCGATCAGAGTGTATAGAGGTCGGCAGGTGGTATATAATGTACAGACTCGTGGGTCCTCATTGGTAAGCACTTTAGCTTTTACTCTCTGTGGGATTTGGAATCATTGGAGGTTGTTGAGCAGAGGAGTGACATGATTTAACTTACATTTTAAAAGGACCACTCTGGCTGTTGTGTTGAGACTAGATAGTAATGGGGGTGGGAGGAAGGTTGGAAGTAGGGAGACCAATTAGGTTACTGAATAATGGACATGAGAGGTGATGGTGCTTAGTTAAGGTTGATAATAGCGATAAGATCAGATTCTAGATGCACTTTAAAGAATTTCCTAATGGATTGGATATGAAAAATTAAAGAGAAGCATCAAATATGATTTCAAAATTTTTGTCCTGAGTAGATGGCAGAATGGAGTTTCCTTTAACTAAGCTGGTTGCAGGTTTTGAGAGGGCAAGAGGCACTCTCCCCATAGGAGCCCAGTTTCAGACATATTTATAACATCTGTTAGACATGCGTATGGGGTAACTTAATAGGCAGCTGGATATTCAAGCCTGGAGTTCAGGAAGAGGTCTGTACAGGGTATACATCTGGGAGCCATGGGCATGTGTTTAGTGCGGGAGTGAGTGTCTGAAGAGAAGATCCTTATCAAGGTGTATACATTAAATATGTATAGATTTTTTTGAGAGAGAGAAAAGAGAGAGACAAGAGCCTAAGACAAAAACCCATTAACCATGAGAAAAGTCTGGAAGCAGAAGAGGAAAAAGCCAAGGTAACTGAAAAGGACAATTCATCAGGTAAAGGAAAGCCGAGAAAGTGGCGTCCTGGAGACCAAGAAAATAAAGGCTTTTCAAGGGAGGAAGAACGATCAGCTGTTGCTGAAAAGATGAACACTGAGAAGTGCCCGTTATATTTGGGTACATGCAGGCCAGTGGACACCTTACCAAAGTAGTTTGGATGGCCTGGTGGCAGTAAAGTCCTGATAGGACAGTGAGAGGAGAGGTGGGGAGAGCTGGGGAGAGATTGGGGAGAGCATTGAAAACGCTTTTGGGGAATTTGGTTGTAAAGGAGAGCAGAGAAACCGATCAGTAAGTGATGGGGAAAGTGTGGAGAAACGAAGGCTTGTTTCAATTATGGTATGATGTTCAAAGTTGGCTTTTAATAAATGTTTGATAACAGTAATGTGACTTACATCCATATCCTAAATTGTTTTCAGGTACGATGACATCCTTTTACATCATTCTACATGCACCACACTCATGGATTTTTCCAGATGTGATTTTAACTGAAAAGTTGCTAAAAAAAAATGAGAATGATGGGTAAATTCACCATTAATCAAGTTTATAGTTTTTGTAGTCAGTTTATGTAGTAAACACTACAGCAAATTAGTTTATGTAGTAAACACTACAGCAAACAATTCAGCAAATAAGAAACTTGCCCTCTAAAACTGAAAACATAATTTTCTAAAGTAATACCAAATCACTAATTGATTTGTTTATTCTAGTTAGCGTCATATAGGATACCGACTTTATAAAAGCATAATTCAGTCTGTCTTAGATTGGAGCACTAATGCTCCTGTGTTTTAATGAAAGCGAACCATCTGATCACTTAAATTCTTTTTCATACCATCATTACCTATTGGTAATAAGTGTTAACATTTATTGAGAGCTTTGTGCCAGGCTGCCAGGCTTTAGTTCTCACAGTAATGTTTGCGTTAATCATTATTATCCTCATTTTATAGATGAAGAAGCAGAAAGCCAGAGCACAGGGAGATAAGTAACTCAGCACAAGTCTTCCCCGATGGTAAGCTGTAGAGCTAACTCTGGAGCCTGCTCTGAAGCAGGGCTGCTCTCAGCCCCCCACGGTACCTGTATGAAATTAGAAAACAGCACTCCACTTTGCAAATAAAATTTTAACCCACAAACTCTAATGGCTGTCTCCCAGTGGAGCTTTTCAGAACGCCAACTGGTAGTAGCCCGACCTGTGGGCAGAGCATTGCCTGTAGTTCCGGAACTTGGCCAGGAGGCCTGGGATCTCCAGGCCTGCCTGTACTTTCATATGTTAGTATTTAAGATGTGAATTAGAGAATTCTTATTTGTGATGTTCTTGTGCAGTGTGCAACCTGAACGGTCCCACGTGGCAACCTTTTCCCTAATCATTCTTGTGTTTGTTAGACAGTAAGTATCAAGTGTCTACCCGCAAGCAAGGCACTGTTTTAAGGCACTACAAGAGATCCAAAGATACCTGTTCTTTTTATCAAGGAACATAATTTCCAGTGGGAAAAATATGTACATAAATAATACGTAATATAAAGTGACAAGTTCTACAAGAGAAGTATTGAAAAATTGCTACGTGGTTTTACAAGAGGAAGTGCTTACTTCAGTTTGCTTAACTAAAGAACACTTCGTGAAGGAGGGGGGTCATGTTTGAGGAGCGGCTTGGGAGGTGGAATTCGGATGTGCAGATATGGAGACAAGGATATTTCAGAAAGAGGGGACAGTGCGAATGAAACCCGAGTGAGGTGAAGGTGTACTGCATACGTGAAAATAGTGGGTACTTCAGTTGGGCAAAGTAATGCACTGATTCTGAGCCCTGCCCTGGGTCCCTGAGGGGCTATGAAGCTATGACAGTGGTTCCCCAAACCACTGGCAACCCACAGAAGCAATGAAAAACGTCTTGAACACATAAGTAAAACTAAAAAATATATAAACGGTTTGATTAATACAACATAAATTCACTCAGTGACATTACTGAATTCAACAAAGAAGACTGTTATTATGTATTTTCTAAATCAACAGATACCAAGGGTACAACGACTATGAGGAGCTAGTCTAAGAAATTTTTCAATTTTGAAAAAGGAGTTCTGTGTTCAGACAGACTGGTGGGTTCTGGAGTCAGACAGATCATTATCTGAACTCAATCACTATTAATAATTGATTGTGTGGTAGGGGCCAAGGCTCTCGAATTTATTTCTTCATCTCTGTAGTGGGGATCATAAAACCAACCTTGCTTATTTTGACAATTATAGAACTACCTGACACGTTTGAGGTGTTCAACAAATGCTAAGTATTATAAAATGAAAAGCTGAGGTTGAATCACTGTCCACCTTTAATACCAGTCTAAGGAATTGGTATTTTATTTTGGGCACGACAGTTACTGAACGGTTTTTGTTCCAGTGACAGGAGAATCAGTTCCTTCTTAACTACGGAAATCTATTGGGTTATTGCAGAGGCGGAGGTGAGGCATAATGAGGCACTGGCAGTGAGTTTCTGGAATATTTCAGACCATAAACTACAGGACTCTGCATTTACCTGTTTATGAGGAATGTCAGGGAACAGCCACTATTTTGATCTAGCTGGTACTGTTAACAACAAAAACTAAACAGAGCTGTGACGTTCAGTTTTGGACACTGTACTTAATTAAGCACCTAAAATGATCGTGGCTGAAAATGCCCACACAAATCATCAAACACGATGTCTATTGAAAAGAAAAAATTTTGTTCATTCTCTTAAAAAGATTGGGTTTTTAAAAGCTTTTTCTTTAACGGAAGGTGTAATACACTCGGGGTGGGATACACTACAAGCTCGTGGAAAGGCCGTCCGGAATACCCAAGCGCCACTTAGCCGGACGTTAGAGCGCGCCAGTGATGTCACTGCGACGTGGGGCGCCCCAATGCGTCTCGGCGGACGTCCTGCGTCATTACCAGCGAGACGCGGCTGGCGGAGCGACTCCCTTAGCCGCCGCCGGCTCCTCCCAGCAGCACCATCGCGCGTGCTCGCGCGCCCCCTGGTGGCTGCCGGCTTCGAGGTTGGCCCCGGCATTGAGGCCCAACACGGAGTCGCTCCCTCTGGCGGCGGCCTGGATCCGCGCGTGCGCCCAACTCCCTGCCCGGCCCAGCAGTAGGCGCGGGGCGACGCCTCGAGGTCAAACCGAGGAGGTGCGGGAGGCGGACTCTGCTCCGGCCCAGTCGGGCTGGCGAGGCGGAGGCTCGCGGTCCCCGGGGGCGCGTGCTATGGCGGAGGGGCAGGAGTGCGGTCGCGCGGCGTCAGGCTCTGACTGCCAGGCAGCGGCGACTGCGGAGCCTGCGGTGTCGTCCGCGGAGGCCGCCGAGGTCGCCGCAAGATCACCGAAGCCCGAGGGCTACAGCAGCAAGTGCGTGTTCTGCCGGATCGCGGGGCAGCAGGACCCGGGCACGGAGCTCCTCTCCTGTGAGGTGCGCAGGGCCGCGCGCCCGGGAGGGTCGGTCGGGGTCGCCTGGCCACTGTGGGCTCCCGGGAGGGAGGGAGGCTTCGCTGGGCGGCCTGGGGCGGGGGGACCGTGGCGGGTGGGGCCGGGGAGGCCGGGTGGCCTCGCGGTGGTGACGGCCGTGCTTCTCCCCGAGCCGAGCCGGGAGTGTGTGCCGCGGCGTCTCTGCTGTTCCGAGGGGAGAAAGCGTGGTGATGAAGCCAAATACTTCCAATTTCTAGACACCGCTTTTAAGTTCTGCACCCTGCAGTACTGATGCCGAGGAGAAAGCTACTACAAGATAGACAATGGTATCATGACAAGCCTGTTTGTCGGAGCGACCGAAAGTGAGCGGGGGATGGTCGGTCTGCGGCTGAGCTATTATCTAGTAGCCTCCGATTCTCACCGAAGCGTTCCGTTCCTAGGAGTGCTGCCAGTCGGAATGGGTGCACATTGTCATAGCGCTAAGACTTTGCCCCGGTATTTTAAAACAGATACCGAGTACACGCTTGCTTCTACCGGTTCTACTTGTTTTTTTTGTTTTTGTTTTTGTTTTTTAAACAGTCTTTTGAGAGAATCCAAAACCTCCAAAGATTCTGTTTTTTGGAGTAGTCAGTATTCATTTGTTAAAAGTTAATTGAATTCTAAGCACCTGTGCTGGAGATTCCGTGGTGAACAAGGTAAAGGATAGCTCCCGCCGGTATCTTGGGATCTGAAGAGCGGAAGGTATACCGACAGAGGAGGCAGCTGAGCGCCGAGCCCTGGGCTGTGGTGAAGGGGTTTTACCACCTGCAGTATTTTGCAGACCTGTGGGAGGGGCACCTAACCTAGATTTGAAGGGCCAAGGAAAGCTTTCGGGAGGAAGTGAGACATGAAGGCAGAATTAGGAGTTGACCAGGGAAGAGAATAACGTCGTACGTGGAGAGAACCTTGAGACGTTTGGTTGGTGCCAAAGAGCTGGCGGACATTCAGTCTAACCGGAGCATAGAGTTTGAAGGGATGAGCGATGAACGATGAGGCTTAAGAGGTAAACAAGGGGCCAGGTTATTTACGGTGTTGTAATTTATGCAAAGGAGTTTTGTCTTTAACTGAAGAGTGAAAGAAATGTTCACAGTGTTTAATGCTGGGATGGGAGGAGGGGCTTGAGGAGTGGCGTCCAGAGGTTTGGTCGTTGAAAGACCGTCTTGGTACTATTGTGGAGAATAATTTGGAGAGGACCAGTCTGGAGGCATGGAGACCTGTTAGGAGGCTACTGATGAAGTAAAGCTGCCTGATGAAGGCCTGAAATAAGAATGTGGTAGTGGGAATGAAGAAAAGTGGATCAATTTAAGGATGTTTAGGGGTTAAAACAGGCAGGACTTGTTGATTGATAGAGCCTAGGGGTTCTCACCTGGGGGCAATTGCTCCCCGAGGGGATATTTGGCAATATCTTGAGACCCTTTTGATTGTGACCACTTGGCAGGGGGGTGAGGAAGGTTACTGGCACCTAATGAGCGGAGGCGAGCTTTGCTAACATTACACAATGCATGGGACAGCGGCCTGCAACAAAGGATTATCTGACCCCAAAATGTCAATAGTGCCTAAGTTGAAAAACCCTGATTTACTAAATGGGTGTAGGAGAATGAGGAAGAGAAGTGCGGAAGTCAAGGAGGATTTACAAGTTTCTGGTTAGGGTAAATTGGTAGTGGTGGTACCATTTCATTAAGATTGGGAATATAGGAGGGGAACAGATGGCCCGGAGAGTGGTAGGAAGTAGCAAAGTGATGAGTTCACTTTGGAGTTGAGGAGTTGGAGGTGAGTGTGAGGCATACAGTGGTTAGATAGTCTGGCATTCCGGAGAGCTTGGGATCTCCACCCCAGATTGTGGGAACTTCCAGTTATAGATGGAAATTGAAAAGAGAGGAATTAAAGAGATCACCCAGGAAATACATGCGGAGTAAGAAGTGCAGGGGGCCTACACAGAGCCCTGAAGAACACTTAGCATCATAAGGGAGGGGCCGAGGAAGAGGACCTGAAAAGGGGATAGAGAAGAAACAGTCAGAGAAATAGAAAACTAGGAAAGCTAAGAAAAGCCAGTATTTTCAGAAGAAAGAATTTATCAGCAATTTCAGCGGCGTCAACCTTCCCTAGTCAAGTCTGAGTTAGGTGACCCCCCAACATGCTTGTGGAGAGGCCAGGTTAGATCAGGGTTGGTTTTGTCCCCAAACTGATGGTCACTGACTTCCAGGAGAGCAATTGCCGTGTTGAGGCAGAAGGTGTATGGCGGTCGAATGAGAAGGATCTGGGGGTGCACATTTGAAGACAGCAAACCCAGACAAATGTTCAAGGAAGTTTGGAAGTCTTGGGGAAGACAGCAAGGCAGAGGTAACTCTAGAAGAAGTTGGGGGTTAAAGTTTTTTAAAACAGTGAAGACTTTGGTGTGTTTAAAGTTTTTTCTTTGTTAGGAACCTTCTCAGAGTAAACTATATGAAGAGCCTGGGGACATTTTTATAGAGGAAATTGGACATGATCGATCTTTTACCTAAGTATACCCTAAATAGGGGGCACAGGATGAATGTATACAATAGTTCATATAATACAGAACATAAGCAAGAATACACGTTTGTATTCCAGTAGTGCCCCAGAAAGTTGCATATCTCTTTCAAATTAAATCTAAGATGATCTGATACACTGATTAAAGGTTAAAGGTCAATCTTTTTAAAAAGAGAATAATCATCTAATATTTGTGTGTTTTACATTAAATATATAATATATATTTATTCATATATATTCATTATAAACATTTAGAAACACTTGGATTTATAAAGTAAGGCATACTTATAATTAAGTGCAGAGAAGAGAATTTGATATGGAATAATTGGAGTTGCCAGCACTATGTGGGCTTAGCCTGGGAAACCTTGTCAGCAAAAGCTAGAGATGAACCCTATGCCTCGTATGCCTCTATATAGTGTTTCCATGTTATGTACTGCAGAATTAAAGTAAGCAAAGACTGGAGCGTGTATTCTCAATGGGGAAGATACCATTCCCAGAGGGGTGAAAATTGGTTCTTGGGAGGTAGTATCTTATTCATGTATAAGGCAACTATATATGCAGAATATGTAAACAGATAAAGAATATTGAGGTAAAGAGATAAAGAGTGTCTGTGGTATTAAAATATGATGGAATTAGGAAAAAAAGGTCTTAAAAATGTCCTTAGAGGGGCAAAAAAAAAAAAAATGGTTAGAAACACAGGGCTAGATGTTTACTTTCACCTTACTTGAAGCCATGCTGAGGAAATATTAGTTTAGGTTGAATGTTCTCCCCGTTCTTTCATCAAAATTGCCCTATACCTCAGATGTCATAGTACTGAAATGTTTGTTGAAATTTTAATTCTTTTTATTGCTTTAAGCTATTAGTCAGGGTTTATTTGCAGGAAAGAAAAAGCGTTCTAGCTGTTTTAAGCAGAAATTGGGAATTACTTGCTAAGAAAGCCACGGCAAGGGCTGGAGGGGTAGGTTCTAGGAACACAGCCAAGAGTAACAGCCAGAATAGCGCTGCAGAACTGGCTCAGTGGGGCGCTGTTTTTCCTGTGCACCCGTCAGGGAGGTAGGAGTCAGGTGACTGCCCTTGGAACTTGAACTTCAGGAAGCTGTCTCCTTAGGTGTGATCTGGAGGTGGGGAGGCAGAGCTACTTCCTCTTTTGACAGTGCTTCCAGTGGAAGTACTATTGGCATTTTGGGTTGGACTCTGCTTTACTGTGCAGGGCTATTCTACCAATTGCTTTGCATTCCTGACCTCTGGGCGCCAAATGCCTGCAGCCTCTAAAACCAGAAGAGCACCTCCATGTGGCTAGTCACCTCTGAGAAGCCATACTGCTTCAGAGCCACACTGTACCTGCAGGGTCCGTACTGGTAGTCCATGCTAACAAAAATGGGTGTTTCATGCCCTCTTGACTCCCACGAAGCCTGACTATTGGAATTGGGGGAAAAGAAAGAAAAAACCTGCCTCTGTAATCTTACAGCTGACCACCTTTGCCAGCTGGAACTAGCAGAAGCGTCAGAAAGATGGTTTTGCCTTAGGTCAGTTTTTTTCAAAGCAAGTACGACTAATTAGCAAGATCTGAATTGCATCTGGGATTTTTCGCTTTTTAAGTGTCTGTAGTACAGAAGGCACAGAAGAATTTGGAATGAAGGTTGAGTACCAATCTACCCTGCTCACCATAGTTCATTTGTTGTATTTAAGTGGATGCTTAGCCTAGATGTTAGATTCAATGGTGATAAAGAAGTAAAGATAGACTAGCTGTTTAATTTACTTTAAATCCAATCTTAGCATTCTCAAAAGGGGTTAAAAATTGATTTTCTTTCTTGTGTCAGGGACAGGGGCAAAAAATGTTTATTCTTTATATATATATATATATATATATATATTCAGGTCTACTGTATAGGACATAAACAGATACACTAAATATAGCTGTGGTATTACAATATCATGGGAGGGGCAGATAGGTAAAAAAAAAGGCTAAAAGTTCCTTAGGTGGGTGATAATGAGAAAAGGTTGAGAAACACTGTTCTAATCAAACAATGGCCATAATTTTAACTTTAAGAACGTCTTTTGCAAGAGCAGACTGAAAAATAATGGGAAATCCATCTCTGTTACTGGAAAAGTAACTGAAAATTCCTAATGATACACCACTTTTTTTAAGGGGTTAGAGGAATGTTATTTAAGCAAACTGTCATTTATTCAACAGTTTTTACAGGCTTACTATATGTTATTCAGTGGACTTCAGAGAAGAAAATGATGTGTCCCGCACTTTAGAAGCTTGTCTATGATCTAAACTGAAAACACAATGGGAAATTCTTTGTAGGGGTTGTCATTAGTGATGGATATTCAAAATTTTGTATTTTAAAGTCACTTGAAATCATCTTTTCTTTGTGTGGTTATGCTACCAACATGACACAGTTAGGTTCATTTGCTTCTATTTGTTTTAAATTTTTAGGGACTCCGTATTTTTTATTTTTAAGTCCAAAAATATATTTAAATATTCACATTTCTAAGTCAAAATTGTAAAGCAACATAAATTTGGAAAAGTCTAACGTCCTTTCTCTTTGCATCTCTACCTTGTTCCTCTTCCCCATTAAGAAACTTTAAAAAAAGGTTTTTAGTTTATCCTTCCATTGTGAGTAAATAGGTATGTGTATGTTTATATTTGTATTCCCCCTTCTTACACAAAAGATTGCCTAACCACCCTCCTGCTCCCACTTTATTTTTTTTAATTTAGGAGTATATTCCAGAAATGATTTCATAAGTATATAAAGATCTTCTTCTTTCCTTTTTATAGTTACACATTACTCCATTGTATGGATTTATCAATAATTTATTCAACTAGTCTCCTAATTGACTATGGACACTTGGGTTATTTCATTCTTTTGCTGTCATAAATCATCCTCCAGAATATTGTCTTAAACATACATGATTTCACATTTTTTGCCAGAATTTCTTTGGAATTGGAGGAGAGTTTTCTAAAAAAATCTAAATAGTGGCTGGGTCAGTAGTAGCAATGGAGAAAGGGTGATATCGAAGAGCCAGTTTCAAAATTTTAGAAAGCTTAATGGAAGTTTAATTCAATTGTAGATTGCATAGGTTAATTATAATGTCAAGTTTCTTTGCTTTTGATGAGAATTTTACCTTCTGGTGATGATGACAGATGTTGATTGGTGGTGGTAAAAAACAATTCATCTGAGCACATTTAAAGATCAGATTGGCTTTATTCAGTGATTCATCAGGGGCAGTATTCCATCTAGCAAATAGAAAAGAGCTGTTAAGGTGCAGAAGAGAAAAGTTTTTAAAGGCAAAAAGGGCATTATTAGCAAATAATGCATTGTTATAAGTAGGTTACCCTCCTTAGGGGAATGGCATTGGTCTGGCACTAAATTTCCTAGTGCTTGTCAGGAAATTCTCATGTTGACTGGTTAAAGGTTACATTCCTGGGGGGCTGAAATCTCAGTTAGGTTATGTGTTAAGTCTTGGTTTGCTGACAAGGGGCCATTAACACGAATGACTCTATTTTGGGCCTGTGGTTTTCTTTTTACAGTAGTTTTTTTACTAATTAGAATTGGGGAAATTAACTTATTTATATAAGACATTTATTAAAACCTTTCACAATAGGGATTTAGGACACAAAGAGAACTGGACATTTGGTTGTTCTTATGGCTGAGTCATAAGTATGAGACAGCAGACTTTTAAGGGTTCTTTAAATTTTTTCTCTTGTTATCCTTTAGACTGGTACTTTTTAGTTCTATAAATCTAAAGCAGTGTTATGCCTGCTTTGAGGTAAAATTCAGCTGTGTTATCTCAGATTAATTCTAATCAGGATGTAGTCTATACCAGAAAGATTTACCTCTGGATTTCAAAAAGGGGAATGCCATAACTGAGGGAAAATAAAGACACACATAAAGTTGTCATTTTATGAACCAGTCTGGGAAGTACAGTTGTGGCAGTTTTGTTGTGCTAGATTTGATTTCCAATACTAATTACTTCTCAGCTGGAAGCATTAAAGAAATAATGGAAAACCTTAAATAATCAAAAATATCGTGTTCCTTGAGCTTATCCTTTTCTAAAACATTCCACAGATATCAATATTTAAAGTTATAATTAGACAGAAAAGCTATAATAAAAATGGATTAAAATTAATATAATTATCATGTTTGTTACTTTAGGGTTAGTAATTGGGGTTCCCCAGGTCATCTAACATTCTGGGATTAATAGATGTGTACATATATGAATACATATATACAAATACAAATAAGTGTATATACATACACATGTAAATATTTGTATATGTACACATACACAAAACTGGTCTGAGCCTATATCTAGGAATCACAGTTAACCCATCACTCCCCAGTATATCAGAAGATGTTCGGGCTGGGGGAGTATGTGATATATATTATCCCTAGTCACTGCTCATGATTTTCTGTTTCCACTGAATTTTCCATCTCAGCCTTAAACTTTGTCTTGCATTAACAGATTCCTTTTGTTTTATTTTTCCTGACATATTAACACAAAGCAATAGTTGCTATAGACTTTTTCTGAAAGTTTGGGGGTAATAAAGGATTCTCATTCTTCAAGCACAGCATTAAATCCCTATTTCTGTAGGTGGGCACCTTAATTCAGTTCTTGTTTATGTACACTCTGCCAAGCTTATGACACATTCAGTTTACTCATCACTATGGTTACTGTAAAAATTTTAAAGTAACAGTATTTCCCCCTTGTCCTATAGGCAGTTTACATTCAATAGTTGGAAAAATAGTCAAGATTTTTGTATTGTTTTGCCTTGACGTTTTAGCAGCTTCTGGGTTAAAGATCTATAAGTAAGGACAGCAGCAAGGTCACCATCTGAACAGTATTTTAATAAAGTGATATTGTGGTCATATACAGAAGTCTTCAGGTAGGATAAGGGACACATAATACCTTGTTTTTGCTGCCTTTCATTTAAATCATGGCTCTACTGGGGGCTAAAGTAGACAAAAAGTCTCATTCACTGTGTGGTCTCGTGGGAGGTCAACTTCTCAGTTGCCTGAAGCTTAGATGAACAAACAGTATGGATACTGATGAGGAGGTTCATGGTGCAATGTGTACAGTTGCCTGTCACCATTATTCTCATTGAATCCAAGATGGCTAGTATGGATTTGAAGCCCTCATTCAGATTGAGTTTTAGATCCTGGAATGGGCAACTAATGAGCAACAGTGTTTTCTGGGAATTTTTTCTGAGGGAAACTATACTTACTGATACTGATTTTATTTAATTTGGGCTAAGTTTTATATAAGATATTAAATAAAGTTATTTCGGGAACATAGATTTTTCTCTTGGGAAAGCATGAAACTCAAATGTTAATAGGTGGAAAGACTCCTTTTTTCATTTTTCTTTTTTCCTTACATTACTGTGTGCACTATGTAAACCAAAAAACTGATGTAATGATTGGAAACTTAAACTTAGAATAGTGTGGGTAAAATTATAATATTTCCAGAATATCTCACCTGGCTTTAGTGCACCTGCATATCAATAGGCATTCCTCAGGGGTGGAGAGAAGTTCATCTCCATGTTAGTGGGTAAATACCTGGGCAACCGAGGGCTTATCTGAATCTGAGAGGTGAGGGAGAGGGCTGGTTTGCTTCTGCCGGAGCAGGAAAGAGAGACGGCCCCGGACTGCAGTTTGTAAGCAATAAATGGATTTTAAACTTTATTTCTCCCTTTGACTAATTTTGATTTTAGAGGTATTAGGATTTCCTTTCCCTGGACTTACAAATAGTATACAAGAGTTTGGTTCAGGATTTCAAAGGTAATTTTTAATGCTGTAAACATAAAGAAAAAGTATTTATATGTAATTGCTGTAAAACTGTTTAAAAATGTAACCCCTGGATATGTAAATGCCAGATATATACTTGTTATAATTGAAGAACATGCCACTTTGAAAAAAATTAAATATAAAAAAGAATTTATCAAGCTCGCTAGGATTCTGTAGTCAGTTCTTTAAAAGTACATATTAAATGTGAAAAATCTTTAGGGTAGAGATGGAGAAATATAAAACGAAATAAAAATACTCTGGGATTGTTTTAATCAGCTTCATTCATAATTGTTTTCCTGAAATTGACTTTATGTAAGTTTTTTTATTCTCTAGAATAAGTGATCATTTCATGAAGGATGGTAAAGCTTGTTTTTATGGGCTTAGGGAACAATCATAAAATTTCTCAGTGGAGTTTAGTTGTACAGTAAATACAATTTCCCTATCAGACTGAGATTTATGATGTGTAAGACAGGCCAGATAGCATTAAAGAGATTTTAAAAAATTTTACAAACACATGATATATTTTATCCTTTAGAATGAAGACCTAGTATGCTTCAAAGATATCAAACCAGCAGTGCCTCACCATTATCTTGTGGTACCAAAGAAGCATATTGGAAACTGCAAAGATCTAAGAAAAGAGCACATAGAACTGGGTAAGAAGATGGAAGTATTCTTCAGGGTTATGTCATCTTGAGTTAGCATACATGACGGTGGTGATGGTTAAAAAGAAAAAGTTTAGCCAGGTATTATGAAAAAGGAGCATTGTGAGTTTTTGAAGCTTTCATTGTAAAACATTTCAAATATATACAAAAATAAAGAAAACAGTATGCTTTCCATTTGTTCACCACCTCAACATTTATTAATTTGTGGCCAATCATTTTTTATCTGTTAACCTTCTCCCACAGTGGATTTGCAGCAAATCCTAGATAGCATGTTATTTAATCTTTAAAATCACTAAAAGATAATGCCACTTTATGTTTTTAAATGACGGCTTTTCTTGATTATGAAAATTAAAGGTGCTATGAAAAATTATAAACAAATAAGCTATGATATGACACATGAGATCATATTGCCTGACAGCGAGACCATAGTGGTATCTGCTTTTTAGTTTCCTGTGTAGATGAACTAACACCAAAAGTTTAATGTGATTTTAGTGATGAACTTTTAGCTTCTGAAAAGGAGATTCTAAATCTTTTCTCTTACAGGATTATCCTTTATTTTCCTATTCATGATTTCTACGACTTTTCAGGTATCATTTACTGAGACATTTCTAAGTTTACTTCAAAGCTGCTTTGATAAACCTTTGTCACCAGAGTCTGGGATTAGTTTAGTTAATACTTTAAAATAGCTGACAAGATAGATAAGTTAGGTCAGATTTTTTGAAGGTGAATAAGAAATATCTTTGATGGGAAATCTTGATGTTTAGTTCATAGTGTTACAATTGCTGAATTACCTGCCTTAAAACTGTTCTTTCTAGATATTGCAAAGTTCCTTAGTCATCTGAAGTTCTCTCAATACATTTCACACTCATTCCAACAGATGGAGGCCAATATATATACAATATTTAGTACCAAGCAAAGCTTTAAGTATTTCCTTTTATACTTTCTTTTCTTTTTTTTAATAATTTATTTTATTTTAGTATCATTAACCTACAATTACATGAGCAATACCATGATGATTGAACTCCCCCCTTCACCAGGTCCCCCCCACCAACCCCACCACAGTCACTGTCCATCAGATTTTTTTATACTTTTTTAAGGGGGAGAAATGTGTTCATGCTTTTCTTTTTCTAGTATGTTATTTTTCTTATTAAAAGTTTTTATAACTCTTGCAAATCTAATGTTACTAAGTTTTAAGAAGGTGGTGGGTATTTGGGATTTCATTATACTGTTCTTTCTGATTCTGTGTATATTTGAGTATTTTCATAATAAAATTTTAGAAGTTCTTGCAGTTAATATTTTATACAGTCTATAAAGTTGGGAAAATAATAAGCATATGGAGGAGCTCAATAGCCCTATTAAGGCAGGTGATAGAGGGCAGCAGGCAGATAGAGTTCAGGGCTCCTGTAAGTTTCAAGGCCTTTGTAAGATTCAAGAAGCTTCAGGGCCCTTGTAAGTTTCAAAGCCCTTGTAAGTTTTAAAAAGCTCCAATCAAACTCAGCCATTCAAAAATGCACTTAGACCTCAGCTCTGATTGGTTATGTCCTATGCAAATGAAGCATTGTACTTTCAGCCAGTCAAGAGTGGGTTGTGATGTTACCAGTTCAGTTCTCCATTAGGTCCATGGGGTGTGGGACTTCTGCTCTCAGGAGGCAGTAAGAAACCCAGACACCATAGCCCTGACAGAATCCTTCCTTGGAGCCCTTCCCGAGTAACAGGAGCTTTCCTTTTTGGCTCATCGAAAGAGCTTTGCAAATTGCTCCATAGTCTTATCTGTTGGCTTCATTTTTTATCACCTCTGAGACACAATCCTGGGAAAAACATCATCTCAACTGGTAATACTATTGAGCACTCTTACTGTAACTGACATTTATAGACTCCACCAAACTACAGAATACACATCTTATTAAGAGCACATGCTCACCAAGATAGACCATAGTCTAGGCAATGAATAAGTCTAAATATATTTCAAATGATCAAACTCTTATAAAGTATGTTCTCTGATAATGATGGAATTAAGTTAGAAAAATAATAAAATCTAGATATTTTTTAATTAACACTTTAAAAAAACTTGTACATAAATAGGCTAAAGAAGACAATATTTTGAACCAGTAACAAAAATTCAGCATATCAAAATTTGTGGAATTTAGCTAAAGAAGTGCCCAGAGGGAAATTTATAGCTTTAAATACTTATGTTAGTGTTAGGGGTTGAGTTCATTCTCCTTGATCTTGTCCCCAGTGCAACAAAGAATTGAAGGGCAGAGACACAGTAGTGAAGTGGAGCAAAAGTTTTATTTGAATGCACTCTAAGGAAGGAATGAGCCAGAGTCAAGGTAGACAGAGGCAGGTTTTCCTAAATAAAGCAGAAAGGAAGGGGAAGCCCCTTGACAGGAACTTGCAAGCTCAAATCAGAGCTTTTAGTAGCCCCTCCCTACTTATCTGAAGTAGGACAGAGAGAGTGAAGACTTGTGCTTAAAGTCTGGGAAATATAATGAAATATTAAAGTGACAAAGACATCACTGGAAGGGCCCAGAGACAAAATGTAATAAGTCGAGCCATAAGAAGTCTTTCAAAAATACACACTCCAAGAAAGGGGAGTGCAGGCAGTGTCAGAGAAAAGCACACTTAAGAGCTTAGGATTCTGTCTCTTAAGGCTTTCAAGAATGGGATAAAGGTAAAGGGTTGTGGGGTTGGGGGTGGGCATAGGCTTGTTATGTGGTCTCATAATGTCTGTCTCCAGTGAGAGACAATATGTCATTATCCATAGTCAGTTCTCTAGATAATTCTGTAGGATAAATTCCCTGTTCTTCTCCAAGATAGTGGATACCCCCAAGCACCAGGAGCATATCAATTAAGACTGCTTGCATCAACTAAAGATAGGTTGTTGGCTGATTACTAAAGAATATGCCTGGAGGAGCGATTAAAGATGGTGGTGTGAGAGGTGAGACAGAGGCTTCCTCCTAAAACTGCATATAATACGAAAATATAATTGATACAACTAATCCTGAAAGAGCAACAGGAAGGAGGGCTGCCCCAGACTTCATACACCTGGAGAAAAGAATAAACCTCACAGAACAGGGCACCAACACTACTCCCCTGCAAACCCTGAAATCACTCCAGGGGCTGAGCAGCTCCAGAGAGGAGAGCTTCTGGGCACTAGAAGGCGCCACATACAAATATGCAACGTCAAATGAACCTGGTTCAAAGCAAAATTATGAATACACCAGAGAAAGATTCAAATGAATACAACCTCATGAATCTTCCTGAAAGAGATTTCAAAATAAAAATCATTAACCTGCTCATGGAGGTACAGAAAAATATTTAAGAACTCAGGAATGAATTCCGGTTGGAGATCCAATCATTACAGAACACAGTATCAGAAATGAAACATACATCGGAAGGCTTTAAAAGCAGATAAGATATGGTGGAGGAGACGATAAATGAAATAGAAATTAGAGAAGAGGAATACAAAGAAGCTGAGGCACAGAGAGGATCTCTAAAAATGAAAGAATATTGAGAGAACTGTGTGACCAATCCAAATGGAACAATATTTGCATTATAGGGGTACCAGAAGAAGAAGAGAGGGGAGGAGGGATAGAAAGTGTCTTTGAGGAGGTAATTGCTGAAAACTTCCCCAATTTGGGAAAGGAGATAGTATCTCAGGCCATGGAGGTGCACAGATTTCCCAACATAAGGGACCCAAGGAGGACAACACCAAGACATATAGTAATTAAAATGGCAAAGATCAAGGATAAGGACAGACTACTAAAAGCAGCCAGAGAGAGAAATAAGATCACATACAAAGGAAAACCCATCAGGCTATCATCAGACTTCTCAGCAGAAACCTTACAGGCCAGAAGGGAGTGGCATGATATATTTAATGCAATGAAGCAGAAGGGCCTCGAACCAAGATTACTTTATCTGGCAAGATTATCATTGAAATTGGAAGGAGGGATAAGCAAAAGCTGAGAGAATTTACCTCCCACAAACCATCTCTACAGTGCATTTTGGAGGGACTGCCACAGATGGAGGTGTTCCTAAGATTTAATAGCTGGCACCAGAGGTAATAAAACCACAGTAAAGAAAGTAGAACAGCTAATTACTAAGCAAATGCAAAATTAAATCAACTACCCCCAAAGTCAATCAAGGGATAGACAAGAGTACAGAATATGGTACCTAATATATAAAGAATGGAGGAGGAATAAAAAGGAGGAGAAAAAAAGAACCTTTAGATTGTGTTTGTAATGGCATACTAAGTGAGTTAATGTAGACTCTTAGATAGTAAGGAAGTTAACCTTGAACCTTTGATAATCACGAATCTAAAGCCTGCAATGGCAATAAGTACATACCTATCGATAATCACCCTAAATGTAAATGGACTGAATGTACCAATCAAAAGACATAGAGTCACTGAATGGATAAAAAAAAACAAGACCCAGCTATATGCTGCCTACAAGAGACTCACATTAAACCCAAAGACATACACAGACTAAAAGTGAAGGGATGGAAAAAGTTATTTCATACAATAGGGAGAAAAAAGCAAGAGTTGCAGTACTCGAATCAGACAAAATAGACTTCAAAACAAAGAAAGTCACAAGAGACAAAGAAGGACATTACATAATGATAAAGTGGTCAGTCCAACAAGAAGATATACCCATGATAAATACCTATGCACCTAACACAGGAGCACCTACATATGTGAAACAAATACTAACAGAATTAAAAGGGGAAATACAATGCAATGCATTCATTCTGGGAGACTTCAACACTCCACTCACTCCAAAGGATAGATCAAGCAGACAGAAAATAAGTAAGGAGACAGAACCACTGAACAACACATTAGAACACATGGACCTAACAGACATCTACAGAACTCCACACCCAAAAGCAGCAGAAGACACATTCTTCTCAAATGCACATGGAACATTTTCAAGAATAGATCATATACTAGACCACAAAAAGAGCCTCAGTAAATTCAAAAAGATTGAAATTGTACCAACCAGTTTCTCAGGCCACAAAGGTATGAAAGTAGAAATAAATTATGCAAAGAAAATGAAAAATCCCACAAACATATGGAGGCTTCACAGCATGCTCCTAAATAACGGATGGATCAGTAACCAAATAAAAGAGGGATCAAGCAATATATGGAGACAAATGATAACAGTAATTCAGCATCGCAAAATCTGTGGGACACAGTGAAAGCCGTGCTAAGAGGGAAGTATATTGCAATACAGGAGTACCTCAGGAAAGAAGAACAATCCCATATGAACAGTCTAAACTCATAATTAATAAAATAGAAAAAGAAGAACAAATGAGGCCCAGAGTCAGTAGAAGGAGGAACATAGTAAAGATTAGAGCATAAATAAATAAAATCAAGAAGAATAAAACAATAGAATCAGTGAAAGCAAGAGCCGATTCCTCAAGAAAATAAACAAAATTGATACACCCCTAGTCAGACTTAGCAAGAAAAAAAGAAAGTCTACAGACATAAACAGAATCAGAAATGAGCAAGGAAAAAATCACTACAACACCACAGAAATACAAAGAATTATCAGAGAAAACTATGAAAAATTATATGCTAACAAACTGGGTAACCTAGAAGAAATGGACAACTTTCTAGAAAAATTCAGCCTTTGAAGGCTAACCCACAAAGAAACAGAAAATATGAACAGACCAATTACCAACAACAAAATTGAACAGGTAATCAAAAAACTACCTAAGAACAAAACCCCAAGGCCAGATGACTTTGCTGAATTTTATCAGACCTATTACCCTATTTAGTGAAGACCTAATACCCATCCTCCTTAAAAGTTTTCCAAAAAGTAGAAGAAGAGGGAATACTTCCAAACTCATTCTATGAGGCCAGCATCACTCTACTACCAAAACCAGGCAGACACCACAAAAAAAGAAAATTACAGACCAATATCCCTGATGAACATAGATGCAAAAATACTCAACAAAATATTTGCAAACTGAATTCAGAAATACATCAAAAAGATCATTCATCATGATCAAGTAGGATTTATTCCAGGGATGCAAGCATGGCCCAGCATTCGAAATCCATCAACATTGTCCACCACATCAACAAAAAGACAAAAACCACATGATCATCTCCATAGATGCTGAAAAAGCATTTGACAAAATTCAACACCCATTGATGATAAAAACTCTCAACAAAATGGGTATAGAGGGCAAGTACCTCAACATAATAAAGGCCATATATGACAAACCCACAGCCAACATTATACTTAACAGCGAGAAGCTGAAAGCTTTTCCTTTAAGATTGGGAAAAGACAAGGATGCCCACTCTCCACACTTGTATTCAACATATTCTGGAGGTCCTAGCCACAGCAATCAGACAACACAAAGAAATAAAAGGAAGAAGTTCAACTGTCCCTGTCTGTAGATGACATGATATTGTACATAAATAACCCTAATGAATCCACTCCAAACCTACTAGATCTAATATCTTAATTCAGCAAAGTTGTGGGATACAAAATTAATACACAGAAATCTGTGGCAATCCTATACACTAATGATGAACTAGCAGAAAGAGAAATCAGGAAAACATTTCCTTTCACAATTGCATCAAAAAGAATAAAATACCTAGGAATAGACCTAACCAAGGAAGTAAAAGACCTATGCTCTGAAAACTACAAGACACTCATGAGAGAAATTAAAGAAGATACCAATAAATGGAAACACATGTCGTACTCATTAATAGGAAGAATTAGTATTCTCAAAATGGCTCTCCTGCCTAAAGCAATCTACAGATTCAATACAATTCCTATCAAAATACCAGCAACATTCTTCAATGAACGAACTAGAGCAAATCGTTCTAAAATTCATATGGAACCACAAAAGACCTGAATAGCCAAAGCAATCCTGAGAAGGAGGAATAAGGTGGGGGGGAATTACGCTCCCCAACTTCAAGCTCTACTACAAAGCCACAGTAATCAAGACAGTTTGGTACTGGCACAAGAACAGACCCATAGACCAATGGAACAGACTAGAGAGCCTAGATATAAACCCAAGCATATATGGTCAATTAATATATGATAAAGGAGCCATGGACATACAATGGGGAAATGACAGCCTCTTCAACAGCTGGTGTTGGCAAAACTGGGCAGTTAAGTGCAAGAGAATGAAGCTGGATTATTGTTTAACCCCATACACAAAAGTAAACTCGAAATTGATCAAGGACCTGAATGTAAGTCATGAAACCATACAACTCTTAGAAGACAACATAGGCTAACATCTCCTGAATGTAAACATGAGCGACTTCTTCCTGAACGTGTCTCCTGGAGCAAGGAAACAAAAGCAAAAATGAGCACATGGGACTACATCAAACTAAGAAGCTTCTGTATGACAAAGGACACTGTCAACAGAGCAAAAAGGCATCCTACAGTATGGGAGAATATATTTGTAAACAACATGTCCAACAAGGGGTTAACATTCAAAATATATAAAGAACTCACTTGCTTCAGCACCCAAAAAGGAAATAATCCTATTAAAAAATGGGCAGAGGATATGAAGAGACAATTCTCCAAAAAGAAATTCAGATGGCCAACAGACACATGAAAAGATGCTCCACATCACTAATCATTAGGGAAATGCAAATTAAAACCACAATGAGATATTACCTCACACCAGTAAGGATGGCCAGCATTGAACAGATGAAGAACAACAAATGCTGGCAAGGATGAGGAGAAAGGGGAACCCTGCTACACTACTGGTGGGAATGTAAACTAGTTCAACCCTTGTGGAAAGCAATATGGAGGTTCCTCAAAAAACTAAAAGTAGAAATACTGTTTGACCCGGGAATCCCACTCCATGGAATTGACCCAAAGAATACAAGTTCTCAGATTCAGAAAGACATATGCACCCCTATGTTTATCGCAGCACTATTTACAATAGCCAAGAAATGGAAGCAATCTAAGTGTCCATCAGTAGATGAATGGATAAAGAAGTGGTACATATACACAATGGAGTATTATTCATTCATAAGAAAGAAACAAATCCTACCATTTGCAACAACATGGATGGAGCTGGAGGATATTATGCTCAGTGAAATAAGCCAGGCGGGGAAAGACAAGTGCCAAATGATTTCACTCATTTATGGAGTATAACAACGAGGCAAAACGAAGGAATAAAGCAGCAGCAGACTCACAGACTACAGGAAGGGACTAGCTGTTACCAAAGGGAACGGTGTGGGAAGGTCTGTCGGGAGGGAGGGAGATGGGAATTGAGGAGTATTATGTTTAGTACACATGGTGTGAGGGGTCACAGGGAGAACAGTGTAGCACAGAGAAGGCAAATAGTCAATCTGTGGCATTTTCCTACACTGATGGACAGTGACTGCAATGGGGTATGGGTGGGGACTTGATAATATGGGTAAATGTAGTAACCACATTGTTTTTTCATGTGAAACCTTCATAAGAGTGTATATCAATAATACCTTAATAAAAAAAGAGTATATCAATAATACCTTAATAAAAAAAAGAGTGTATATCAATACCTTGATAAAAAAAAGAGTGTATATCAATAATACCTTAATAAAAAATTAAAAAAAAAAGAATATGCCTGGAATCTAACTTCCCAATTCTCTTGTAAAATGGAATCTTAGCCTTAAGATAAGTCCCTCTTGTTCTTATTATGCTATTCATATCTCTGCACTTTTAAGAAAATTAATCGTGATGCTTGTCCCTGTCTCTGCCCTGTCTCACTTGCAGTAGCTAGAGCAAGGCTCAAGGTCAGCCTAGATTTAGAGCTTGTGCACTGCAAAGGGTGTTAACTCTGTGACTCCTTTCTGGCGTTCTGGCTTTATCTGATTAACTCCTTGAGTTCTTGGTGGACCCCACCCTCTTTTCATCCTGCTTGTATCTGTCTTTCTGCCTAACATTAAGAAAGGAGGTTTAAAACCAGTGACCTAAATTTCCACTTTAGGATGCTAGAAAGAGGCAAGCAAATCAGACCAAAATAAATATGAAGAAGGAAGTAATAGAGTAGGTATCAATGAAAGAGACAATAGGTTTTGCTTCTTGTATTTTGGATCTGGTTTTAAATGAATGCATAATCATAATTGTTATCTTCTCAGTGAATTGATCCTTTTATTATTATTATAAAATGCCCGTCTTTTTCTCTGGAATACTTCTTGACTCCATTTTGTATGATATTAATTTAGCTACTCCAATTTTCTTAATAATTGTTTGCATTGGGTATCTTTTTCTACCCTTTACTTTCAACCAAATTGAATAATTTATATTTAAAAGCTTGAAGATAGCAATATAGTTGGGTCCTCCTTTTTCTTTTTCTAATATAGTGTGAAAATCTCTGTTTTTTAATTGGAGTGTTTAGTTCATCAACAGTTAATATAATTATTGATACAGTTGGATTTCGGTCTTCCATCCTGCCATTTGCTTTCTATTTATCCCATTTGCTTTTGCTCCTCTGTTTCTTCTTTCCTACCTTCTTGTGTTTGATCTATATGTTTTCTTAGTATTCCACTTTTAATTTACACTTGTCTTTTTAGGTATTCCTCTTTCTCATTTTTTTTAGTGGTTGCTGTAGAGAGATTAAAATACCTATTTAGAGTTAACATTGTATCAATTCATGTAAAATGTGAGAAATTTAACACTTTGTGTTACTATCATCATATATATTACATCTACATAGTTTATAATCCAATGATACTGTTAGAGTTGATACATTCATTCTCCTAGGTTCTTATCCCTGCTGCAACAAAGAATTGAAGGGCAGAGACACAGTAGTGAAGCAGAATGAACGTTTTATTTGAATGCGCTCTTAAGGGAAGACAGGCTAGAGTCAAGGTGGGTAAAGGCAGGCTTACTTGCTTATCTGGAGTAAGACAGAGAGAGTGAAGACTTACGCTTAAAGTCTGGGAAATAGAATGGAATAGCAGAGTGACAAAGACACCACTAGAAGAGCACAGAGGCAATGTGTAGTAAGTTGAGCCATCAAAAGTCTTTTGAAAAATACACACTTCAAGAAAGGGGAGTGTGGGCAACCTCAGAGAGGAAGAAGGCATGCTTACGGGCTTAGGATTCTGTCTTTTAAGGCTTTCAAGAATGGGGCAAAGGTAAAAGGTCAGGGCTGTGGGGTGCATAGGCTTGTCAGGTGGTTTCATGACATTTATCTCCCATGAGAGACAATGTGTCATTGTCTATAGCCAGTCGTCTAGGTAATTCTGTCGGACAAATCTTTTGTTCCTCTCTAAAATAGTGGCTACTCCCAAGTATTGGGAACACATCAGTTAAGACTGCCTGCCTTGACTTAAGAGAGGTCATTGGCTGATTACCGAAGAATCAAATTTTCCAATTCTCTTTCAAAAGTGGAATCTTAGCCTTAAGTCCCTCCTGTTCTTATGCTAATCTCAGCATTTGTTAGGAAAATTAATCATGAAGTTTGACCCTTGTCTCCGCTCCATCTCACCTGCATTAGCTAGGGCAAGTCTCAGGTCAGCCCAGATCCAGATCTTGTGGAATGAACTCACATTGCAAAGACCATGAGTCCTTCAGAAAGGTTTAATGTGATTAACTCCCTGAGTTCTTGGTGGGTCTCGCCCTCCTTTCATCCTGCTCATATCTGTCTTTTATTTAAACAATCATATCTGTTTAAAACCATTTTTTAAAAAACTAAGAGCAAAAACTGTCTTTTGTATTTACCCTATGTTTTGTATCTTGGGAATAAAAAACAAGATACAGTCTAATGTGAATTAACTTGAGCTTTTTAATTCTTTTTTTTTGTTTTGACATAGTACTGGCCTTATCATGGAAGTCTGGCAGCCCCCAGGCTCAAGTCTGACTTAGAGAAGTAAACATTAGCAACTACTTTATGTTAGAACTATAAGCCTTATTGTAAGAACCATTATCCTCTGTAGAGTCTCTCACTTCTTCCCCTTTCAAATGCTTGATTACACCATTCAGAAACATAAGAAGTCTAAAGTTTGGCCTTGTGCTTTGGAGATCCCAGGTTACCAAAATTTTCCTAGTGGGGAAGCATATTCCCATCTGAAGGCCATAAAGCACTGAGACAATAAAGATGGTAAGGCAGATAGAGGGTGGAAGCCAAAATCATTCCAGAAACATTTAGCTGGTCAAGACTAGGCTGACAGGAAAGCATGTCATATCCCTAATTAGGGCTCAAAGACAAATTAAAAGTTGTCCTGTCTTCTTAACTCAGTTTGGTCTCTTTGTGATTAGAACTAGACCTCAGGAGGATCAGATGTTCTAGATACTCTCTTGATAATACCCCTCAGTAGCTGTTGAAAGCCAGCCTTTGTGTGATATTTTGTGATAAGCTGCATCTTCATTTCAGTTGCTGATAAGCAAACTTCTCAATAACTTAGAGCCATTGAATATGTCTTGTATTTAAGCATTTGATAATTCTTTTGACTAGGACCCTAAAAGTTAAAATTAATAATAATTTAATGAACCTAATGTCTCCTATAATGTATTGTTTCTTTCCTGTTTTCTAGTTGAGAACATGATAACTGTTGGAAAAATCATTCTTGAAAGGAATAATTTCACTGACTTCAAAAATGTAAGGTATGATTACTTCCCAGTAGAGATCATATATGCAGTTGGTTTTTCTGAAATGTAATTTCCTCATGGAGAAATGAAAGCAGAAGTGGCCAAGTTCATGGTTTAAGTGCAGTTTTCCTGAAAGTGAGCATACTTCATTAGTAGGTTAAATTTAATATCAAAACTTATTCCTCTCATGTCTTAACATCTAATAATCACCACTTGTATTTTGGACGGACAAGTGTATTCAACAGCGGGTAAGTAAAATAACTACAAGTCACTTTCTGTGCTCATATATGCATTCTTATAAAATTGTGTGTAAATTGAATATTCTTAGAACATACTCATTTTAAACAATTCAAAAATATATTATTATACATTTAGCATAAAATCAACTTGAATTCATTGTCTGCTGAACTGAACTGTGGCATTTGCCAAAGTTTGAGAAAAAGTAACTAATGTCCAATTTGGCAATTGTTTTAATCTAAATAGTCTTTTGTTTTGTTTTGTTTTTTAAAGATTTCTGGTTTTGCCTTGTGTGACCAAAGCATTACCAAGGCAGGTATAATGGAGATTACTTCTAACACTTCTGAACTGGAATTCAGAGACCTTAATTCTAATGCTTTCCCTGCTACTTACTGTGTCCTGTAGCTGGTTCTGGCTGTGTTACTTTAGATAAGTTGTTTAACCTCTCCAAGAAACTATCTGCTCTGCCTACCTCTAGCTCATGTGAGACTGTGTGTATGAAAATCTTCTGAAAAGCGTTAAGCACTATTCAAAGGAGCAGATGGTATTTTTGACTCTTTGGCCCAAAGCAGGACATTCCCTTCCCAGTCACTGGAGTGCTCATTAGAAGAATGAACATTTTATAAACATCAGTTTGTAACTGATTTTTAAGAGGTGAAATCATATTAAATTTGTTGTTTTACTAATCAAAGGAATTATCTTACAAATAGTTTATGAAACAAATAATTATGAATAATTATTATCTAACTTACACTATTAAACAAGAAACTTAAGTGATGATAAAGTTTCTTTAATGATGATATAATTAATCTCACAACAGAAATATGGGTTGATAAGATGACCACTTTACATTAAAGGAGAAAGCATGCTATCTACTGGCTACTTCTTGGAATAAAATAACCCTATTTCTATTTGTGTCCTGTAATATTTTTTTTAAAGAATCATTGCAGAGACATATCTAAGGAGAATTAAAGCTTAGTATGATATGGACTTAGGTGATAAGACATAATGCCAACTCAGAATTCATAAAGTTATGCTGAAGCATAATACACAGCCAAAGCTTTCCTTGATGATGAGTTTTTGTCACTGTGAACTTTGACATTTAAAGAACTGTGTGGATTCTCTTAAGTGTATAAAGAAAAACAGTCATTACTAAGAGATGTTTGAGTGACAATGTGATCACTGTAGGAAACCTATTTTGGGTATCTTTAATATTTATGTGGCTTAACAAGAAAAAACACCTGTAAGCTATTGTAGAACTGATTTGCCAATTACCTTTTACCTTTCTGTTTTAGAATGGGTTTCCATATGCCACCATTCTGTTCCATTTCCCACTTACACCTTCATGTTCTGGCACCAGTCGATGAGCTTGGCTTCTTATCGAAGTTAGTTTATAGAGTGAACTCCTATTGGTTTATCACAGTAAGTGTTACTGTTATACTAGCAGTGTACAAAAACATTTAAAATATTTGTCTTTTTTGTTGTAGTCTTTCTCTTCTTGGGAATAGTAGGCACTTAACAACTCTCATAGGCTTGATCATCTGTTTTAACATACTGCTTGTACCTATCCAACATAATACTTTTAATTTGGGGGATTTCCCAGCCCATTAGATCTGTAGAAAAAGAAGCTATGGCTGAGTCTTACCATTGCAGGTAGAGGATATGATGTAGAAGAACCATGGCATTAGTAGTTCAGAATCCAGAGTCAGATCTGGATTATATTCTGGCTACATTAGTTATTTGAGGGACCATGTGCAAGTTACTTAAAATTTTTAAGGCTCAAGTTCTTTATCTATTACCTGCATATAGGTAATAAAGCCTACATCTAGGGTTAATAAAAGAATTGATAAGATAATTTACATGTAAAGCACTTGATATTGTACCTTGCAAATAGTAAGTGCTCAGTAAATGTTACCTGCTGCCTGTATTATCATCAATATCATTATAGAAATTGAGTTTTTGTAATTTTTGATAGTCACTTTAAATTCCTTAGAAAAGGGCTCTAGTAGTAATATCAACTTCTATGTCTGAAGTTGAAGATTTGAGCCTAAAGAGTTGCAGAATTCTATTTTGCTAGGGGAAAAGTAAGATGGAATTCAGCTGATGATAGGCCTGTGGTCTGACAATCAAGCCTTGATTATAAAGCAACTCTGTCCTTCCAGGGCCACTTGACTAGTACCTTACCAGTCTCTGATTTTATGTATCCATGGTGATAAGGTGACCTGTAGTTGCTGTATCTGAATAATCATCAAATTACAAATTAAATAATTAATTACCATTAGTTAGTGCATATTATTATTATAGCTGTAGTACACAAGAAATTAAAAAGCATCTAATTTCTAGAAACTTCATATTTCAAACTTTTCTCTCTCTCAACTTATCCAGATGATTTTATTTAATTAAAACATATACTTAAGATATTTATGTGTGTATATATACTTAAAATAAAAAAGTGGGACATTCTGCAGGACAGCTGATGTGGGCTCTTTAAAAAAACCAGTGTGATAAAAAAGGGATTTTTAAAAAATTTGTATTTGTTTTTTACATGATGTATATTTTTATAATAAAAATTATTAAAATGCATTTCTGTGGTGTTTTTAACTATTTCCTTACCTGACTTTTTAATTAGGAAAAAACTGAATGAAGAAAATTATAAGATCTGTTAATGGTTCATCCTGGGAATCTGAACTCTTAAATCTGCCAGTATATATTATGAGACTTTGAAAAAAAAATCAATATAAATACATGAAAGTTTATTTCAAAATCTCCTATATAATGTCCCAGATATATAAAATAATTGAGAAATGTCTCTGACATGATATAATAAGACTTCAGTTTTTTATTTTCTTAGTAAATTATGTTTTAGAGCAGTTTTAGGTTCATAGCAAAATTGAGCAGAAAGTACAGAGTTCCCATGTGCCCTCTGTCTACATATACTTGTAATCTCCCTACTGCCAACATCTTCCAACACCATAGTGAATGTTTGTTATAAGCCATGAAACTATACTGACACATCATTACCACCCAAAGTCCATAGTTTGCATTAGGGTTCATTCTTGGTGTTTACATTCAGTAGGTTAGGACAAATGTATAATATGTATATAATACCTGTAGTATCATACAGAACAGCTTTACTGCTGTAAAAATCTTCTATACTCTGCCTATTCATCTCTCCCTCTCCCTGAATCCCTGGTAACCACTGATCTTTTTAATGTCTCTATAGTTATGCCTGTTCCAGAATGTCATCTACTTGGAATAACACAGTGTGTAGCTTTTTTAGATTGGCTTCTTTCCCTTTGTAATATGCATTTAAGATTCCTCCATGTCTAGTTTACTTTTTTAAATTTTACTATTATATTTATTTTTCTTTCCTTATTGAAACTGTTTAATGACTATGCAATGTGGATGAAAATCTGCATTTGTATACAGTATAGAATACTTTTACTATAGTTCATAAAACTATTTCATTGAGAGATTTTTTTCTGTAAGATATTTCTAGGAGCAGAATATGTAGTATCCAGCTCTTATGCTATGGCTAATCATAATAGGGATGCCATTAGAATTATTTCATACAGGCTTTGGTAACTAGAGTTTTTTAATGTGTTTTTTTTAATTATAGGCTGATTGTTTAATTGAAAAACTAAGAACATGAAAATGTCAACAGTGGAAGATTTTCCTAATCTTGGCTCAACATAAACCAGTATTTTGGTCCCTCTGAAGTCCAATTACAATCGTAAGGTTTGCTGAGTTTTATGAGAGGCTATTACTGTCAGCCTTAAATATTTTCTGAATGTCTGTTCCTGAGATCTGTAATAAGGTTACGTGAGTACTGTCACTGACTTCTTTGTTTTGTTACTTGTTTAGAGCACAAGATACTATAGGTTGTATTTTTTTGAAAAGTTCAAATAGTTTCATTTCTTAATAGTCAATTATAATAGTGATTTACTTATGAATACGCTGGTATAGAAAGTTCTTTGTTGGAGCTTTTTTACTATGAAGGAGAAATAGAACTATTTCTTGACAGTTCTTTCATTTTACACATAAAATTTCAAAATAAAGAGTGCCATCAGACTACATTGTGATCTCTGATTTTGCTAATGGGGAGATTTATATATAACTTCTTACACAATTTCAGATAGTGGTTTTCATATCTTAAACCCTTGAACCTTTGTAATAAATTGGTCCTGAAAACTATGTAATATCTATAAAATAATTCCTAACAGTGAATTTGTAATCAATTGGCAGTCAAAGAGAATTCACTATAATGGAATTTTACCATTACTGTAAGGACATAAATGGAGAAGAAACATAAAATGTTTATGTCAATATACTAAAGCTGTTGTTTATTGCTTGTTTATTGTACAAAGGAAAGTTAGAATTAAAAAGTGGTTAGACCTAGCTTTTATCATTAAAAAGTTCTAATTTGAAAGTAGAGACTTGGGTGAGAAAATTTAATTTAATCACACAATGTTAATATTATTGAAATATCATTTTATGATATATTTCTTTAGGAATTGTCCTTTGATGTTGATCTACACTAATAATAGTGGTTGTGAATGAAGAGTAGGTACTGAAGGCTAATTCTGCATTGTACCAGCGTATAATAGTATCATGTTCGTGAATATAAATGAACATAAGAATTTAAAGTATGGATATTAGAAATAGGCTGAGATAACGTTTTCTTTTATATTTTTTGCATAATATTAAACATAATTTTAGGTAAAGAAATACTTATTACAATGTTTAGTTATAACATCTGCAATCAAAACTGTTTAGTTCATTTGTTTATTTATTCATTCAGCAAACATTTGCTAAGCATTTAATGTGTACCAGACACTGCCAGGATCAGGAAATACAAAAGTGAGAAAGGATAGTCTGCCTTCAGTTGGTAAGACAAGGGTCAGACAAAACCAGTGATTACAGTTTAGCTTGTTAAGTGCTGTAATGGTCCACAGAAGAGTCTGTGGAGAGGGAAACACTTCTGAGAGCAGATGGCAGTGCAACAGGTGACAGCGGAGGTGTATGCTGAGAGATATGTACTTACCTTGAGTTCTGCTTTCATTATTATTTACTTTACAATTGAAATGAATATCCAAATTCCATTTTATTCACTGGAGGTGGAGAGAAGTATTTGGAAGTAGGTATTATGGGCTCTCAAAATTAAATTTCCAAGTTTTTCAGCACTGCTTTAAGTAGCTCACTTAGTACCTACATAGATTAGCAGTTACAAGTTTCCAAAATCAGTTAAAATATGAGCTTCAGAAAAGGAATTTTCAACATATGCAACATGTATTACGTGAACTTGGAATGATGTAACTGACGATATTATGATTACAACGTGGAAGATATTTAAGGAATTCTCAAATGCCTTGTGGACCTCTTAAAAATGTGATTAACCAATTTATTTAATTTATATAGACTTATACTCCATCATAGTAAGTTTTTCTTCTTTGTTTCAGAAAACCCTTGGAACCTCACATTTTTAGTGGTGGTTCTCTTTTACTTGTAAAGATTAATAGTCAAATTACTACAATTAAATTTACTCAGTCTTTTCAGTAGTTTGTGTATTTGGTAACTCCCTATCTACCTATAACATTAGTTCAGCACAAAGCTAATTCATAACCTGTCCTTAAAATATTTAAAGTAGTTTATAGAGCATTATTTAGCATGTTGTATCCTATTTGCTTGTAATTGCAGAACTGTAAAATTATTAATAATGAGCTATTTCAAACAGTGCTTACTTAGCTAAAAGAATGCTGAATAAATATGGAAAAATACGGTGTCAAATTTTGCCTCCTTGGACTTTTTTTGTTTTAACGACTATGTTTTTAAAAGCAGTTTTAGGCTTATGCAAAACTGAGAGGAAAATACAGAAATTTTCCATATACTCTCTTCCCCCACACACGCAGAGCCTCTCTCATTATTAATATCCCCCACAAGAGTGGCACATTTGTTACAATTGATGAACCTACATTATTAATGCAGCATAATCACCCGAAGTCTAGTTTATCTTAGGGTTCACTCTTGTTGGTGTACATTCTATGGGTTTGGACAAATGTATAATGACATGCATCCATCATTATAGTATCATACAGGGTATTTTCCCTACCCACAAAATTCTCTGTACTCTATTTATCCCTCCCCCTCCAAGCCCTGGCAACCTCTGATCTTTTCACTGTCTGCACAGTTTTGCCTGATCCATAATGTCATGTAGTTGTAATCATACAGTATGTAACCTTTTCAAATTGGCTTCTTTCACCTAGTAATATGCATTTAGGTTTCCTCCATGTTTTTTCATGACTTGATAGCTCATCTCCTTTGAGCGCTGCATAATATTCCACTGTCTGTGTATACCACAGTTTATCCATGCACCTGCTGAAGGTATCTTGGTTGCTTCCAAGTTTTGGCAATTATGAATAAAGGTGCTATAAATATCCATATGCAGGTTTTTGTGTGGATATAAATTTTCAACTTCTTTGGATAAATATGAAGGAACATGATTACTGGATTATGTGGTAAGTATATGCCAAATCACCTTCCAAAGTGGCTGTACCATTTTTGCATTCCCACCAACAATGAATGAGAATTCCTGTTGCTCCACATCCTTACCAGAATTTGGTATAGTCAGTATTTGGGATTTTGGCCAATCTAATAGTTGTAGTGGTATCTCATTGCTGTTTTAGTTTGCATTTCCCTGATGACATACAATATGGAGCATGTTTTCATATGCTTATTTACCTCTATATATCTTCTTTAGTGAGGTGTCTCTTAAGGTTCTTGGCCCATTTTTTAAGTGAGTTGTTTGTATTCCTATTGTTGAGTTTTAAGAATTTTTTTTGTGTGTATTTTGGGTAATAGTCTATTATCAGATTTGTGTTTTGCAAATATTTTCTCCTAGTTTATGGCTTGTCTTCTCATTCCCTTGACATTATCTTTCACAGAGCAGTAATTTTTAATTTTAATGAAGTCATCTTATCAGTTATTTCTTTCACAGATCATGCCTTTGGTGTTGTAGCTAAAAAGTCATTGCTATGCCCAAAGTCATCTAGGTTTTCTCCTGTTATCTTCTAGGAGTTTTATAGTTTTGCATTTTATATTTAGGCCTATGGTCCATTTTGAATTAGTTTTTGTAAAGATTGTAAGATCTGTGCCGAAATTCATTTTTTCGCATGTGGGCGTCCAGTATTCCAGCACCATTTGTTTGAAAGACTCTTTACTCCATTTTATTGTCTTTGCCCCTTTTCCAAAGATGAGTTGACCATATTTACTGCTGGGCTCTCTGTTCTGCTCCATTGTTTTTTGTTAAAATCAATACCACTGTCTTGATTAATGTAAGCATTATAGTAAGTCTGGAAGTTGGGTAGTGTCAGTTCATATTCTTCTCATTCAATATTGTGTTGGCTATTCTGGGCCTTTTTCTTCTCTATCTAAACTTTAGATCAATATATTGATATCTACTTGCTCTGATTTTGATTGGGATTGCATTTAATTTATAGATCAAGTTGGAGAGAACAGACATCTAATAATGTCGAGTCTTCCTATCAGTGGACATTGAATATCTCTCCTTTTGTTTAGTTCTTTGATTTTTTTTCATCAGAATTTTATAGTTTTCCTTGTATAGATCTTGCACCTACTTTGTTAGATTTATATCTAAACACTGTATTTTTGGGGGTGCTAATGTATATTGTATTGTGCTTTTATTTTTTAATCTCAAGTTCCTCTTGTTCATTGCTGGTACACAGGAAGGCAGATTGGTTTTTGCATATTAACTTCATATCCTGCAACCTTGCTAAAATTGTTCATTAGTTTCAGGGTTTTTTTTTTTTTATTCTTTTGGATTTTCTATCTAGACAATCATGTTATCTGTGAACAACATTTTATGTCTTTCTTACCAATATATATGCCTTTTATTTCCTTTTATCATATTATTGCATTAGCAAAACCTCCCAATATGTTAAAAAGGAGCGATGAGAGAGGATGTCCCTACCTTGTACCTGATTTTAGTGGGAAAGCTTTGAGTTTCTCACTGTTGGGTATGACGTTAGCTACAGTTGTTTTTTTTTTTTTTTTGTAGAAATCCTTTATCAAAGTTGAGGAAGTTCCCCTCTATTCTTAGTTAACTGAGAGTTTTAATCATAAATGGGTGTTAGATTTTGTAACGTGTTTTTTCTGCATATTTTGATATGATCTTGCGATTTTTATTTTTTAACTTATTGATGTGATGGATTACATTAACTGACTTTTGAACCAGCCTTGCAAACCTGGGATAAGGCCACTTGGTCATTTGAACTTTTTGAATAGTACTAAAGACAGGTCCAAATGAAATTTGCTTTATAAATTGGTTGAGCCTAATGTAAGAAAAGTTCACTGGCAGAGATGTAGACATACTTCTTTTTTTATATAAGAATCCAAAGTCAAGAGCAAAGCTTTATTATTGCAGTGCTCATACAATTCTAGATTTCGATGTCAAATAGTCATCTACAAAGTTTGATGCCCACCCTTTAAGTGCTCACAACTCCAGGTCATTAAAATGAAGCCGATACCTGTTGGTTCGTCTATTTAAGAATCAGCTTTATTCAGCAATATAAACAGAAAAAACAGATCTCAGATTCTGTTTTTTTAAACTTACTAAGTTTAAATAGGCTTAATTAAAATTGCTAAGTCCACCTCTGATTAGGAAGAATCAGAGCCTCATTGTTTGCCTAACTATTTAAAGCCACATAGGTAGAGATGGACCCACAGTCAATAATCATCCATTTATTAAACCAATTCCTAAGTCAAATATTTTTCAGGGAAACATATTTTCTACTAATATAAAACAGGCACCTCAAGCTTTAAAATTTTCCTCCTCCCCTACACATTCCTCTCAGTTTTCCTCATCTTTGTTAATGGCAACTGCAATCTTTAAATTGCTCAGGCCAAAAATGTTGCATCATCCCTGATTCCTCTCTCGCACCTCACATCTAACCCATTAGCTAGCCCTCTCAGCAGTACCTTCAGGATATAGTCAGAATTTGACCACTTCTCACCACTTGTACAGTTGTATCTTGGCCAAGTTCTCACCATTTCTTGTCTAGATTATTACAGTTAGCCTCCACACTATCTCCCTGCTTTTGTCCTTGCCCACCCTACAGTCTATTCGCAACACATTTGTATATCAGTAAACATAACATGTCTGTCTGAGTGTTCTCTCAGGCCCACAGTTCCCAAACACTTTGTCTTCAGAGACACAGAAAGTTCTGGCAAGATGTTTCCTTGAGGGGACTTAAAACAAAAACCCGTCCATTCCTCTCAGTGCCCAGTGTCTTTGCCTAATTACATTCATCCTCTCTTGCCTTGAATATTGCTAGAATCGCTTGACTGGGCTCCATGTCACCAGTTGCTTCCTTTCTAACACAGCTTCCATCAAATTTCTTTCTAAATTACCTGATCATGCAGTGTTTTTGCTTATGAAAACCTGTTTACCCTCAAAATTATTCATCAGCCTTTTCAGCTTTATCTCCTGTATTTGTACCCCATGTGCCAGCCATTTTTTCCGTCCCGAGAAAATTGAGTACACCTTTGAAAATCTGTTCACTTTTAAAGGCTATATTAAAAATGTTGCCTCTTCTGGGAAGTATTCCCTGATACTTCCCATCTCCAACCACAGCAGTATGAACTGTTTCTTCAGCTTTGGTCCGTTTATTTTACTAGCATAGACCTGACACATGTAGCCAGGAAATAATGGGGTATCTCTTGCCACTGGATATTGAATTTTTTTTCAAGCTGGGGAATCTAATTTTTTATTTATTGTTGTATCCTCATTGCCTTAGCCAGTGAGATTCATATTACTGGTCAGTAAATACTGTATTTTAATCTCTGAGTCCCTTGAAATGCTACCATAACAAGCCAAATTTTGATTGAGCTCCATGATAACCCTTTTATTCAGGCAACTTTGCAAAAATCAGGAGTATGACGTGGGTGTCAGCTGGATCTCTGTGGTCTTCATGGCAGTGTCTATGACCAGCATAACTCAGGTGCGAAGCCTCTTTGCGTTTCCAAAGAATTCACCCACAGCAAGTGTTTCAAGTATTTAATAACCAAGCTTTCTCAGGGCAACGGCAAAGTGTCATCTAGCTCCTGCCATCTCGCTGACTCTCTTTCCCTCTACTTCTCTTCCCTTTGCCTTTGGAATACATTTCTTTTCTTTTAGCATTAGACTTTTAAAAATTTTCTGTGATACCTTAGTTCTAGCCAACATGTCTGGCCCACAGGAAATTACCTAACTCAAACACGTTGTTCTACATATTTTTTGAGCTAAGGAGATTCTCCAGGATTCTCAATCTCGCTGGTAAGAAAATAATATTTTCTTCTTGTTACAACTGAGAAAAATATTCACAGTATTTTGCAAATTTACCACATAAATTCTCTCTCCAAAGGTGGGTAAAAAAGGAAAAACATGCTATTTATCTGTGATACCTGGGGCTCAAAGTCCATCTATCCATCCCCATCTCTCCCAGGCAGAGATTCTCATACCTCCGTGTGCCACCCTGTAGGTTTGTTAAAACAGGTTGCTGGGCCTTGCCCTGAGTTTCTGATTCAGCAGGTAGGGCAGGGTTTTGCATTTCTAAATGTTTCCGATGATAATGATATTGCTGGTGGTCGTTTAAATTAACAACCAAGGAGCTTTTCAAAATGTCTATGTTCCAGTCACACTCCAGGCAAACTAGATTTGAATTCCTGGGGATAGATTTCAGGCCTCATATTTTTAAAAACTCCAATGTGCAGCCAAGTTTAATGTGCCCTGTGGAATCGAGTAAAACTCCTTTTTGGGCTTGTTACAGTAGACGCTCAGAAAAAACCCTTTCATGGAATCATGAGACCATCTGTCATATATATATATATTTATAATAATTTTTCTACTTATGGGAAGCAAATAGTATCAAGAGATGGTGATTACTGGGAAATGTACTGTGGATAAAATGAGAGTTCCTGTGGCCAGGATTCTCACCTGGCCCTGGGTGATTAGCTCACTGCACACCTGTGGGCAATACATGGCTGTTGACTCTATATAAAGAGCTCCGCCCAGTGTTCTGGGCATGACAAGGTGGCACAGCTGCAAGGCTGCAGGAGAGCAGAGCAAAGACTGGAGTGGTGGCAGCACCGAGGACAGAGGCCCAGAGGACGGCTGTGTGGGACAACTGCAGACAGAGGAGCCCAGAAGCAGAGCCCGCTTGCTGCATACAGACTTGCTCTGAGTGAACGGGATTTTAGTGACTGACCTGCCACCTGGAAATAAAGTTGGGTATAACCCTTTCACCCCAAGAACAGTTTTGTTGTCAGTTTCTTTGGTCACATTGAATCCATAGCGAACCTGCCAGGGGCTGAAACCCATTGGCAAGACATGTACCTAACCAAGAATCTTTTGTCCTTTCCTAGAAGGTAAGCTGCACAACTACTTTGAGACTGATAATATCTGTAAATGAATTGCCAAAGGCTTTGTTTGTTTAGGAATTATGTTTACTTCTTATATTTTAGGAAGGAAAGGAAGGGAGAGAAGCAAAGCAAGAAGGACCAAGACCTGGCTCAAGTGAGGCAACTGCTCTGCAAACTTACTTTACCTCTGGTTCACAAGTTCTGCCCAAGAGAAGTAATAAATGGGTCCCATTCAAAGACCTGCCAAGCTGCCCAAGCTACAAAGCTGAAGCCTGGAGCTCTGTGGATGATATTCAGGTTTGCTTGGCCGTACGTTTGGAGTCGAGTAAAAGTAAAGCCAGACCTTTTTGGTATATTACAGTCTTGATCTCACTGCAAAAAAAATAACCAAATCAAGATCTGGCCTAGAGATGAAAGGTATCCCTAATTTTGGAAGGCCCTAGATTAGGCTGTCTTGCCTGAGGGTTTTGGCCCTTTGCAAGTTCACCACAGATTCCGTGAGACTAAAGAATGACAATGGAACATTCTTGGGGTAAAAGCATGTATACCTGGCTTTATTTTCCCCGCGATAGGTCTGAGCACCAGAATCATGTCCACATCCAACAGTCTGCAGATCTGTAATCACCCTCCTCTTTGCCTCCACCCAAGCACTGGGTAGAGCTCTTTATATAGTGACTCAGTCAATAATAGTTTATTACTTAAGGGTGTGGAAGCAGTAGCCTAACTGTAGGCCAATTATATCATCAAGTAGTTTAGGGTAAGGTGAGGATCCTGGCCATAGGAACTTCCATTTTCCCCACAGGCTCCTTTTGGAAAACTGTCTCTATTTTAGTTGCTCAGATAGGGAGAGTTGTTTTCCTCTTGCCTAGCTCAGTTAGGCTGACATCTTATATCTGCCTGGAAAAGTATAGCCCTTGATGATTTGAATTATGGCAGCATTAGAGCTTAAGTATGACCAGGAGAGAAAGTTGAGTCCCAGCCCATTTTCCTTCATATTTTTTCCAGATAGCAAATAAGTAGGCCTAGTTCACTATTAAGGCTTCAGGTTTGTTCTGGAGCGTGTTTTGACCAGTGGAGAAGATCTTCTTTTCTCCACTTCTGGAGATCTTGCTTGTAAATTTGACCTCAAGGAGCTGAGTAATACTTAAATCAACTGCAGCTGCTTAAATTTGAACTGGTGCCCCAGAGTCCCAACTTGCTCAATTTTGCTCCCTGAGAGCACCCAGAGTTAGTTCTCTCATCTCTTCTTCCCGAATTATCTTCATTAAGATTGAAGATACTGGAGACCCTTCTGACAACTCATGAAATCAGAAGTTGCTCATGAATGCTCCACTATAGTGAAGTTTCCATATTTCTTATATAACTTGTTCCAATAAAACTGTATTTCCAAACTATTTAAAAGCCCTGTGGTTTTTTTTTATTATTTATCATTGCAAAAGTCTTCTAGTCTTAATACTGAACTTTTTTACGTCTCAGTGCACAAATACCTGTGGTTCTCTGTGACACCCAAACCGTTTTCAAGTGTTACTCAGTCTGAGACAGATGTATGGGTAGTTTTGACATTACACATGACCTCTGCTACTGGGACCTGTTAACCCTCTCCATTTCCTTTCTTCCTGACTCTGTCCTACTTCTCTCTACACTGTAGTGGCCTGTTATAAACAGAATTCAATATTCTCCTCTCCAATTCCTTGTCCTCCCTTCTCTGAGGCTTTGTAGAGAAAATGGAAGTTCCGTGGCCAGGATTCTCACCTGACCCTGGTCTGCTCACCCACTGCTGCAATGGCAGAGAGGCCCAGAGGCAGACGTCAGTTTGCTGCATGCCGACTGCCCCAGAGGCAGACGTGATTTTAGCACTCAACCTGCTTCCATGAGAATAAAGCTTGGTCTAAAACTTTTTTTACCCCCAAAACATTTTGTTGTTCACTTTTCAGTCTTACTGAATCCAGAGTGAATTTGCCTGGGGCCCAAACTCTGAGGCAAGACAGGCATATTCTCAGAATGCTTCCGGTTTTTTAAAAATCGGCAGCCTATTCCAGATGCTCCAATGATGCACACTAGTGATCTCACAGGAGAGGCCAGTCTCTGAGGGGTCCTCTCTGGTAATGAAGCACCAATGGAGCTTTGGATCAGTTCCCAGAAAACAGACTATGAACTTCCTTGCCCCTTCCAGTGTAAAAAAAAAAGTCTCCAAGGTAGTTTGAACACCAATTTCCAAAGTCCTTATTTTCCTGCTGCCCCTTAACTATCTAGTTAAGCTTGAAAACACTGAACAGGTCTGCCCATGAGTCCCTCAAAGACAGTTTAACGAACACCACACTAACCCTGTTGGTTTGTGCAGGGTTAATTTCTACTTCCACTGACCATATATCCAACAGTTTGGGATTCATGATGTAGATTCTCTCCTGCTTATTTATGGAGTAGAGAATTAATGGGATTTAGTTATAAACCTTTGCTCAAAAGATCTCATGTAAAAAATCAGTGAAACTTGAAATCATCTGGGTTCTCCTAGGCCCTGTATTCTCATTTGGTGTCTCTGCACAGCTTCCTATTAATCTAGGCATGAAAATCAGCAACTCTGTAACATCCCCAAAATGTTGCTCCATCAGTATTCTTTGTGTTTGGTAATCATGACAAGTTTTGGGGCTGGGGTGTATCAAGAGCTGCACGCCATTCCCCTAACATTTCTGTAGTTCTCTCTCCCACCTTAGCCCCTCTTCTCAAAGTGTAAACAACTTCTTTTTCATATCTCACAAAGTATTTTATCCTATTCTTTGAAGCCTTGGGGCCAAGAGATGTCTATGCTCCTGAGAGACTCACCTCAAGTGGACCTCTCAAGACATTTTCCTAACAAAGGCAATTTGCTAGCTAAAGAGGAATTCTCATTCTCTTTAAGAGAAAAAAAAAATCTCCTTAAGTACCACTTATTGGCCCCATACAACATGCCACATATTGAACACTTTATGTACGTTCATCCACTTAATCACAACAGTATCTTGAGGGAGGCAGTACTATTTCGTTTAGATAAAACTGTGGCTCAAGGAGGCTGAGAAATTTACTTAAGAGCCCTTAGATGGTGAAGAGTGGAACTGAGATTTGGACCTAAGACTGACACCACAACCCAACTTAACTACAGCTAAGCATCAACTAGGTTACTAGCACATGGTGCTCAGAATATGTAAGATTAGTACTGTTATGTACTATACACAACACGAGGGCCAGAGGCAAAAGAAATAGCTCTCAAAGCAAAAGATTCAGTACTCTCAAAAGCAACAACATATATACATACAATATGCAAATTATTAAAATTTATGAATATGCTATTTTATGTGCTACTATGAAGTCTGCCAGTGTTAAAAAGCACCTTCTACCATTGCGTTAATGCACAGTTGGCTGGGACTGGTCGTGGTGAACCTAACATCACACTGTAATGATTATTGAGCACTTACTCTGAGAACGTTTTGTTTTCTGTGAGGTATACGAATCGGCCGTTAAGAGATGATCTAGGTCCTCAAGTGCTTATTTTAATTGGATTATAAGGCATGTAATCCCTGAAAAGTTATTGTGTGGGTAAAATTATAATATTTCTAGAATGTCTCGCCTGGCTTTAGTACATCTGCGTGTCAATAGGCGTTCAGAGGTGGACAAAAGTCTGGCTTTAGTGCACCTGCATCATTCCTCAGGGGTGGAGAAGTTCATCTCCACGTCAGTAGGTGATTACCTGGGCTCGGAGGGCTTATCTGTGCCTGAGAGGCGAGGGGAGGGCCGGTTTGGCTTCCGCTGGAGCAGGAGAGATGGCCCCGCACTGGAGTTTGTAAGCAATAAACGGATTTTAAACTTTATTTCTCCCTTTGACTGATTTCGGTTTTTAGAGGTATTTTGCCCAGGGATTTCCTCTCCCCGGCCTTACGTATTGCAAAACAAAAACAAAAACAAACAAAAGGCATACTAAATGTTAAATGAGAGGTCCAGGTAAATCAGTTACCAAAGCCTGGCAAAGGTCAGAGAAATTCCTTTTTCACAGTAGAGGTGACATTTCAGACTAGTTTTGAAGAACTAGGATTTGAGGAGTTGTAGAGAAAGTCAGAAATACTTTCGGGTGAAAGGACCGAAGGGAACTGTTTCATCGCAACCCGCTCCTGACGGAACCTCAGCCTGTCACCGAGTCGCAGCGGAGCCGAGTCTACGCTTCCGACCGAGGCACTCCGGGACCTCGCCTCCCGAGCCTCTGTTTCCGGCCCTCCAGGCTCCGCCCCAGCGGAAACGGCGCTGTCAGGGGGCGAAGGGGCGGGACCCCGCGGCAGCCGCGCAGGCGCACCGGGGCCGGCTGCAATGTCGCCGCCGTGCTCCCTGAACAAGTACCTGCTGCTCATGGCTCAGGAGCACCTGGAGTTCCGCCTGCCGGTGAGCCCGCGGCGCCCTTCCCCGCTTCGGAAGGCGGAGGGCGGCGCGGTGCGGGTTGCCGTGGGGGTTGCGGTGCGGGGGGAGGCGGTCGCGGCGCCTGAGCGGGTGGGTGTGCGCGGGTCTGGGACAGCGCGCGCCTCCGGCCCCTCCGCGCCTGGGACAGGGACGAGCTCCGCGGAGGGTGTGGGAGAGAGAAGCTCGGGACAGGCTCGCAAGCCTTGCTAAGGCTTTCCCTTTGTTCCTCTGCCCACGCGCCCCGTTCCGAGTTAAGCGGGTGAGCATGACCAGTTCTCCTCCTGCGGGAAGGAGCTCTTCGTCTCGCGGAGAATAGACAGCCGACAGAAATGCTCAGTGCGGTGCCTTCAGTGTCAGATATGCGGGTCAAACTCCGTGGGGGAGGGTGGTAGGGGTTAGATGATGCAGACGTCGGGAAAATGATTTATTCATTTAAGAAACATTTTTAGAGTACGTGTAGTTGCATGTGCGGGGCACTGGGGATATAACGACGACAAAGACAAGTTTATGTCTTCAAGGTGCTTAGTGTAATTTAGGCTAAGGGGTGAGCAGAGGCGTGGATGTAGCATTATGAAATAACCTTGGTAAGTGCGGTGACAGGGAGACGCGCAGGCAAATAAGAGAGCATGTAAGGGGAACCTAATCCACCTGAGGGGTAGGGGATGTTGGCCCTTAAGGTGGCTTCAGTGAGGTATGACACCCAAACAGTAAAGAATGAGGATAGCCGGGCAAGGAGAGAAGTAAGTAAATTAGAATTGCAAGCCATTCATTATTACTGGATTACGAAATATGTAGCAGAGAGCAAGAAGAGGAGACAGGAGAGGTGAAAGGGGCCAGACAACGCAAAACTTTGAATGCCCTGTGGCTTGGAAGGGAAATTTATTGAAGAGTTTTAAGAAAGTGACAGAACCAGATTTTTCTTTTAAGATCATTTAGGCAGCAATATAGACGATAAATTTGAGAAGACTAATTCTAAAATAGACCAGTTAGGAGTCTGTTGGAATTACTAATAGATTAGGAAGACCTGAACTGTGGCAAGGCGTAAGAGGTTGGGATAGACGGAAAATTTTAGGTGATAAAAATCATCAGGGCTTGATAACTGATTGAACATGGGGAGAAGAGGGACCAGTCAAGGGTGACTCCTGGGATGGCTCTCAGGGTGTCTCCATTTAAAGTAGAGAGCACAGGCAGGTACTGGATTTAAATGTTGGTTATGATGTATTTGATGTGCTGGTGTAGCATTAAGTGGAGATGACCATGAGGCAGTGAATATATGAACATACCTAGAGCATGATAGAGTGGTCTGGACTCATAATAAATATTTGGGAGTCCTCTTCGTATGAACTCTAGAAGAGTACATTGGTGATATTCAGAGAAAGCATTGTGTCAGAAGAGTAGTGGGCCAAATACGGGTGCTTGGAAGCACTGATAGTAAGGGGATGTGAGGAGAGAGTAGGCCATGAAGAAGACAGACCACTGTCAGAATAGGAAGGGTGTGAGGTCACGGAAATCAGGAGGGTGAAGTTTTTGAAATCTTGTTACAGCTGTTGTGCAGTTTTGGGGGGGTGGAGCTAGATTACATGGTTTAGTGGTCACTGGAAAATGAGGAAGGGGAGAGAGTAGACTGCTTTAAACTAGAGCATCAGAAGGGAAAGTAAGAAATTGGTTAACAGTTTGAAGGGGACCTACTGTCAAGGGAGAACCTTAGCCTAAGAGAGATTGGCATATTTATGGACTGAAGAGAAGGGGAGAATGGATATAAATGCACAGTGACAGGTGTTGGCCTTTCAATAATACAAGGAGAGAGTGGGCCAGGGAGAATTAGGATGGGTGAGGGGTAGATGCCTGAGGGCCTGCTCTCTAGGTAATGAATGAGTCAAGGTTATTTCTTGGGAGATGGGGGACCAAATAGTTGAATGGAGGAATTGAGAAGAGTAGTAAAATTTGCAATAGTCATTGAGAGCAAAGGAGGGAGCTGACAAGATAAACAATTGTATAGAGAAGAACACAGGTGTTAGAGTAGTGCTGAAAACTCAGCTGGGGGTGAAGATTATGTCTTTATAATTGTGCCAAGATTCTGTGATCATCTTCAGCTGTGCTCAACTCACTGGTCTTGGGAATTATGAAGGAAGACTGGCATGCGTGCGTTGGCAAGATAGGGTGCAAGGGCATAGTTTTATAGAGGAAGTAATACTTTAATTAGATCTTAATTGATAAAGGATATGTTCTGTGGGTAAAGATGACTGGCAACAACTCTTCACTGAGAAACAAGCAAGTGTAGAGGTGCAGAGGGATGGTTGATTGTGGTCGTGTGGGACGTGTGGGGAGGGAGGGTGAAGTAGTGAGCATGAGGCTAGAGGTGGGTAGGATGCAGATTTTAGAGTGTTTTTTGCAAGGAGTTTAGATTCTATTTTAGGCTTAATGGGGAGCCATTCTTTTTTCCTTTGTAAACCAGGAAGTGACTAGTAATCATTTATGTTTTAGGAAGGTAATTCTGGAGTACCAGAGAAAGGATACTTAGATGATGCTGGAGGGGAACTAGAGAAAGGCCAAGAGTGTCTGTGATAAGGCAGTGCAGTGAGAATGGAATGACGAGGCTTCAGTCGTAAGAAAAACATCCTTTCTACTCGGTGATATTAACTTTTTCTTCCTTCTTAGTCACTGTTGTACTCTGGTGCCTGTTGAATTGCCCAAAAGCTCAGTTCCATACATCCTTATTGACCCAGGGCTGAAACTCTTTAATCTGGCATTCAAGGCCCACCGGTGCATGGTTCTCGCCTCTGCCTCTCCACCCCTCCTCCCCTCGGTGCAGCCAAAACCGACTCCCATGATTCCTTGAATGATGCTGCTCATTTCCTGTTTTGTCTCTACTCCCTTATGTCTCGTTTCCATCTTTCTTATTCCAGTCTTCAGTCTGATTTTATTTATTTATTTATTTTTTTTATTATACTTTGTCTAAAAACCTTTAAAATTAACAAATTAAAACCATATTTTTGCAACTGATAATGTGTTCTTTTTGGTTACATCCCAAGCATTAATCATTGACTTGACAGGAACCACGAGTTGGAAAGCATTGCTCAGCCTTTCTTTTTTTTTCTTTTTGTAATTATTAGTATTATTTTTTTTATTCAGGTATCATCTTTTGAAGGTTTCACATGAAAAACATTGTGGTTACTACAGTCACCCATATTATCAAGTCCCCCCATACTGTCAGTGTAGCAAGATGCTGCAGAGTCACTACTTGTCTTCTCTATGCTACACAGCCCTCGCCGTGACCCCTCACACACCATGTGTACTAATCATAACACCCCTCAATTCTCTTCTCCCTCCCTCCCCACCAACCATCTCCCACCCCTCCCCTTTGGTAACCTCAAGTTCTTTCTTGGAGTCTGTGAGTCTGCTGCTCTTTCGTTCCTTCAGTTTTGCGTAATTGTTATGCTCCACAAATGAGGGAAATCATTTGGTACTTGTCTTTCTCTGCCTGACTTATTTCACTGAGCATAATACCCTCTAGCTCCATCCATGTTGTTGCAAATGGTAGGATTTGTTTACTTCTTATGGCTGAATAGTATTCCATTGTGTATATGTACCACATCTTCTTTATCCATTCATCCACTGATGGACACCTAGGTTGCTTCCTTATCTTGGCTATTGTAAATAGTGCTGCAATAAACAGAAGTGCATATGTCTTTTTGAATCAGGGGTCGAATCAGGGATCTTGTTTTCTTTGGGCAAATTCCTAGGAGTGGAATTCCTGGGTCAAATGTATTTCTGTTTTTAGTTTTTTGAGGAACCTCCATATTGCTTTCCATAATGGTTGAACTAATTTCCATTCCCACCAGCAGTGTAGGAGGGTTCCCCTTTCTCCACATCCTCACCAACATTTGTTGTTGTTTGTCTTTTGGATGTTGGCCATCCTCACTGGTGTGAGGTGATATCTCATTGTGGTTTTAATTTGGACTTCCCTGATAATTAGGGATGTGGACCATCTTTTCATGTGCTTGTTGGCAATCTGATGTATTTCTTTGTTTTGTCTGATTGTCGTGGCTAGGACCTCCAGTACTATGTTGAATAACAGTGGAGAGAGTGGGCATCCCTGTCTTGTTCCTGATCTTAGAGGAAAAGCTTTCAGCTTTTCACTGTTAAGTATGATGTTGGCTGTGGGTTTGTCATATATGGCCTTTATTATGTTGAGGTACTTGCCCTCTATGCCCATTTTGTTGAGTTTTTATCATGAAAGGGTGTTGAATTTTGTCAAATGCTTTTTCAGCATTTATGGAGGAGATCATTTGATTTTTGTCCTTCTTATTGATGCAGTGGATGATGTTGATGGATTTCAAATGTTGTAGCATCCTTGCATCCCTGGGATTAATCGCACTTGATCATGATGTATTACTCTTGATGTATTTTTGAATTTGTTTTGCTAATATTTTGTTGAGTATTTTTGCATCTTTGTTCATCAAGGATATTGGTTTGTAGTTTTGTTTTTTGTGGTGTCTTTGCCTGATTTTGGTATCAGATGCTGACTTCATAGAATGAGTGGAAGTATTCCCTCCATGTCATCTCCAAATGTCTGATAAAATTCAGTGGTGAAGCAATCTGGTCCCGGTATTTTGTTCTTGAGTAGTTTTTTGATTACCAATTCAGTTTCCTTGCTGGTAATTGGTCTGTTCAGATTTTCTGTTTCTTCCTGGGTCAGCCTTGGAAGGTTGTATTTTTCTAGAAAGTTTTGTGTTCTACAACTTTGCTGAATACAATAAAGGGTGTAGAGTTCTGTAGATGTCTGTTAGGTCCATTTCTTCTAGATTATCCAATTTTTTAGCATGTAAGTTTTCATAGTATTTTCTCATAATTCTTTGTATTTCTGCAGTGTCTATAGTGATTTTTTTCTTTCTCATTTCTGATTCTGTTGATGTGTGTAGACTCTCTTTTTTTCTCGATAATTCTGGCTAGGGCTTTATCTATTTTGTTTATTTTCTTGACGAACCAACTCCTGCTTTCATTGATTCTTTCTATTGTTTTATTCTTCTCGATTTTATTTAGAAATTTATTATTTATGCTCTAATCTTTATTATGTCCCTCTTGCTACTGACTTTGGACCTCATTTGTTCTTCTTTTTCTAGTTTCATTAATTGTGAGTTTAGACTGTTCATATGGGATTGTTCTTCTTTCCTGAGGTGGGCCTGTATTGCAATATACTTCCCTGATAGCATGGCCTTCACTGTGTCCTGTAGATTTTATGGTGTTGAGTTATTGTCATTTGTCTCCATGTATTGCTTGATCTCTGTTTTTATTTGTTTATTGATACATTGATTATTTAGGAGCATGTTGTTAAGCCTCCACGTGTTTGTGGGCTTTATTGTTTTCTTTGCGTAATTTATTTCTAGTTTCATACCTTTGTGTTCTGAGAGCTGGTTGGTACACTTTCAATCTTTTTGAATTTACTGAGGCTCTTTTTGTGGCCTAGTATATGATCTATTGAAAATGTTTCATGTGCATTTGAGAAGAATGTGCCTTCTGCTGTTTTTGGGTGTAGAGTTCTATAGATGTCTGTTAGGTCCATCTGTTCTAATATGTTGTTCAATACCTCTCTCTCCTTACTTATATTCTGTCTGGTTGATCTGTCCTTTGGAATGAGTGGAGTGTTGAAGTCTCCTAGAAGGAATGCATTGCATTCTATTTCCCCTTTTACTTCTGTTAGTATTTGTTTCACATATGTAGGTGCTCCTGTGTTGGGTGCATATATATTTATAATGGTTATATCCTCTTGTTGGATTGACCCCTTTATCATCATGTAATGTCCTTGTTTGTCTCTTGTTACTTTCTTTGTTTTGAAGTCTATTTTGTCTGATACAAGTACTGCAACTCCTGCATTTTTTTTTACCTATTGCATGAAATATCTTTTTCCATCCCTTCACTTTTAAACTGTGTATGTCTTTGGGTTTGAAGTGAATCTCTTGTAGGCAGTATATAGACAGGTCTTGTTTGTTAATCCATTCAGTGACTCTATGTCTTTTGTTTGGTGTGTCCAGACCATTTGCATTTAGGGTGATTATTGATTGGTATGTACTATTGTTATTGCAGATTTTAGATTCTTGTTTACCAAAGGTTTAAGGGTTACTGCCTTACTATCTAAAAGTCTAATTTAACTCACCAAGTATATTATTACAAACACAATCTAAGGGTTCTTTTTTTTTCCTCCTTTTTCTTCCTCCTCTATTTTTTATAGATTAGGTATCATATTCTGTACTCTTTTGTCTATCTGTTGACTGACTTTGGGGTGGTTGATTTGATTTTGTATCTGCTTAGTAATTAATTGGTCTACTTTCTTTACTGTGGTTTTATTTTCTCTGGTGATAGTTATTTAGCCTTGGGAACACCTCCATCTATATCAGTTCCCCCCACACTACACTGTAGAGATAGTTTGTGGGATGTAAGTTTGCTCACTTTTTGCTTATCTGGAAATTGTTTAATCCCTCCTTCAAATTTAAATGATAATCTTGCCAGGTAGAGTAATCTTGGTTCAAGGCCTCTCTTGCTTCATTGCATTAAATACATCATGCCAGTCCATTCTGGCCTGTAAGGTTCCTGCTGAGAAGTCTTATGATAGTCAGATGGGTTTTCCTTTGTATGTGATCTTTTTTCTCTCTCTGGCTGCTTTTAATACTCTGTCTTTATCCTTGGTCTTTGCCATTTTAATTATTGTATGTCTTAGTCCTGTCTTCCTTGGTCCCTTGTGTTGGGAGATTTGTGCACCTCCATGGCCTGAGAGATTATCTCTTTCCCCAGATTGGGGAAGTTTTAAGCAATTACCTCCTCAAAGATACTTTCTATCCCTTTTCTTCTTCTCTGGTACCCCTGTAATGCTAATATTGTTCCATTTAGATTGGTCACAGGTTTCTCAATATTCTTTCATTCCTAGAGATCATTTTTTCTCTCTGTGCCTCATCTTCTTTTTATTCCTGTTTTCCAATATCTGTTTCATTTATCATCTCCTATACTTAATCTCCTATACTAATCTGCTTTTAAATCCCTCCATTGTATGTTTCATTTCAGATACTGTATTCTTTAACGATTGTATCTCATTCCTGAATTCCTCCCTGAGTTCTTGAATATATTTCTGTAGCTCCATGAGCATGTTTATGATTTTTATTTTGAAATCTCTTTCAGGATGATTGATGAGTTCAGCTTCACTTGGGCCTCTTTCTGGTGTTTGTGGGATTTTGTTTTGAATCAGTTTACTTTGACGTTTCATATTTGTAGGTGGTGCCCTCTAGTGCCCAGAGCAGATATCCAGGGCTGCATGTTCTGCATTCCTAGTGTCCACCACCTCCCCGCTTGGTTTCTCTTCCTCCCTCTGGTGAGATGGGGTAGGGGAAGGGTTTGGGTCCTTCCTTATTATGGAATTGTACTTTACCCTTTTCCTTGAGGTCTGCTGTTTTCCCCATGTGTAGACAGTGTGCCACAGCCTTCTTTACTATTGGTCTTTCAGGATTTTGATGTATTTGCTATATTTTCATATTATATATGGTTTTGGGAGAAGGTTTCTGTCTCACCTGTCACGCCGCCATTTTAATCCTCTCTGTTGATTTTATATACTCAATATTCATTTAGATTTATTCACACATTTATTTTATTTTAGGTTTATATCTTTTACTTGATCCTTTTTCAACTCTGCAATTTGTTGAATAGTTTTTCATCTGCCAAAATCCTCCATTGTCTCTTTTATCCCCTTTAATATAGAAAGCATAGTTGTGTTGTCTATGGTAAAATATAGAAATGTAGAAAGCACAGTTAACATGTTAAATATGATAAAAAGCATCCTGTGGGTCTGTTTATTTTGTGTATTGTTTCTTGTTTTTTTATATGTGTGATGGATTATTCTTTATATATGTGTGGGAGGTATTTGAAAATTGAAGAAACAACATGAGGCCGAGGATGATGTAAATCCTCTTGAAGAGGAAAGAACCACGTTAGGAGCATTAGCATCTAGAATCACTTGAACTAATTTTCAGGCATTCAGTTCTGATTCTGTTCTGATTCACACATCTTCTAGGGGTATAGCTTTTTGAGATCCCAGTCTAAACTGGGTGGTTTATCAAGCCTACTTTCCTCCCCGTAATGGATGGCCCTAATTTTTGTCTGTCTCCTATCAAGATATCAAAAGGGCTCTCCATCCTCATGGCTACTTTTGGGAGTTGGTAAATGCCCCAGTGAGGAAGTGTCTGTAGCTTGAATTTCTGTCCTCTCCTGTTCTTGCTTTGGTAGTTCTTGAATCTCTCCATGCCTTTGAGCAAATGTCAGGCTTTTCTAGATCTTCTTAGCAGGAGGCTTAATCTGAATTACCTGGTTTTCCATTCCTGAAAGTGGGAGTCATCTTTCATCTGTATAGATTTTCCCTGTGTTTCAAGACTGAAGTTAGTTTTCATTGAGATATTTCTTATAAATAGGTAATTTTTTTCCTCCCTTGTACTCTGATGTAACTTTTTTGCTTTTACCTCTTTAAGACCACTCACTGTTTTACACCCCACATTTCGGTTACTAGGTTACATGTTTTGTTAGTTCTACTAGACTTTAAGCTCCCTGAGAACAAGTATGTATTTATCTTTACATAGCTCAGTGACTTACACACATGAATTTTTAAATAAATATTGAATTGAGTGAAAGATGGCTTTGGAGAAGAAAACAGGACAGCCTCTACTGCTGGGCCATCTGTTGTATTGGAACTGCTGGGCAGGCAAGCTGTGAAGAGCAGCTGTCTTTAGGATTTCAAATGAGAGAGCAGGAATGTAAGTGTGGTCCAGTTTTATGTCTGTAGAGTTAATCAGGGCCAGTTTTAGTTGGCAGCTGCCTTATTGTACTAAAAGCAAGTTCAGATCCCTAGGTTTTATTGCTGGTTCTGAAGCAAACTAAATGGATGAAAAAGTGAGAGGCTAAAAGCACTGAAATGCTCATGTGAGTTAATGCATCAGGCATATATTTATATCCAGTATAAATTATTTTATTCCCAATGTGGAAAGAGTCTCAACTAGAAAATGAATTTGCCATAGCTAAGTATTTTGTGTTTTGCTTTTTCTAAGTAGATTGATGGTGTAGTTTAACACATGTTTTCCTTTTAAATTTGAAACTTGAGTTAATCACATTTATTTTCAGTGTTAAGTTGTTGCTTAAGTTTTAAGTAGTGAGCTAATGTTATGCCATATAATTTACAATGATCCATCACTTTTTTTAAACTCATAGAGCCTTTTTTTAAACTCATAGAGCCTTTTTTTAAAGTATGTTTATGATTTTTAACAAGCTGATTTCACAGCATGCTTTAACATAGAACGAACAATCATTCTAGACCAAGTAACTTAATCTATAATTGCATTTTTTCTTTTAAGTATTATAACTGTTAATCTTGCTTGATTTCTTGAGCCACTGGACTTCAAGGACCATGTTGTGGCCACCATCCACCATCGTCTTGATTCCCTTGCTAACAATGTGGGTTTTGCACTTGTTTATAGATCCCCTACCTCATGAAGGAGCTTTTACAGATGAGGGAACTGAGAGTTAAGTGTCTTGTATAAATCCACAGAGCTACTGTTTGGAAGAGCTGAAAATCAAATTGTGGTCTGTTTGACTCCAAGGTCCAATGGTGCCTCCAAATTAAATTTGTGTCACCCACATTGTGAAATGATTTTGGGGCTAGCTTCAGTGATTTACTATCTATGCTAGTTCTTGGTCTGTCTCTAAAAATTCAACTGAATTTAGCCCTGTAGATACCAGGGATTAAAAACAAAAAGGGTTTGTTGCATAGACAAGTGGAAAAACAGAAATGGTACTAACCTCCCATTCTTTTTGGTCTTGAGTAGAGGATGTTCATAGTCTGAGTACACTTTTTCTAGTGACTGTGGCTCCTAATGTCAAAGGGCCTTTTTCCTGGTTTGGAGCAAAGGGGACTGTAGGCACCCAGCAGTGGGGACCCTTGTCTCTAATTAGAATAACTCTGCCATAAGACCTGTACAGAGGAGGGGGATTCTGCCTATGTGTTGTTGAGGAGATAAAATTTGTTAGTAGTACAAATCATAAAATTTGTGTAGTCATTTTATATTTATCAATACAGAGTAACTGCTTCATAGAGTATACATATTATCTGAACAGATTTCAACTTTGCATACCTGATGTTTTAAAATTAACTATTGTCTTCTCTTTCTAGTTCTGTAACTTTATCCAGAAAGAAGAGGGGGTTAACTTAACTAACTTATATTTAAGATACCACAGTGATGCTCCCTAGTTAATCACTTATTTCTTCTCTAAAATCCTCAAATTATCTTTTTCTTTATTCATTTTTGTCAGTCAAATGTCAGATTTAATCTGTAGTTTTTGTCATTTTTTTTTTTGCTATTATTAATGGACAATTATATGAGCAAGATTATGGTTACTAGACTCCCCTATTATCAACTCCCCACCACATACGCCATTACAGTCACTGTCCATCAGCATAGTAAGATGCTATGGAATCACTACTTGTCTTCTCTGTGTTATACTGCCTTCCCCGTACCCCACCCATACTACATTATGTGTGCTAATCGTAATACCCCTTTCCCCCCTTATCCCTCCCTTCCCACCAATCTTCCCATGTTCCTTTCCCTTTGGTAACTGTTAGTCCATTCTTGGGTTCTGTGAGTCTGCTGCTGTTTTGTTCCTTCAGTTTTTTTCTTTGTTCTTTTACTCCATAGATGAGTGAAATCATCTGATACTTGTTTTTCTCTGCCTGGCTTATTTCACTGAGCATAATACCCTCTAGCTCCATCCATGTTGTTGCAAATGGTAGGATTTGTTTTCTTATGACTGAATAATATTCCATTGTGTATATGTACCACATCTTCTTTATCCATTCATCTACTGATGGACACTTAGGTTGCTTCCATTTCTTGGCTATTGTAAATAGTGCTGCGATAAACATAGGGGTACATATGTCTTTTTCAAACTGCACTGCTGCATTCTTAAATTCCTAGGAGTGGAATTCCTGGGTCAAATGATATTTCTATTTTGAGTTTTTTGAGAAACCTCCATACTGCTTTCCACAATGGTTGTACTAATTTACATTTCCACCAGCAGTGCAGGAGGGTTCCCCTTTCTCCACATCCTCGCTAACATTTGTCGTTGTTTGTCTTTTGAATGGTGGCCATCCTCACTGGTGTGAGGTGATATCTCATTGTGGTTTTAATTTACATTTCTCTGGTGACTAGTGATGTGGAGCATCTTTTCCTGTGCCTGTTGGCCATCTGAATTTCTTCTTTGGAGAAGTGTCTGTTCAGCTCCTTTGCCCATTTTTTAATTTGCTTATTTGCTTTTTGTTTGTTAAGGTGCCTGAGCTCCTTAAATAATTTGGATGTCAACCCCTTATCGGATATGTCATTTATGAATATATTCTCCCATACTGTAGGATGTCTTTTTGTTCTACTGATGGTATCCTTTGCTGTACAGAAGCTTTTTAGTTTGATATAGTCCCATTTGTTAATTTTTGCTTTAGTTTCCCTTGCCCGGGGAGATATGTTCATGAAGAAGTTGCTCGTGTTTATGTCCAAGAGATTTTTTTCCTATATTTTTTTCTAACGGTTTTATGGTTTCATGACTTACATTCAGGTATTTGATACATTTTGAGTTTACTTCTGTGTATGGGGCTAAACAATAATCCAGTTTCATTCTCTTATATATAGCTGTCTAGTTTTGCTAACACCAGCTATTGAAGAGGCTGTCATTTCCCCATTGTATATCCATGGCTCCTTTATCGTATATTAATTGACCACATATGCTTGGATTTATATCTTGACTCTCTATTCTGTTCCATTGGTCTATGGGTCTGTTCTTGTGCCAGTACCAAATTGTCTTGATACTGTGGCTTTGTAGTAGAGCTTGAAGTCAGGTCGCATAATTCCCCCCACTTTAGTCTTCCTTCTCAGGATTGCTTTGGCTATTCGGGGTCTTTTGTGGTTCCATATGAATTTTAGAACGATTTGCTGTAGTTCATTGAAGAATGCTGTTGGTATTTTCGTAGGGATTGCATTGAATCTGTAGATTGCTTTAGGCAGGATGGTCATTTTGACAATATTAATTCTTCCTATCCATGAGCCTGAGATGTGTTTCCATTTATTGGTATATTCTTTAATTTCTCTCATGAGTGTCTTGTAGTTTTCAGAGTATAAGTGTCACTTCTTTGGTTAGGTTTATTCCTAGGTATTTTGTTTTTTTGGATGCAATTGTGAATGGAATTGTTTTCCTGATTTCTCTTTCTGCTAGTTCACTGTTAGTGTATAGAAATGCAACAGATTTCTGTGTATTCATTTTTTATTCTGCAACTTTACTGAATTCAGATATTAGATCTAGTAGTTTTGGAGTGGATACTTTAGGGTTTTTTATGTACAATATTATGTCATCTGCAAACAGGGACAATTTGATTTCTTCTTTACCAATCTGGATGCCTTTTATTTCTTTGTGTTGTCTGATTGCCATGGCTAGGACCTCCAGTACTATGTTGAATAAAAGTGGGGAGAGTGGGCATCCTTGTCTTTTTCCCGATCTTAAAGGAAAAGCTTTCAGCTTCTCACTGTTAAGTATAATGTTGGCTGTGGGTTTGTAATATATGGCCTTTATTATGTTGAGGTACTTGCCCTCTATGCAAGTTTTTTTTGAGAGATTTTGTTGAGAGATTTTATTATCAATGGATGTTGAATTTTGTTGAATGCTTTTTCAGCATCTATGGAGATGATCATGTGGTTTTTGATGTAGTGGATGATGATGGATTTTCAAATGTTGTACCATCCTTGCATCCCTGATCATGATGGATGGTCTTTTTGATGTATTTTTGAGTTCAGTTTGCTAATATTTTGTTGAGTATTTTTCATCTATGTTCATCAGGGATATTGGTCTGTAATTTTCTTTTTTTGTGGTGTCTTTGCCTAGTTTTGGTAGTAGAGTTTGAATTTGGCCTGGTAGAATGAGTTTGGGAGTATTCCTTACTCTTCTACTTTTTGGAAAACCTTAAGGAGAATGGGTATTAGGTCTTCAATAAATGTTTGATAAAATTCAGCAGTGAAACCATCTGGTCCAGGAGTTTTTTTCTTGGGTAGTTTTTTGATTACCGATTCAATTTCTTTGCTGGTAATTGGTATTCAGATTTTCTGTTTCTTCCTGGGTCAGCCTTGGAAGGTTGTATTTTTATAGAAAGTTGTCCATTTCTTCTAGGTTATCCAGTTTGTTAGCATATAATTTTTCATAGTATTCTCTAATAATTCTTTGTATTTCTGTGGTGTCTGTAGTGATTTTTTCTTTCTCGTTTCTGATTCTGTTTATGTGTGTAGACTCTCTTTTTTTCTTGGTAAGTCTGGCTAGGGGTTATCTATTTTGTTTATTTTATCGAAGAACCAGCTCCTGCTTTCATTGATTTTTTTTTTGTTTTATTCCTCTCAATTTAATTATTTCTGCTTTAATCTTTATTATGTCCCTCCTTCTACTGACTTTGGGCCTCATTTGTTCCTCCTTTTCTAGTTTCAGTAATTGTGAGTTTAGACTTCATTTGGGATTGTTCTTTTTTCCTTAGGTAGGCCTGTATTGCAATATATTTCCCTCTTAGCACGGCCTTCACTGGGTCCCACAGATTTTGCAGTGTTGAATTACTGTTGTCATTTGTCTCCATATATTGCTTGATCTGTTTTTATTTGGGCATTGATCCATTGATTATTTAGGAGCATGTTACTAAGCCTCCATGTGTTTGTGGGCTTTTTCGTTTTCTTTGAGTAATTTATTTCTAGTTTTATACCTTTGTGATTTGAGAAGCTGGTTGGTAAAATTTCAATCTTTTTGAATTTACTGAGGCTCATTTTGTGGCCCAGTGTATGATCTATTCTTGAAAATGATCCATGTGCACTTGAGAAGAATGTGTATCCTGTTGTTTTGGATGGAGTGTTCTGTGGATGTCCTTTAGGTCCATCTGTTCTAATATGTTGTTCAGTGCCTCTGTCTCTTTATTTATTTTCTGTCTGGCTGATATGTTCTTTGGAGTGAGTGGGGTGTTTAAATCTCCTAAAATGAATGCATTGTATTCTATTTCCCCCTTTAATTCTGTTAGTATTTTTTTCACATATTTAGGTGATCCTGTGTTGGGTGCATAGATATTTATAATAGTTATATCCTCTTGTTGGACTGACCCCTTTATCATAATGTAATGTTCTTCTTTGTCTTTTGTGACTTTCTTTGTTTTGAAGTCTATTTTGTGTGATACAAGTACTGCAGCTCCTGTTTTTTTCTCCCTATTAGTTGCATAAAATATCTTTTTCCATCCCTTTACTTTCAGTCTGTGTATGTCTGGGTTTGAAGTGAGTCTCTTGTAGGCAGCTTATAATGGGTCTTGTTTTTTTATCCATTCAGTGACTCTACATCTCTTGATTGGTGCCTTCAGACTATTTACATTTAGGGTGATTATCGATAGGTATGTACTTATTGCCTTTGCAGGCTTTAGATTTGTGGCTACCAAAGGTTCAAGGGTATCTCCCTTATTATCTATCAGTCTAGTTTAACTCACTTTGTATGCTATTACAAACACAACCTATAGATTCTTTTTTTTTTCTTTTCCTCCTTTTTCTTCCTCCTCCATTGTTTGTATGTTATGAATCATATTCTGTACTCTTTGTCTATCCCTTGGGTTACATCCCTTTGGTTAGTCTTAGGAATACCTCCGTCTATCTGTAGGAGTCCCTCCAAAATGCAGTGCAGAGGTGGTTTATGGGAGGTAAATTCTCTCAGCTTTTGCTTATCTGAAAATTGTTTAATCCCTCCTTGAAAGTTAAATGGTAACCTTGCTGGGTAGAGTATTCTTGGTTCAAGGCCGTTCTGGTTCGTTGCATTAAATATATCATTCCACTCCCTTCTGGCCTGTAAGGTTTCTGTTGAGAAATCTGATGATAGCCTGATGTGTTTCCCTTTGTATGTGATCTTTTTTTCTCTCTCTAGCTGCTTTTAAAGTCTGTCCTTAACCTTGATCCTTGCCATTTTAAGTATTATATGTCCTGATGTTGTCTTTTTTGGGTCCCTTGTGTTGGGAGATGTGTGCACCTCCATGACCTGAGAGACTATATCCTTCCCCAGATTGGGGAAGTTTTCAGCAATTACCTCCTCAATGACACTTTCTATCCCTTTTTCTCTCTCTTCTTCCTCTGGTACCCGTACAATGTGAATATTGTTCTGTTTGGATTGGTCACACAGTTCTCTCAATATTCTTTCATTCTTAGAGATTCTTTTTTCTTTCTGTGCCTCAGCTTCTTTATATTCCTCTTCTCTAATTTCTATTCCATTTACCGTCTCTTCTACTACATCTAATCTGCTTTTAAATCCCTCCATTGTATGTTTCATTTCAGATATGGAATTTCTTAATGATTAAATATCCATCTTAAATTCGTTCCTGAGTTCTTGATTATTTTTCTGTACCTCTATAAGCATGTTTATGATTTTTATTTTGAACTCTCTTTCAGGAAGATTGGTGAGTTCAGTTTCATTTGGTCCTTTCTGGGGTTTATGAGATTTTGGTCTGAACCATGTTCTTTTGATGTTTCATATTTCTGTGTGGTGTCCTGTAGTGCCCAGAACCTCCAGTTTCTGGAGCTGCTCATCCCCTAGAGTGAGGTTCTGGGTCATAGGGGAGCAGAGCTGGTGCCTGGGGGGAGGAAAGATCTGTTTTCTGATTCCCGTCTGTCCTGCTTGTCTCCCGTATCAGAGCCAGTGGTCCGAGTACACAGGTCTAAGCCTCTGTGCTTTGCGTTTCTATCTGTTGTAGGTGGGGCCTCCCTCTGGCTGGCCTGGTGCCAGAGTAGTGACTACTGGTTTGCAAGCCAGTGCTATCAGGCCAGGAGGAAGGCTTGGCAGGCTGTGTATCACAGTGGGGGGCCTTAGAGCTGAGTAGCAAGCCAGGGGATGGAACACCTGAAGCTGCCCAATGTTCCCTAATCTGCTGGGCAGAGCACGCTCAGACAACTTTGTCCCCCTACCCCTTCTCCCACACAGCAAGCTCAGTGCAAACCCCGCCCCTGCAGCAGCCCTCTCTGCTCGCTGCTAGGAAGCCTTACCCTTGTCCCATAGTGGTCGGGTGTGGATCCTGTCCTTCATAAATGGCCCGAATCTGTCTCTCAAGTACTCTGCCTGTCCCAGCCCCCCATCCTCCAGAGCACCACACAATGTAGGTTTCTGCTCACAAAGCAGATTTCCGGGGCTAGATGTTCAGCAGTCCCAGGATTCCACCCCTTCCCTGCTCTGTTTCTCTTCCTCCTGCTGGTGAGCTGGGGTAGAGGAAGGGCTTGGGTCACGCTGGATCAAGGCTTTCTTATGTTACCCTGTTTCGTGAGGTCTACTCTGTTCATGAGGTCTGTGTGCAGTCTGGTGCAGCCTTCTTTCCTGTTGCTGTTTTAGGGTTAGTTGTATTAACTATATTTTCACACTATCTGTGGTTTTGGGAGGAGTTTTCTGTCTCACCCCTCACACTGCCATCTTGAATAATTCTTTCATCTGTTTCTTCCTTTTCAGAATCAGAGCATTTTCTGACCTAGTCTTTTGGCAGCTCTCCTATTGTCTAAAATTTTTCAGAGATTACTTACCATGTAAAATTTTTTCAGACCCCAGAGTTGTAGTCTTATATTGAATTTAAATACCTTGGTAGATCATCAACTCACTTAAAAAAAAATCTTATACCTGTATTAATAGACTTTGAGTTCCATGTATTAAAATGTGTTTTCTCCATAATATTTTCAATATAGGAAATAAAGTCTTTGCTTTCACTTTTTGGTGGTCAGTTTACCAGTAGCCAGGACACTTATGGAAAGGTAAGTTGAGTTCACATTTTTTCATAAGACCATATGAAGTATACTTACAAATAGAGCCTTGGGTTTCAAGAGAGGAACTAAATCTCACATTTATATTTGTATAGTTTTTTGTATTTGTTTCTAAGGGCAATGAAATAGAAAGGATATTTTGGGGAAAGGTTATGGTTTGGGAATATTTCGGCTTATTTCCAGTATTCATTTAGTCTGTTAGTTTTTAATTTTTAATTTAACAGTTATACCATAATTTGTATCTATCTCTTCATTGAAAAAGGGCTCTCTTCCACTGGTGAGGTATAATTAGACTTAGAATTTAGAATTTAGTAGATATCTGTCTTGGGAATTATTTTAAAATTTGAAATTGTACATGTATAATAAAAGTATATTTTTATTCTGTATTTGATAGTTTATCAGTGTTTTAGAGAAGTTTGGAATATAGAAAAAGAAAAAATCATTCACAATTTTTCCTCCTTGATGTGACTTATAATTTGGGGATGCTGCCGTCCAGTCTTTTTTTCATAAATTTTTCTCCCCTCAGTTGTAATATTATTTATGATCTTCTGCAATTTATTTTTCATTTGATAGGATTAATATAGGCACATGTCACTACATGGCTTTCATCACTAAGTGAGCTATATATAACATTTTCCATAAATGAGCTCCATCATAATTTATATAACAAATTCATTTCATTCAGATTGCTGTTAAAATTTTCTAATAAAAGTAATACTAAACTGACCATCTTTTTCCTCTTTGGGTTATTTTGGATTTTTCTGTAGAGTAGTGTAAATACTGGAAGAAGAAGGACTGGGTGTGGCATGGAAGATATCTTGCCACAAGATGAGAGAATTTAACTTGAAAATCTCTTGATGTTGGATTTATACTCCTGAGTGACTACCTCTTAAGAGGAGTAAAGAGGGAGAGTGTGGATATAATTGGATGAGGGTGATGGACTGAGGTCAGGTCCTGCTGTATCTGGCAAGGGTCTATTGGGTGGAGATTAAAAATGCCTGTAATTTGGGTGTTGAGACGGGATTGGTACGTGATCCCCCTCTCCCACCCAATGCACATGGAATGTTTTTCCTTAAATAAATAATAAAAATTAATGATAGTTTAATAATAAACCCTATGATTATCCATCATAATTATTTCAGAGAGCCCCTTCCCCACCCCTCCCAGGTAGCCAAAACTATCTAGAAAAAGAGGGATCAAAGATATATATTGCTTAGAAGTTAAAAGTAAAATAGCTGTGTTATAAGGAATGGTTAACAATAATAAATTCTGAGATTATACTTTGGGGTATAATGTGCATTAATTCTCTTGGTCAAACAAACATAAGGGAGCAAATACAAAATTAATCTTAATTTTAAGTAACCTTAAGTTTGCTGATGCTTTGATTTATAGTCATTTATAAAAGAGTTCTGACATCATACTGTATTATCCTAACAGGTTGCATAGTAAAAACAATTTACTTTCTTACTACTGAAACAATTTTATTTTGGTTAGAGTCAGATTGGGTACTCTTTCATAAAAGTAGCAAATAGGAACCTCTCCTTACCGACTTTTTGAATAAAAGCATATGAGGCCATAAAAACACTTAGAAGTAAGTTGTATATTGTTATTTCTTTCAGTCTCCTTTCTGGATTCTTAACATTCCCTCTGAAGATATTGCCAGAAACTTAATGAAACGGACAGTGTGTGCCAAGTAAGAGAAACTTACAGTGTTCTGCTGCAGAGTGTACACCGTACTTCTTGTAACTACTTTGTTCTACCTTTTGTTATATTGGCAAAAAACAGAAAGGTTGGTTGTTGAGGGGAAGCACAGTTTAGCTTGCAGTTACTGCTTTTACCACTGGATGGTGGTGGGAGAACAGAGGAGAGTTACTACTGAAAACGGAGGGTGAGAATCTCAGTGGTGAAATGCAGGAATATTTATTTTCGTTAAGTTTTAAAAACTTTTATATTAAGCAGGAGTATGGTATAAAAGATATAAATGCTATGTTTTTTCTTCTGTGTTAAGCAGGAATATGGTATAAAAGATGTAAATGTTATATTATTGGATAAATGCCACATTAAATATAACCAAAGTGTTGAAAATCTGGAAATGTTTTTTCTGATAAGTGGTTTTTAGCAGGATGAGCAGATTGGTCAAGTGTAAGATGACGAAAAATGAGGACTGCCATGAAATATGTTTTATTGTTTGATTTGTTAGAGGAATTCTAATTATCATATCTTTGTATGGAAACCTAGTGATGTTCATTATTTATTCTGTAAACCATTTTTTTCCTTAAAAAAAAAAAAAGCTATGACAAATATCCCAGTGTCTCTTTCTCAATTACATTCCCCTCCTTCCCTCAAAAGATAGTTTCTTAAAGCTTTTTAGTCAGAAAGGTTTCATTGCTACTGCTGCAATCAGTGAAATATTTCAGATCATTGTGGATTTTTATTAAATTGACATTTTTGCTTATTTATACAGAACCGATGAGAAATGTGGCACTCTAAATAAGCTTTATAATTTCTAAAGTAGGGATCATGATAGTTAAGTCAGATATATGAAAACTGTTTATTCTAAAAATACAAATTATAAAAGGTAATACTATAATGTCCCAATAATTTCATATTTTGTTCTAGGTTATCTTTACAATATAGATCCTATGTCACACTGTGTAGTAGTTCATTAGGGATAAATATCTATGGAACTGTTGGCACATTCCTGAATGGCTTGGGATTCCTGTTTGCATTTTTATTTCTGGGAAGCAGTATATCATAGTGGTAAAGAGTATGGAGGGTGGAGTCAGGTGGATTACATTTGAATCCCAGCTTCATCAATTGCTGTATGACTTGAGAGAGTTACTTAATCTCTTGGTGTCTCAGCTTTCTCATTGGTTAAGTGGGTGATGATACTGGAAGCTACTTCATAGGCTTCCTATGAGGAATAATTGAGTTCATACTAAATGGCCTTAGAACAGTCCCACGTACTTTTGAGTTATAGTAAATGTCAGCTCTTACATTTATTATTTTTGCTTTTCAAGGTTTTCCCTTGCCAGAGTTTGAGTTACCTATGCTTTCCCTTAACTAAAGCTTCCAGGAGTCTTTTTTTCTCCTCTAAGTTTCATGAGGGCAAGTGAGCTTTTTCTCTGCTGTGTCCTAGTGCTAGAACAATCCATCATATAGAAATCCATTGTAAATATTTGTTGAATTAATGAATTTGACCAAGCTTATTATAATTTTTAAAAATTAAGAAAAAAACTTAATTTGGGGATATTCATTTTAATTTTTTTGTTACTGCTGCCTTTTATTCTCTGTATATTCTGTGTAGCTGAGGCCACTTCTGAAGTGATGAGTTAAGAGTAGGATTGCTGCAGAGGCCCTCCTTTTATAAATGTAATAGAAGAGAAAGGAGGACTTCACTTTCAAAGGGTGATATTCACAGTCCTTATGGCAGCATTGATTATAATTATAGTTTGAATTTAGAGGCACAAAACTATACTTATATGTAGATTCCCATTACAGCTAATTCTAAGAACTATGTAATTGACTGCAATGAAATTTTGCTTGTAGTTGTTTAAATGCTCCTTGAAGTCAATGGAAGCTTGACACTCTTTTTTTTTTACAGTAAGAGTTGTTTTGTAATAGTTATAAAAGTAACTGTATTGGTTACTAAATGCTATTAAGTAATTGCTAAATATTAATAATAATATTTTTATTTGGTCACTTTTCTTTTTGTTTTATAGAGAAGACATGGGGAAAAATTGGATTTCCTTCAGCTTTTTAACCATTTCACAATAATAAGTGATTTTACTGCATCATTTGTTTTCTAGTATAGAATTATAATAATGAAAACTTGTAAAAATCTTGATTTATATTAAATTTTCCTCCTTCTGTATAGAGTTCAACTCCTATGTGTGATTTGGACTTAAGGTGTATCTCTTTCCTAGATACGTATTTCTCATTTATAGCTTAGAAAACATAAACAGTGATTGTTTTAGGGGAGCAAGCATAAAGAAAAAGTGAAATAATTACTGTATGTTACTGCATGAACTAATTTCTTTACTGAGGTTAGTACTAATCATTTATTTCCTAGGTCCATATTTGAATTATGGGGTCATGGAAAATCTCCAGAGGAGCTGTATAATTCTCTTAAAAACTACCCTGTGGAGAAGATGGTACGTAGTGAAATGTGATTTGTATAGGCATATCTGCAGATTCTGTAGAAATACTAAGCTTAAAGAATTTATCTGCTTTTATTTTAGGTTCCATTTCTACATTCAGATTCCACATACAAAATAAAGATTCACACATTTAATAAAACATTGACACAAGAGGAAAAAGTCAAACGAATAGATGTAAGTCAATTAGCAGAAACACCTGTGAGATAATGCAGCCTAGCTTCTGTTGTTACATAATAATATCCAATGTCTATTAAATGCATATTTGTAGCACATTGTGGCTAAGTACTTTTCATGTTTTGTCTTAATTGAATGCTGATACCAAACTTCAAGATAGATATTATTATATAGCACTATTTTTCCTTTTACAGTTTAGTAAAAATTTCCTTGGTTATTTATAGGACATTAGAGTTACTCTTCATTTTTTTAGGCACTTGAGTTTCTGCCATTTGAAGGAAAAGTGAATTTAAAGAAGCCACAGCATATATTCTCTATTTTGGAAGATTATGGTTTGGACCCAAACTGCATCCCTGAGAATCCACATAATATTTATTTTGGTAGATGGGTAAGCAAGTGTTCTATTGACCTATTTCAGTTTGTTTCTTTAAAAGCTAAATATTAGGCCCTTGCATTTAGCTTTTTACATGTAGAACTAAGGCAGCTGAAGAGTCAGAACTAATATGTGAATTAAAATCAGTGAAAAATATGTTGTTATGTTCTGTAGTTTATCTAGAGATTCCTGTGAAGTGCAAGAGGCTTGTTAGATAGGGCCTCGCTAGGAGGTGGTGTACCTGGAACCATTAACACAGGCTTCTCATAAAGTCTGAACTCCTTTTATTTATTTATTTATTTTTTGTATGTCATATATGGCCTTTATTATGTTGAGTTACTTGCCCTCTATACCCATTTTGTTAAGAGTTTTTATCATGAATGGACGTTGAATTTTGTCAAATGCTTTTTCAGCATCTATGGAGATGATCATATGGTTTTTGTTATTCTTTTTGTTGATGTGGTGGATGATGTTGATGGATTTTCGAATGTTGTACCATCCTTGCATCCCTGAGATGAATCCCACTTGGTCATGGTGTATGATCCTCTTGATGTATTTTTGAGTTTGGTTTGCTAATATTTTGTTGAGTATTTTTGCATCTACGTTCATCAGGGATATTGGTCTGTAATTTTTTTTGGTGGGGTCTTTGCCTGGTTTTGGTATTAGAGTGATGCTGGCTTCATAGAATGAGTTTGGAAGTATTCCCTCCTCTTGATTTTTTGGAAAACTTTAATGAGAATGGGTATTATGTCTTCTCTATATGTCTGATAAAATTCAGCGGTGAATCCATCTGGCCCGGGGTTTTGTTCTTGGGTAGTTTTTTGATTACTGATTCAATTTCGTTGCTGGTAATTGGTCTGTTTAGATTTTCTGTTTCTTCTTTGGTCAGTCTTGGAAGTTTGTATTTTTTTAAGAAGTTGTCCATTTCTTCTAGGTTTTCCAGCTTGTTAGCATATAGATTTTCATAGTATTCTCTAATAATTCTTTGTATTTCTGTGGGGTCTGTCGTGATTTTTCCTTTCTCATTTCTGATTCTGTTTATGTGTGTAGAATCTCTTTTCTCTTAATAAGTCTGGCTAGGGGTTTATCTATTTTGTTTATTTTTTCAAAGAACCAACTCTTGGTTTCATTGATTTTTTTCTATTGTTTTATTCTTCTCAATTTTACTTATTTTTTCTCTGATCTTTATTATGTCCCTCCTCCTGGTGACCTTGGGCCTCATTTGTTCTGCTTTCTCCAATTTCAATAATTGTGACTTTAGACTATTCATTTGGAATTGTTCTTCCTTCTTTAAATAGGCCTGGATTGCAATATACTTTCCTCTTATAACTGCCTTTGCTGAGTCCCACAGAAGTTGGGGCTTTGTGTTGTTGTGGTCATTTGTCTCCATGTATTGCTTGCTCTCTGTTTTAATTTGGTCGTTGATCCATTGATTATTTAGGAGCATGTTATTAAGCTTCCATGTGTTTATGAGCCTTTTTGTTTTCTTTGCACAATTTATTTCTAGTTTTATACCTTTGTGATCTGAGAGGTTGGTTGGTAGAATTTCAGTATTTTTGAATTTACTGAGGTTATTTTTATGGCCTAGTATGTGGTCTATTCTGGAAAATGTTCCATGTGCACTTGAGAAGAATGTGTATCCTGGTGCTTTTGGGTGTAGAGTTCTGCATTATCTAGAACAAGTCTCCTGAACTGCTTTTCTAGTAAAGCAGAGAAAAGGCAGAGTGCTGTGATAGCTGGAGATCTCATCTGTGGAGCTCTCCAGTCTAGGTTTCCATTCTGAAAAGAGGTGAAATTACTGCAGAGCAGTTTTGCCTCCTTCCCTGAGGCTGTGAATAGGTGAGTGGAAGCTGTGGCTTATGTTACAGAATATTGTTATATAAGAGAAAAGAGACATGGGTAAAGCTTACCACCAACTCCTAGGCTAATTGCGTTCAAATTCAACTCATTGATTTGGTTTGAAAAGTTAAAGTAAATGACAACCCACTAAGAAATAACTTACTTTTCACATTATTTTTAAAGGAACAAGTTTATAGCAGAGGTAAGTGGAAAGAAGTTATCATCATCCGGATACTGTGGTTTTATTGTAACTATCTTATGTCTATTCTGTACAGTTACACCAATTTGAAAAATATTTCTAATCTAGATTGCAGATGGACAGAGAGAGCTTATTGAGTCATACAGTGTCAAAAAGAGACACTTTATTGGAAATACAAGCATGGATGCTGGTTTATCATTCATTATGGCCAACCATGGAAAAGTGAAGGAAAATGATATTGTCTTTGATCCATTTGTTGGAACAGGTATTTTTATTTTACTGTTAAGTAGAGGTGTTACTTGTTTATATTATGCATGGTCATAGTAATATTTTTGCCAAAAGATGGACAGAATAATCTTTTAATTTTCATTAGTTAGTAGCTAAAAGACAATCACACATTTGTGTAAAAGCCAGTGTATAACACTTTTGCTACTTCAAAGGTGATGCCGATAGAATTTTGTGTTTTTTTCCCCCCAAGTAAAGCGCTAGGGGGAGCATACAATACTTTGTTATACCATACACTGTGACATATTGTAAAGCTATATAGTTTATTTAAGTAGTAAAACTCGAGGGGAAGAAAGACTTGAGTGACCAGATGAAAAAAATACATGTTCATCTGTTAAAATTGAAAACCATATACTTAATGTAGAGAAAAATGGTTAATGTGCCTGTCTTTGATTTGGTTTGTGGAAGTTTAGTAAGTCTGAAAATAAGAAAAATGATTGCTATCAGTGGGCTAGAGCCTGGTTGCTGAGATGACCACGTGGGTTCTGTATACAACTTGATTGGATGTCCTCATAATTAACGTCGTGTGGAAATCCTAAAGTTCCAAGTTTACTTCATCTCACTCTAAAGACATTTTCCTGCTTTAATCCATTTTTGCTTGATCTTGCCCATACCTAGGGATTATTCGTATTTAGATTTGTGTGTGTAAATTCATTGTGATTCAGATTGTGTAGGAACAAATTATGCTTGTGCGTGGAGTTTCTGTCTGTAGCCATCGTTTTCCATCAGGAAGTTTGTACGTAGTGATGATGCAATAGCTAACATTTGTTGAAGAGGAAACAAATCAAGTGCTGAGCTATGCAGGCTAATGTTATTCTCCAATTTAAGTCTTACAATAACATGGGGATATGTTTTAAAATCCTCCTAAGGAGAGTGTGGCACAGAGAGGCTAAATGACTTGTCCAAGGTTATACAGTGTATGAATTTTATGGGATTCAAATTCAAGCCTCACTCGAGAGCTCATGCCCTTAATTACTATCACAGAGCTGTCTCTGCATTAGGGTCCACCAGCCAGCTGTTACACTATAACTTAACCCGAGGAGTATGACCACGTATGATAGGGAAGAAACAGTATCAAGGTCAAGACATTTCTAACTGATGGGATGGTTTTCTGTGTTTGTTGTTGAATTAATCCACTAGTGAGTCTCTTCTCTTAACACTTGGCCTCATTTGCTGTATCATTTGTTTTCTCTTTATGTTTATATACATAGTATTTTCTTCTGCACCATTTGAGAAGTAAGGTGTAGCCATTACATCCCTTTACCCCTCAAATACTTCAGTATATATTTCTTAAGAATAAGGATAATTCCTTCCATAACCATAGTATGGTTTTCAATGTTAGTTCATGTACTATTAATAAAGTACTTTAATGTTCATATTCCAGTTTTGGTAATTGACCCCTAATGTCCTTTCTACCATCTTTTTTCCTTTCCAGTCTAGCATCAGATACTGTATTTTGTTGTCAAAGCTTTTTTGATACCTTTGATGTGAAATGTATTCAAAGCCTTTCTTTTTCTTTTGTGAAATTTGTACTTTTGCACTATCCCTCCTGCCTTTATTTTTGGGTCATTCTGTGTATCCTCATGATCAGATTTAGATTATACATTCCTGGCTGGATTTTCTACATCAGTGAATTACATCCAACATGATAGCTATCTGCCCCTCACTGGTATGTTAATTTTGATCAGCTTGTTAAGATGGCATTTGATTTTTTTTTCATGGTATGATTACTATTTTTTCCCCTTGCAGTTAATAGGCAATCTGTGAGGAAACACGTTAAGGCCTGTAAATATTCTCTAAGGCCTCTAAATCCCCCTAAACCCTGTCAAGTTGTCAAATTTAGCATCCATTGATGCTTCTTGCTGAATCAGTCTTACTGTGATAGTTACAAAGGGATGATTTTCCAACTACAACACTCTCTCCACATTTACCAGGTGACACTCACTCTACTCTCCTATGTATTTATCTTTTATTAATATTGAAGTAGTGTATTCCCCAATTTTTCCCCCTGGTGGCCTATAATTTGTTACTTCCCTTAATTAGTTTGTTACTCAGATTGTCCCAGATTTGCCTAGTAAGAGCCCTTTTGCATTGGATCTTTGGGACATGTTCCTATATTCTTTTTTTGTGGATATAGGAACTTAACTTACTTTCTGGCTCATCTTCTACCTACCCAAACCATGGAATCAGTGATTTCTCATAACCCTGTTTCCTTTAGTGTGAAATGGTATTAGAGATCAAGATCTGAGTGCTAGGTATCTTTGTTTCCATACCCTTTCAGCAGATAAACTAGGAAATATATGTGTGAATATATGTAACACACATATAAATGCATATGCAAATGCACATATTCCTACATACATACTGTGTGCATATAGACATACATGCACATATTTTAAAAATTGTGAATTTTGACTTCTGTTGTAAATTCCAGTCTATCCTGACATATATTTCTTGCCTATTCCCATTCCATATTTATATGTACCTTCTTCTGCAGTGAGAATGCTGGTTCTTATCAACATCAACACATTTACTCTTTTGTTTATTCTTACAATACAGCTAAAGTAATTCAAAATTGCTTTGTCCATACACTAAAAAAAAGAAAAGATTCTACTTAAAGGATATGTATTTTCAGTATACATGTTTTCAGTATATATATTCAGTTCTCTACCCTGCCTTAGGGGCAATAAAGTTAAATGTTGTATTTTCTTCTTCCCCTTCATTTAAAATTCAGTTTGAGTTCATTTTATCCAGTTTTCTTCAATTTTAGAGTTCTATTCCTTCCTATTCTTGTTGTTTTACCTTTATTTTTAAATATGTATATTATGTGATTCCAAAGGCCAGAACTATAGAAGAAGGTATACTCAAGAGAAGTATCACTTCCTTCCATATCCTTTCCATCCTGCTTCCCATTCCCTGTAGGTAATGAACTTCTTTGTTTTCTAATTGATTTATCCTGGTTTTTTAAATGATGAAAAGCAGATATATGTATGTTTTCTCTTTTCTACTTTCTTATACAAAAGGTAGAATATATATTGTTGTGTTTTTTTTGGTGGGAGGGTGGGAGAAGGGGATTGTGGGGTATTATGTTTAGTACACATGGTGTGGGGGATCACGGGGAAGACAGTGTAGCACAGAGAAGGCAAACAGTGAATCTGTGTCATCTTACTACACTGATGGACAGTGACTGAATTGGGGCATGAGTGGGGACCTAATAATATGGGCAAATGCAGCAACCACATTGTTTTCTCATGTGAAATCTTCCTAAGAGTGTATATCAATAATACCTTAATAAAATAAATAAATAAAATAAACATAGGGGTGCATATGTCTTTTTGAATCAGAGAAGTTGTATTCTTTGGGTAAATTCCAAGGAGTGGGATTCCCACATCAAAAGGTATTTCTATTTTTAGTTTTTTGAGGAACCTCCATATTGCTTTCCACAATGGTTGAACTAGCTTACATTCCCACCAGCAGTGTAGGAGGGTTCCCCTTTCTCCACATCCTTGCCAGCATTTGTTGTTCTTAGTCTTTTGGATGCTGGCCATCTTTACCTGTGTGAGGTGATACCTCATGTGGTTTTAATTTGCATTTCCCTGATGATTAGTGATGTGGAGCATCTTTTCATGTGCCTGTTGGCCATCTGAATTTCTTTTTTGGAGAACTGTCTCTTCATATCCTCTGCCCATTTTTTAATTGGGTTATTTGCTTTTTGGGTGTAGAGGCGTGTAAGTTCTTTATATATTTCGGATGATAACTCCTTGTCAGATATATCATTTACAACTATATTCTCCCATACTGTAGGATGCCTTTTTGTTCTGTTGATGGTGTCCTTTGCTGTACAGAAACTTTTTAGTTTGATGTAGTCCCATGAGTTCATTTTTGCTTTTGTTTCCCTTGCTCAAGGAGATGTGTTCAGGAAGAAGTCGCTCATGCTTATATTTAGGAGATTTTTGCCTATGTTGTCTTCTAAGAGTTTTATGGTTTCATGACTTACATTCAGGTCCTTGATCCATTTCAAGTTTACTTTTGTGTATGGGGTTAAACAATAATCCAGTTTCATTCTCTTGCATGTAGCTGTCCAGTTTTGCCAACACCAGCTGTTGAAGAGGCTGTCATTTCCCCATTATATATCCATGGCTCCTTCATCATATATTAATTGACCATATATGGTTGGGTTTATATCAGGGTTCTGTAGTCTGTTCCATTGGTCTATGGGTCTGTTCTTGTGCCAGTACCAAATTGTCTTGAGTACTGTGGCTTTGTAGTAAAGCTTGAAGTTGGGGACCATAATCCCTCCCCCAGCCCACTTTATTCTTCCTTCTCAGGATTGCTTTGGCTATTCAGGGTCTTTTGTGGCTCCATATGAATTTTAGAATGATTTTCTCTAGTTTGTTGAAAAATGCTATTGGTATTTTGATAGGAATTGCATTGAATCTGTAGATTGCTTTAGGCAGGATGGCCATTTTGACAATATTAATTCTTCCTATCCATGAGCACGGGATGTGTTTCCTTTTATTGGTATCTTCTTTAATTTCTCTCATCATTTTTTTTTGTTTTTTTTGTTTTTCATTTATTTATTACTTTTTTAATTTCAGCAATTTTTTAAATGATGAAAAGCAGATACATGTATGTTTTCTCTTTTCTACTTTCTTATACAAAAGGTAGAATATATATATTTTTTAACTTTGCTCTTTTCACTTAATGGGATTTCCTGGAAATCACTTACTGTTCATAGAGATTGTCTCCATTCTTTTTTATAATTGTACTCCATGGGTGTATATACTGTAATTTATTCAAACACTTTCCTGTACTTGGACTTTCTAGTATTTTACAGTTCTGAATGATGCTTGCAGTGAATAATCTTGTGCACATATACTTTCATGGTGTTTACCTCTAAGGTAAATTCCTAGAAGTAGGATTGATAGCTGAGTTGAAGAGTGTAAGCATATGAAGTTTCATTAAGTGTTGCCAAATTCCTCTCCATTATATCATTTTGCATTCTTGCCAGTAATCTATGAGAGTCCCCACAGCCTCACCAGAAGAGTATATTGTGAAATTTTTGAAATTTTGCCAGCCCATTGGGTGAAAATGTTAATTTCAGTGTAGTGTTAATTTGTATTTCTCTTATTGTGAGTGAAGTTTAATAACTTCTTATATTTTAAGAACCATCTTTATAACTTTTTTTGAATTATTTTTCATGTCTTTTGCCTGTTTTCTCTATAGATTTTTTTTTCAACATTTTATTTTTATACTTTGTTAGGAACATTAGCATCCCCTCCTTTCCTGTTTTGTTTTTTTTTAATATGTGTGTGTGTGTGTGTATTATATTTTCTCCTAGTATGCCATTTATCTTTCAAATTTGCATGCAGTTTGTTTTCTTACCATGCAAAAACTTTCCCAATATACAAGTTTTAGAAGAATTCAGATGTCTTCTTTTAGTACTTTTGTAGTTTTAATTTTTTTCCTTTTAGATCTTTAGTCCATTTGGAGTTTTTTTCTGTGTGTGTGTGTTGTGAGGAATGGATTTAATTTATCTTTTTTCATATGCTAAACCCTTTATTAATCCTTCATCTTATTCTTGGGCTTTAGAAACTTTTTTTGTGAAGTGAAAAGAATTCTTTAAGATACGTACATGTACATAATGTTTAATATGCTCATAAACATGTAAATAAGACCATAAAGTTTAAAAATAAGAGTTCCTCGTATAGGTAAAATTTCTCTACTTGATGTAGAGAGCAGGGGTAGTATGAAATGCTGATTTCCACAGCAATCAAGATACTGACTACTGTCAGTGTGGCAAGGATAGGAAGACCTGCCCCTAAGTAGCTGTAGGGCATCTCCTTAGAGTGGACAGCATATTTTGGTCATTTGACTTTACATAGTACAGTTGATAGAATATTGCAAAGAGGAGAATCTTTGCAAAGATGTGGCTAAAATTTATAATTTATGTTATAGTTTAAGCATATTTTTAGTACTTCAGTTTTTAGTGCTTTTGTTTTGAAATTTATAGTAGTTAGTAATGGTGAATAGACACAGTTCTTAAGTATAATTTGTCCTCTTTCTTGGGCCTTTTGTCTCACCGATGGGTAGTACCTTCTGAAGGATTAGAGAAATAAGTAGCCTTGTGTCCTCTTCCATAGCCATAGTTTTTCACAAAGTATTTACAACATTTTTTCCTTTTTTTAAATCAAGTGTATCCAATCTCTTTTCTAGTTTATAGGTGCAAAATTGAATTACTTTCCCAACTGTTTTAACCACTGACTACTCATAACCTGTGATTTTCTCAGGGTTATAGAGTAGAGTAGACAGCTTCTGGGAAACTTAAAGGAGAGGTATCTTTTCCTACCTAAATACCTTTCCTTTTTGTTTTAGACAGTCTGTTACTGTTATCTAGAACAACATTATGAGCAGAAACATACTATCCTTCCCATTTTAGCAAATATGTTGACTTTTGTCTTAATAAGTTTTTCTTTAATCATGTATCTCTGGTTTCCTGAGGGAGAGCGTGTGTATCTTTGGGTCATCTCTCAGTAGGTACTGTTCCAATATGAGTGTGGCTAAAGGAACGATCAACATGAATATAATGAATACCTGTAATGGCACAGGCCTTCCTGTGATATGATACAAGACTTGTGAATGGTATGCAGCTCTTATTAACTGGATGTGTAGCTTTCCTTACTTAATTTGTTTAATAACAGGTTTTACTTTTGTTTATCTAATTGGTAAGCTAAATGTGTATTTGATTCATTAGGGCTGACCCCAGAGGAGGAGGTAGTGTGGTAGAGAGACAAGAACAAATAGAGTGCATTTTAAATTCTTACTCTATCACTTAGTTTGTCACTTTGGTAAAGATTCTTAACTAGTTTGGGCCTCAGCTCCATCTTTTGTAAAGTGGTAATAATATATTGTGAGGATTAAGTGAGGTTATATATGCATATGAAATGCTAAGGAAGTTGCATGGCACATGGTAGACATTCAGTAAACTGTAATTGTTATCATTTTTTAATTATTTTGCTAAGAACTTAGATGATATTTTTGGTGAAAGATGTTAGATATAGCATATTGAATGGTGATGATGAAAAATTTGGCCATGAACTCTTTTTCTACTCCCTTCTTTGGCTAATTTCCAAGATACTCATAATTTGCAACTGTAGGCAAGTTATGGCAGCATTCAAGGAAATTGAGGGTTAAAATTGTAAACTTCTAATTCTTTGTTTATAGTGAAAATAATTGGTACAAGTGTTTGCCAGTAGCTGTAGGTAATTGTGGTATGATTTTATGATATAGCTCTGTAGATAGAACTTTGTTTCTTTCTCCCCTTCCCTTCTTTGAGTCAGTTCTGTCAGTAAATGAGAATACACTCAGGAGACTGTTGTATTGGCCTCTTCTACCTTCAGATGAACCATAGGTGTAAGGAAAGGAGCACAGCTCCTTTTGAGATTTTATCATTACAAAATTACAGATATAGAAGTCAGGCGTTGGGAAACTGTCCTGGAGACTTTGGGGTTATGAAAGGAAAGTTAGGAGAGAGACAGTTGATCCTTGTAGGTCTGTGTGAGTCTATGCTTCCCATTTATCCACAAGTCTTTGTAGTCCCCTTTTCCTGAATTTCAGTTTGTCTAGTAAACTTTTTATTTTCTAGCAATGTCTTTTTGCTTAGGCTCCTAGATTAATTTATTTGAATTCCTTTTTAAAAGAAGTAAAATAGATATAATAGTATCTCCATTTTCCCCTTTTCTCCTTTCTTTCAGCAAAAAAAAGCCCAGTCTCTCCTTTTTACAGTTTCATAAAGCTTTCTACTTAAATCTCTAGAGATAAATTAGTTTCCATATCATAAGTAAATTCCACATATTATGCCCTTTTGCCTATATCACCCAAACCTTAAAGTGGTTACTATTTAATGAGAAACTAAAACACTGAGTTTGTGATACTTTCATAGTTGACAGTGTAATAAGAAATTGGGTGAGTCATATTACCTGCCCCTCAACACTTCACCCCTCCTTTTTTATCACCCCCTTCTTCTACCCAAAAGCTTCCAGGAAAACTCCAGCTGAGGTATAGCTAAATACAAATAATGCTTCCATTCAATGAAAAAAACAACTAGGTGATTAACAGTTATTACTCATTAACAAGTTCAGAGACACAAATTTATGCTGATTTTATTTAAAACTTGAAAATTTTAAAGGGCACAGAGTTAAGTAACAGATGCAGTCTAACAGATTGTTCACCTCCTTTCAGCAGTGACTCTAAATCGGGTCTTCTCAAGACTCAGTCTAACCAAACGGATAAGGTTCTGTTTAAGGAAGCACAGGAAAGCTTTTCTGTTTCCCTTGACAACTAGTTCTTCTAGGTGAGTATCTGCTTTAATTTTCAGAATTGTAGTAATTCCTCATAACTTGGGTGAAATGATTTTGAGTAGCTCAAGTGATCACATACGGTACCTTTCCTAAATATGGACGGTTCCATTTATACAGTAAGAATTATGAGGTCCTGCCTCTCACACAAATAAATATCTTTTGTAGTTGGTATGAGGGAACCTTGGTTTTGGTTTCTGCTCCACTTTTAGTCCTCCATTTCTCTTCTTCTTGGATCCACTAGGAAGTAGTTACATTATTTTTCATGAGCAAAGTATTTTTTTAAGTACATGTTACAAGACTGTTTTAAATGGCTATGGAAGGAACACCTTTAATTTATGTGAAGATCTTGGCCCTCTGGAGGTACTACCCATCTTAATTTTAGAGATTACATTTTAAAAGGACATAAGGAAAAGAGCCTGAGTTATTTTCTCTTGTCTGAGTCTTTGCATAGTCAAAGAATTATTTCAGTTTGACAGGTCTTTCTACAGTATAGCTATTAGGACTTGCCCAAGCATTAAGAGCATTTTAATTTGGATGACTAAAAAAAGTGAAGTTCAGTGAAAACTGCAATTATTAAAATATTTAATTTTGTGAATTTTTTTCCTTAAGCAGTTAAAAGATATTATTGCATTTTCTTTTAAAGGATTTCATTAATTTTTAAATCTTTTATTAGGATTTTTCTTAGTATATGAACTGGTCACACCTAACAGATTACTTACTTAGTCCAGTCAAACTGTATTGGGACATTTGTTCTTACTTTGGTCACAGCACTGTGTAAATCTTGTATTGATTATTTTTGTGTGGGTTTGATAACAGTTATTCAGAAATTCAAATTTATAGTTTAAAATGAGATGATTTCTTTACTAGTTACAGGAGTAACTATTTCTTGTCCTAATATTTTCATTTTTGTAAGGATTAATGTCTTACATGTTGCTTATGTCCTCTTTAGTTCTTTGAAACTCTGTGACTTCAGTGGAAATTGAGCCCATTTGTCAGGATTTATTTATTGCTGGCTCTTTGTGTAACAGCCTTATATGTGCTTATTTATAAGGAAGGAGGAGGATGCTTTGTATAGGCCTCTCAAAATAAGATGAGCATGTCTAAATATACATTATTTTGACCAAAAAAGATAATTTTCCCTAAGTTGTGCTGTTTAAAGTAATGATGCCAGTGCATGCATTAATTCCACGCTTTGTGAGTGATGTGATGAGCACAGCTTAGGGGGTTGTTTTTTCAGTTCTGAGGCCTGCTGAGTATTGCCAGGACCAGTATCATTCTCAGGCACTCCTGCTTGCAACTAGTTTATAAGAATCTGAATCAGTTTAAATAGGGGAAGAAATAAGAGTCTGGGATTTTCTGATGTACAGATCATAATTGTGTGATTTTTCAGGTGGCCTTCTGATAGCATCTGCTCATTTTGGTGCGTATGTATATGGGACAGACATAGACTACAACACAGTTCATGGCTTGGGTGAGTAGACGCTCTAGACAGTGTTACAGTCTTAGATCTTTTATCAAATGTGCCTTTAAAATAATGGAATATTTTTATATGGCATTAAACATCTATTTTTTTAATGTTAAAATACAGAGTTGTGTTATAATACAGTTTTACTTATTTTTACAACAATAAACTTCATTGGGTATCTGCTCTTTACAAAGTGATCCGAAATGTGCAGAGAGATCTCCTAGGGGAACACAAAGATGAATAAGAAAAGCCCTCCCCTCAGAGGTGTTTGGGGTCTTTGTAACAGAGATTTTTAAAAAGTGAGGCAAACTTGAAGGTTGTGAACTTTAGGACAGGGAAAGAAGAGAGAGGGACTAGCCCTTTTGTAATCAGCATGTCCATGTTAATAAAACATACAACTTCTATTTTAAAAATACCGTAATTCTTTTATTCAGTAATCATGCATTGAGTATGTACTGGAGTAATTTCTAGTCTTTGAGTGCCATATACATTTTTAATTTCATAACCAACCAGAACATCTTTGAAACAGTTAGGGTGACAGTAACTTTAAAGATTCTGCATTAGACTGAGGGTAACTTGAAATAAGCTTCTGCTTGCTTTTGAGGCAATTTTGGAAAATATTTTAAAATCTAGAAGTGTTGCTAATGATGTGAGATTAGATGGAATTGAATCAAACAGAAAAAATATTTTCTTATAGCAGACTAGTATTAAAAGTGCCGAGTCAAATGACATTGACATTGTTTGTATTTATGTTGGTATTCCATTATAACTCGAATCAGTGCCTAAAGCAGTCTTCCTTTTTCTCACACAGTGTAAATTACTTATAGGTGAGAATTTATTACACTTTATTTTCTTTTTGCTGATGCAATTTGGTATATTGTACTTAATGACCTAATTTTTTTCCTACCTTGAATACAAGAATTTAGTAAATTGTATCATAAGGAAAATGAGTTACATTTTATCAAGTTAACCTCAGTGGGCTAACCAGAAAAATATAGTATTTGTCTGCAGTATGCTAGAGTAGACAAAGAGCTAGGAAGAATGATTGCAGCTTGCTTTTCATAGAAGCAGTATGTTTGCTTTAAGAAAATTGACCTATATTAATTTATTTGTATTTTTGTTCATGAAAGTTATGTTATAACCTGTCAGAGGACTTGAGTAGAATTCTGATTTAGGTAGGATTTCCTCAGAGCTTATCCAAACGCTGTTAGATATGTCCTCCATTTCCTATACTTCTAATCTCTTACTGTATTTTCAAATATTCTCAAGTTTCTCCTACTTTAAAAATGCAAACCTTTTTCTATCAATCCTATAGGGCCCTCTAGCTACTACTTTGTTTTCCTCTTCCTATTGCCAAACTCTCTTTTGCCGGTTATTTTCTGGCTTCCACACCTACTGAAGGCTCTTATTAAGGCCATACATCTATGGCCTTTGTTAGTGTTGATCTTTGTAAAGCCTCCTTGTTTTCCTAGACAGTGGTCTCATGGATAGTACTTTTATTTCTTTGTTTCACCTCAGTCTCCATAAGGACCTGCGATTTTCTTTGACCTGTGTTTACATGTTGCTTTTTTCCAGGCATCTCTCTTTGACACTTCGTATCTCTACATGTTGTCAGAATTACATTATTCTTCTCTTTTGATTTTTTAAAAATATAATTTACTTTGGTATCATTGATCTACAATTAAATGTGCAATATTACTATTATTAAACTACCCCCTTCATCAGGTCCCCCCCATCAACCCCATTACAGTCGCTGTCCATCAGCGTAGTGAGATGAGAATCACTACTTGTCTTCTCTGAGTTGTACAGCCCTCCCCGCTCCGCCCCAACATTACGTCTGGTAATCGTAATGCCCCTTTTCCCCCCTTGTCCCTCCCTTCCCACCCATCCTCCTCAGTTCCCTTTGGTAGCTATTAGTCCATTTTTGGGTTCTGTGAGTCTGCTGCTGTTTTGTTCGTTCAGTTTTTTTCTCTTTGTTCTTATACTCCACATATGAGTGAGATCATTTGATATTTGTCTTTTTCCACTTGACTTATTTCACTAAGCATAATACCCTCTAGCTCCATCCATGTTGTTGCAAATGGTAGGATTTGTTTTCTTCTTATGGCTGAATAATATTCCATTGTGTATATGTACCACCTCTTCTTTATCCATTCATCTACTGATGGACACTTAGGTTGCTTCCATTTCTTGGCTATTGTAAATAGTGCTGCGGTAAACATAGGGGTGCATATGTCTTTTTCAAACTGGGTCCCTGCATTCTTAGGGTAAATTCCTAGGAGTGGAATTCCTGGGTCAAATGGTATTTCTATTTTGAGTTTTTTGAGGAACTTCCATACTGCTTTCCACAATGGTTGAACTAATTTGCATTCCCACCAGCAGTGTTGGAGGGTTCCCTTTTCTCCACATCCTCGCCAACATTTGTTGTTGTTTGTCTTTTGGATTTTGGCATTCCTAACTGGTGTGAGGTGATATCTCATTGTGGTTTTAATTTGTATTTCTCTGATGATTAGCGATGTGGAGCATCTTTTCATGTGCCTGTTGGCCATCTGAATTTCTTCTTTGGAGAAATGTCTATTCATGTCCTCTGCCCATTTCTTAATTGGATTATTTTCTTTTTGTTTGTTGAGGTGCGTGAGTTCTTTATATATTTTGGATGTGAACCTCTTATCAGATACGTCATTTATGAATATATTCTCCCATACTGTAGGATGTCTTTTTGTTCTACTGATGGTGTCCTTTACTGTACAGAAGCTTTTCAGCTTGATATAGTCCCACTTGTTCATTTTTGCTTTTGTTCCCCTTGTCCGGGGAGATATGTTCATGAAGAAGTCACTCATGTTTATGTCCAAGAGATTTTTGCCTATGTTTTTTTCTAAGAGTTTTATGGTTTCATGACTTACATTCAGGTCTTTGATCCATTTTGAGTTGACTTTTGTGTATGGGGTCAGGCAGTAGTCTAGTTTCATTCTCTTACATATAGCTGTCCAGTTTTCCCAACACCAGCTGCTGAAGAGGCTGTCATCTCCCCATTGTATATCCAAGGCTCCTTTATCAAATATTAATTGACTGTAAATGTTTGGGTTAGTGTTTGGATTTTCTATTCATTTCTACTGGTCTGTGGGTCTGTTCTTGTGCCAATACCAAATTGTCTTGATTACTGTGACTTTATACTAGAGCTTGAAGTCAGGGAGCATAATTCCCCCTGTTTTATTCCTCCTTCTCAGGATTGCTTTGGCTATTCGGGGTCTTTTGTGGTTCCATATGAATTTTAGCATTATTTGTTCCAGTTCATTGAAGAAAGCTGTTGGTAGTTTGATAGGGATTACGTTGAATTTGTAGATTGCTTTAGGTAGTATAGCCATTTTGACAATATTTATTCTTCCTAGCCAAGAGCATGGGATGAATTTCCATTTGTTAGTGTCCTCTTTAATTTCTCTTAGGAGTGTCTTGTAGTTTTCAGGGTATAGGTCTTTCACTTCCTTGGTTAGGTTTATTCCTAGGTATTTTATTCTTTTTGATGCAATTGTGAATGGAATTGTTTTCCTGATTTCTCTTTCTGTTAGTTCATCGTTAGTGTATAGGAATGCAACAGATTTATGTGTATTAATTTTGTATCCTGCAACTTTGCTGAATTCAGATATTCTAGTAGTTTTGGAGTGGAGTCTTTAGGGTTTTTTATGTACAGTATCATGTCATCTGCAAATAGTGACAATTTGACTTCTTCTTTACCAATCTGGATGCCTTGTATTTCTTTGTTTTGTCTGATTGTCGTGGCTAGGACCTCCAGTACTATGTTGAATAACAGTGGAGAGAGTGGGCATCCCTGTCTTGTTCCCGATCTTAGATGAAAAGCTTTCAGCTTCTCGCTGTTAAGTATGATGTTAGCTGTGGGTTTGTCATATATGGCCTTTATGATGTTGAGGTACTTGCCCTCTATCCCCATTTTGTTGAGAGTTTTAATCATGAATGGATGTTGAATTTTGTCAAATGCTTTTTCAGCATCTATGGAGATGATCATATGGTTTTTGTTCTTCTTTTTGTTGATGTGGTGGATGATGTTGATGGATTTTTGAATGTTGTACCATCCTTGCATCCCTGGGATGAATCCCACTTGATCATGGTGTATGATCCTCTTAATGTATTTTAGAATTCATTTTGCTAATATTTTGTTGAGTATTTTTGCATCTGTGTTCTTCAGGGATATTGGTCTGTAATTTTCTTTTTTGGTAAGGTCTTTGCCTGGTTTTGGTATTAGAGTGATGCTGACTTCATAGAATGAGTTTGAAAGTTTTCCCTCCTCTTCTATTTTTTGGAAAACTTTAAGGAGAATGGGTGTTATTTCTTCTCTATATGTCTGGTAGAATTCAGAGGTGAATCCATCTGGCCCAGGGGTTTTGTTCTTGGGTAGTTTTTTGATTACTGATTCAATTTCGTTGCTGGTGATTGGTCTGTTTAGTTTTTCTGTTTCTTGCTTGGTCAGTCTTGGAAGGCTGTGTTTTTCTAAGAAGTTGTGCATTTATTCTAGGTTTTCCAGCTTGTTAGCATATAGATTCTCATAATACTCTCTTATATGTCTTTGTATATCTGTGCGGTCCGTCATTATTTTTCCTTTCTCATTTCTGATTCTGTTTATGTGTGTAGATTCTCTTTTTCTCTTAATAAGTTTGGCTAGGGGTTTATCTATTTTGTTTATTTTTTCAAAGAACCAACTATTGGATTCATTGATTTTTTTCTATTGTTTTATTCTTCTCAATTTTATTTATTTCTTCTCTGATCTTTATTATGTCCCTCCTTCTGGTGACTTTGGGCCTCATTTGTTCTTCTTTTTCCAATTTCAGTAATTGTGTCTTTAGACTATTCATTTGGGATTGTTCTTCCTTCTTTAAATAGGCCTGGATTGCAATATACTTTCCTCTTAGAACTGCCTTTGCTGCGTCCCACAGAAGTTGTGGCTTTGTGTTATTGTTGTCATTAGTCTCCATATATTGTTTGATTTCTGTTTTTATTTGGTCATTTATCCATTGATTATTTAGGAGCATGTTATTAAACCTCCAGGTATTTGTGAGCCTTTTTGTTTTCTTTGTACAGTTCATTTCTAGTTTTATACCTTTGTGATCTGAGAAGTTGGTTGGTAGAATTTCAATATTTTTGAATTTACTGAGGTTCTTTTTGTGGCCTAGTATGTGGTCTATTCTGGAGAATGTTCCATGTGCACTTGAGAAGGATGTGTGTCCTGCTGCTTTTGGGTGTAGAGTTCTGTAGATGCCTGTTAGGTCCATCCGTTCTAGTGTGTTGTTCAGTGCCTATGTATCTTTACTTATTTTCTGTCTGGTTGATCTGTCCTTTGGAGTGAGTGGTGTGTTGAAGTCTCCTAAAATGAATGCATTGCTCTCTATTTCCTCCTTTAATTCTGTTATTATTTGTTTCACATATGTTGGCGGTCCTGTGTTGGCTGTATATATATTTAAAATGGTTATATCCTCTTGTTGGACTGACCCCTTTATCATTATGTAATGTCCTTCTTTATCTCTTGCTACTTTCTTTGTTTTGAAGTCTATTTTGTCTGATACAAGTACTGCAACACCTGCTTTTTTCTCTTTGTTGTTTGCATGAAATATCTTTTTCCATCCCTTCACCTTTAGTCTGTGTATATCTTTGGGTTTTAGGTGAGTCCCCTGTAAGCAGCATATAGGGGTCTTGCTTTTTTATCCATTCTGTTACTCTGTGTCTTTTGATTGGTGCATTCAGTCCATTTACATTTAGGGTGATTATCGATAGATATGTAGTTACTGCCATTGCTGGCTTTAGATTCGTGGTTACCAAAGGTTCAAGGGTAGCTTCTCTACTATCTAACAGTCTAACTTAATTTTCTTGTTAAGTTATTGTAGACACAGTCTGATGATTCTTTATTTCTCTCCCTTCTTATTCTTTCTCCTCCATTCTTTATATAGTAGGTGTTTTATTGTTTGCCTTTAGTTAGTATTTGGATGGTCTGCTTTCTTTGCTATGATTTTATTTTCTCTGGTGGCCTCTTTTTAGCCTTAGGAGTACTTCCATCTAGGGCAGTCCCTTTAAGATATCCTGAAGAGGTGGTTTATGGGAGACAAATTCCCTCAGCTTTCACTTGTCTGGAAATTGTTTAATCCCTCCCTCAAATTTAAATGAGAATCGTGCTGGATACAATATTCTTGGTTCAAGGCCCTTCTGTTTCATTACGTTAAATATATCATGCCATTCTCTTCTGGCCTGTAAGGTTTCTGTTGAGAAGTCTGATGATAGTCTGATGAATTTTCCTTTGTAGGTGATATTTTTTCTCTCTCTAGCTGCCTTTAATACTCTGTCCTTGTCTTTGATCTTTGCCATTTTAATTATTATGTGTCTTGGTGTTGTCTTCCTTGGGTCCCTTGTGTTGGGAGATCTGTGGGCTTCCATGGTTTGAGAGACCGTTTCCTTCCCCAGCTTGGGGAAGTTTTCAGCAATTCGTTCTTCAAAGACACTTTCTATCCCTTTTTGTCTCTCTTCTTCCTCTGGTATTCCTATAATGCGAATATTGTTCTGTTTGGATTGGTCACACAGTTCTCTTTAAATTCTTTCATTCCTAGAGATCCTTTTATCTCTCTCTGCCTCAGCTTCTCTGTATTCCTGTTCTCTGGTTTCTATTCCATTAACAGTCTCTTGCATCTCGTCCAGTCTGCTGCTAAGCCTGTCGATCGCTTGTCTCATTTCTGCATTGTCTTTCCTCACTTCCCTCACTTCCTCCCTCAGCTCTTGCATATTTCTCTGTAGATCCATCAGGATGGTTGTGGCTTTTATTCTGAATTCTTTTTCAGGAAGATTGTGCATGTCCGTCCCATCATGCTCCCTCTCTGGGGTTTTCTGGTCTGGGGTTGTCTGGGTAAGCTTTGTTTGTACCATATTCCTCTGTCTTTTCATGGTGATAGAAGTGGTCAGAAAAAGAAAAAAAGAGGAAAGGGAAAATAGAGGAAAAAAAGAAAGAAAAAAAATAAACACCTGCTGGGTGTAGTTTCTATGAGGATCCTGTGGGTGGCACTGCTGCTCCAGTATTCTGCAGCCATGCTGCTCCACCGGGCCCCTTTGTGACTCTGGCCAGGGAGGGAACGAATGGGAGCCTGCTGATTTCTGTGGGAAGTCTCGGTGCGACTGCTTTTCCCAGCCCAGTCCAAGGGGACCGAAATTCCCCAGGACTCCCAACCTGCTTGGCTGAGTGCGCTGGGACGATCCTGCTCCTCCGTTGGGCCCCTGTCTCTTTAAGACCCCTAAAAAAGGTGTGCACTTTTCTTTTGTCCCGGGGAGCCAGCTGAGTGGACCTGCCATCTTGGAAAGCACCTCTGTCTCTCCAATCTCCAATGCACCGGGCGAAGTGTGTCAGCGCTCCAGGCACAGATCACCAGGACTGGTTATTCGGCAGGCCCGTGCTTCCACTCCCTACCCACTCTGAATCCACTCCTCCTGGTGGTGCACTGGGGTGGGGGAGTGCTCGGGTCCCGCCCGGTCACAGCTTCATATCTTACCCGGCTCGCGGGGTGCCGAGTCCTCTCAGGTGTAGATGCAGGCTGAATGCTGTCCTGTATCTTCTGGTCTCTCTTTTAGGAATAGTTGTATTTGTTGTATTTTCATAAATACATTTGGTTTTGGGAGGAGATTTCCACCACCGAACTCACGCTGCTATCTTCCCGGAAGTCTACTGTGTTTACTGCGGGTGGGCGCTGGCCTCTTCTCTTGATTTTTAAGTTTTATTTTTGTTGTGAGTAGATCATAATGCACAAGAGTATATAAAAATAGAACACTTATGAAACTGCCACCTAGGTTAAGAAAAAATGTCATTCATTCTTAGAAATGTAACTTAAGTTCATACACTGATACCCCCCGAGTGTATAAATTCTGGCATCCAACTACCCACTGAATTATCTCTTTCTGAATGTTCTGTAGTTACTTCACAAACAAGACTGATATTCTCAAATGAATTTCATTTTCTCCTAAGCTTGTTTTCTTACTGGTTTCTCTCATCTTACTTGATGGTATCGTCAGGCACTTGTATCTCCTAAACTAGATCTTTTGACTATTTTCCTTCAACCTTCACTAACTTTTCATCTGTAATGTTTCCATTTTGCCTCCCCTCTCCATGGTTACAGGCCTACATTTTCCCACATTAACTCTCTTCATTTCAGTTTCATCTGATGCATCACTGTTTCTACAGGGGACTGTTTGCTGATGGAGGAAAAGGAACCTTTTTCTGTTCAACTCTGTATCTTCTGTATATGCTTTGAAGTCAGTTAAGTATTGAATGAGTGTTTTAAGGCTTAGAAGGTGACAGAACAAGATGAGTTAGACATCAGTACATTTTACTGTTCAAAATATTTTTTGTTATAATTTTTATAGCAAGTTGAAATAAAAATAAGTTTATTTGTATAAAGATCAAGATTTTAAGTGAAAGCAAGTTTTATTGTGTAAATGTAGGTGTAGATGAGTAAACATTAGTTTTAGCTCAATAACAAGACATAAGAATGCTCTGATTTAGTATTTTCTATCTTCCTTTTTCTTTTCCTTCAGGAAAGGCTAGTAGGAAAAACCAGAAATGGAGAGGACCAGATGAAAACATTAGGGCAAATCTTCGTCAATATGGTTTAGAGAAGTATTACCTTGATGTCCTGGTTTCAGATGCATCTAAACCTTCCTGGAGGAAGGGCACATATTTTGATGCAGTAATCACTGATCGTAAGTTTATTTATATGTAAAAGTAGGAGTAGGAGTAGTTTCCTAAAGTCATTTACATTTAAATTTATCAACACACAAAAAATGCCAACTGTGCTATATTTCCCCCACCTCAACCTCTTCACAAAGTGAGAAGGAAAAAAATTATGAATATAGGGCAGGATACCAAATTAAGTAGCTGAGAGTTTGTTTTGTTTTTTTAACTATATATATATATAAAACAATATATATGTATTGTTAGCCCTTTTTTTTCTTCAGCTTATTTCTTGAGGCATATATTTGTTTTCATGTTTGCTTTATTTTTTTACTGTAATTGGTTATCAGTATACCAACTGGAGCTGAAATGTCATTTGCAATTATGGTATCAGATTTCAAAGAAAGAAAGTCTCAGATGTCACACATTTCTCCATGTGTGAACTTTTGTTTTTGTAGTGCTTGTTTTCACCGGCATCTCCTTTCTAGAGTTACAAGAAATTTGGGATTGTATGAACCACTGGGCTTGTGAACCCACTGAACTTGAGGAATGTGCATGAGAACTTGTTTTCCATGCCTTGTGAGTTCTTGGGCTTCTCAGACGCCCTGTCTAGGAGTAGATCTGCCTTTCCTATAGTATTTGGCAGGAAATCTTTAAACAGTGGCAAGTGTATCTCAACCCTTCCATCTCAGCCCCCTTCAGTTCTTTCATAGCTTAGATGGCTTCAGATCTAACAAAAGAAAAATTATCAAGACATTACAATGGCAGTAAGAATATATTTTATGAAAATTTGGTAACTTCTATTAACAATCTATTATTTGCTCTGATTCTGTATGTATATATAAAATATGTAATTTAGTTTTGCAATCAATTTACAGTAAGTTGTATACATTGTGGCTCTTTACCTCCGTACTTCAGTGTGTGTTTCCTAAGAATATGGGTAGTTTCTTAGATAACTGAAGTACCGTTAATCAGTTTTGATAAATCAATACAATAATTTAATCTGTAGTTTGGCATCCAGTTTTGTCAGTTGACCCAGTAATACCCTCTTTTTATTTGTTCCCCTCTAGTACAGTATCCAGTCTAGTGTGAGTCATTGCCTTTGGTAATCATATCTCTTAGGGCTCTTTTAATTTGTAACACTTTTACAACCTTTCTGTCTTTTATGACATTGACATTTTTGAAGAACACAATGACCTACCTGCCTTCCCAATGTTTTAAATACAATGATCCTCATGTTATGAATTCTTAGCTGGAACATTGCATAGATGATGTTCTGTCCTTCTTAGGCTGTCATATCTGAAGGCACATGATGTCCATTTGCCCCTCCCTGATGATTAGGTGACTTTTGACTATCTGTGTTACCTGTATTTTCTGTCTAGCCCCATATGGTATCAGAGAATCTACAAGAAGGACAGGTTCACAGAAGGAAATACCAAAGGTAATAGAAAAATGGTAAGTAAAAGTTAAATGTGGTGTGTTTCTACTTAGAGAAGAAGCATGTCCTTTTTTAAATTCACTTAATAATCTTAAAGTTTTTTACTGATTTTGAAATTTTGATTTCTTTGTCTAGTCCAGAAAGCCATGTTCCCGTTTCCTTGAGTTACCATCTGAGCGATATGTTTTTTGACCTGTTAAACTTTGCGGCAGAGACCCTTGTATTAGGTGGAAGACTCGTCTACTGGTTACCAGTGTACACACCAGAGTATGTAATATTAAATAATTTTATTTCATTTTTAATTCCCTTTTTTTTTACTGTATTTGTATATCTAGCATAATTTTTTCCCTATCTATAATTGTGTTCAGGGTAAATTTCTTTGTATTTAATCTTTATGGATCATCTTCATTTGCTTACAATGTGTATAAAACAGGCCCCTTCCTTTTATTGATTGAAATGCTTTTACTTTTTTATTTTACATCAGGGGTTGGCAAACTACAGTCTGTGGGCCAAATATGGTCCTCAGCCTGTTTTTGTAAGGCACTTGAGCTGTGACTGGATTTCACATTTTTAAAGAGTTGTTAAGAAAGAAAGAAAAACAAAGAAGACTATGTGACAGAAACACATGTTGCCCACAAAGACTAAAATATTTACTATTTGGCCCTTTACAGGTAAGGTTTGCCAACCCCTGTTGTACACCACACTTAGCTCAGTGCCTGATATATTATAGCTATTCATTAGCTATTTTGCCAGGCCACAAACATATGCTAACTTTTAACAACTTAGTTGAGTAATTGATCTATCTCTACTACTAACTAGCTTTAATATATATATTGACTATTATGATCACCTTAAATGCATTAAATCTTTTTTAAAAGCTAATACCAAAATAAAAACTATGTACTTATTTTTAAGCCCTGATTATGTGGGCCTGATTATGTTATTGATTTGGGTTTTATTATTCAGTAAGTATTAATTATAAACAGAGCTATGTACATCAACAATGCAAGGCTCAAAATGTTGTGCTCAAAATCTGGCAGTTTCTTCAATCACAGAAATCTCTTAATTCATTTCTGAACTTACTATACATAATTGTACAAAAAGCATTTTAGAACAGTGTTAACTTGCCTGTCTTTTCATGTGAATGGGTGGACCTCAGCCTAGGAAGCTGCGCTGTGTTTGTTGTTCGTTTTACAAACATTGTATTGGAAGTTACCGTGGCCTAACTTGAGTCACACATTTGTTTATCAGCTATAAGACTGTACACGCTTAGGTCCAGACCCCTTAATATCTTATGTTGTCTTAGCCTTATGTTTTGTTGCCAGTGATAATCTCATTTAACCTCTTCACTTTAGAAATAAGGAAAACTAATTCCAAGGAGTAAAATGAATTGTCTAAAGTTAAAAGCTAGCTAGCTAATTGGTTTCTATGTTCCCAATGCTATGTTTACTTACTGTAACATCCTGTCAGATCTCAGGTACCTGGTATGTGAAGTGATGTGTGGTATTTATATATATTTTCAGGGAAGAGCACATTTATTTCTATACAAAAGTGGTTCCTTCCTTAACCAAACTGAATTCCAGCAGCAAGCTTACTTTTTAATTCAAGGTTAATGCTAAATTAAAAGAATTTTATTTTGAAATAATTTCAAACTTACAGAAAAGTTTCAAATACAGTACAAAAAATTTCTCTGTCTCCCCTCATTCAAATTATCCAGCTATTAACATGTACCTGTTTCACCACCCTTACCATACCCATTATATTAATCATATTCCCATTACTATTAATCTTTTTTGGAACTATTTGAGAAGTTGAAGAAATGGTGCCCCATCCCCGCTACATACTTCATTGTATTTCTCAGAAACAGGAACATTCTTGTCAAACTACCATTAACAGCCCTCCTTTCCCTCCGCCCACCAAAGTCTGGAAATGAGTAAATTAGCATTGATAGTCCAGCTCATAGACCCCATTCAAGTTTTACCGATTGCAGCCCATTCAGGAAAGTGTGCTGCATTAATCCAGCATGTCATTCTCTTCGGTCTGGAATATGTCCTAAATCTTCCCTTATCTTTTGTGTTCTTGACAGTTTTACAGAGTACATGCTCCATCTGGTGTTTCTTCTGTGACCAGGTGCAGGTAGCGCTCTGGGGTGGAACACCACGGAATGATGCTGTGTTGTTTGTGCCCTGCATCACGGGGCACACACAGTCAGCCCCTGCTGGGGATCTTAACCTTGATCATCTGGTCATGTTGTTCTCTTGGGTTCCTCTGCTGTGAGTCATCATTTTCTCCTCTGATTAGTATTTTATGGGGGAGATATCCCAAGATCATACCAGTATCTTGTTCTTCATTAAACCACTACTCACACTGACAACCACCATGATGACGACTTTCCTGGCCCATCATTTCTTCTGCATTTGTAAGTTGCTATTCTACTGTAAGGAGGAGTTTTCCTCTCTTTCCCATTTATTTATCAATTTCTTTTGGTATGGGCTCATGGATTCCTGTGTTGCTCATTGGCCTATAATTTATTACCATCACTATTTATTTCATTGCTCAGATTGTCCCAGATTGGATCAGTGGGAGTCTCTCTGAGATGGTTCTCTGTCCATTTGAAATAGCCCCATTAGTTTTTGTGTATTTCTTAACTTTCTGGCATTTCTGACTCCCCTCTATTTTGTGGATGATTATTTAATTACAATTGAAATTAAATGTGGTTAAGAATATCTTTTGTAGTTCTTTTATTTATACCTTTCTCTATAAAAAGTTGGAGTCCCTTCTAATTTTATAATTTTAGTGTTTTAAAGACCTTAAAAATGGCCACATGGTAACTTCTCAATTTGAATAATTTTCAATAAGGGGACATTTCCAAATGCATTTAACCAAAGGATATTTTAGAAGTAGAAAAGGGAGACATGTTTTTATTACCTGTTTTAAAAAAAGATTTTTTTCAAGGGACAGATTTCATCTAGGTATGTGACTGGCGTGCACATTGGACATCTACTGCAGCATTTACTTCCCTGACTTACTCTTCGCTTGGGAGTTATTTCCAGGTTCTCTGATGTTCATTGCTGAACTTCTGTTGTGGTTTCTCCTCCCTTTCAGCCTAAAGTGATCTTAATGAATTATTAATTATTATTACTAAGTATTATCTTAATAATGAACTAGTTTGTCTTGAGTTTGTTAGGGAATGAACTGTTCTCACTTCTGCAGCATGCATCATCCAAAGTCTTTACTCTTTTTAAAATAACAGTATTACAGTGAATTTAAGACTAAAGTCATCTGCAGAAGTTTGAAATAATGTTCTTGTTCCTGAATTAAATAATTTAGGATTAGTGTGATTATGTTCTACTGAAAATGTAGCTTTTTATTGGACTAGGAATAAAGAATTCATTTTAAAATTATACCTTAGAACAGCTTAAGACTTGAAAATTTTTGGTATAGTGAAAATAGGCTTTTAGTCCTACTATACTATAGTGAATTAATTTACTTAATGAAGTCCTGTTATATGATTCAAGTTTAAAAGTAAGCATTATAAGTTCAGGTATTATTCTTTAAACCCAGGATATTTTGAGAAGTATAAGACATAATTAAAATACTACATAAAAGCTTAGTTGTGAAGAATTGTCAGAGGGTGATGATTGAAAAACGATTTTCACACTGTTTGGCATATTAAATCACTTTGAAGGAACTGCTGATCAACAAACTTCTGTTTTTCTTCTTTTAGTCTAGATTCCCCCGACTCTAGTATATTGGATTTTTTTGGAGCGTCAAGATACTCTACACTTTAAATCTTTTCACCTTTGTTTATTCTGTCCCTATTGCTTGGTATATACCCTTTCTTCTTTCCTCAATTGGTAAAGTTCTAGTCATCTCTCAAGGCCTGGCTTAATTGTCACAACCTCCCTCCGTGATACTTTTTCAGTGCTTCTCAGCAGAATAAGTTCTTCATCTGTTTTGCCACAGTAGCTTATTCTTGTCACTCATGAGACTGATGACATAAAGTTACTCTACTCTGTATTTATGGGCTTATTATTCACAATATCAGCTATGTGTAGGTGAACCTGAGGGTCTTTATAATATTCATTTGTACAGGATAAATTCAACTTGTGTTTGATGTTACAGGAGTTGCTGAGCTACTGAGTGTAGCTGTTTGGCCAGGTTCCAGATACCCATGTGGTGGTGTTTTCTAATTGTCATTATAGATAACTCTTTCAAAGTGATTAGAAACTAGTTCTTTATGAAAGATGTCCTTTAGAAATCTAGTTGCTTATTGCTCATGATAAAAATGATAACAAACTCTGCCCCAAAGTAGAATTTGAGGATAAATTTATTTACAGTTTTATTGAGAAATAATTGACATTCTTCACTGCATAACTTTAAGGTGTACAGCATAATGGTTTGATTTACATTAGGGATAACTTTTAATTGTAGTAAAATGCTCAGAGCAGTGACAAGATGTTTTTCATCTCTTATTTAGGAAAGAGGAAAAAGTGATTCCTCAAACTTTTCAGTGAAATCAGTGCAAAATCTGTTTCTCAAATGGGAGGTGAAACTCTGGTGACATTTGGAAATAGCTTGAGGCATGAAGATTCACAGGGACATGAGTAACTGTCAAAACTGATTCATGGAAAAGCTAGGGACCTATACACATAGTTATTTTTCCATCTTTAAAAAAATTGAAATTTAATTTGTATAGCGAAAGTCACCCTTTCAAAGTATACAACTCCATGATTTTTAGTATATGCACAAAGGTGTGCAACCGTCACCACTATCTAATTCCACAACATTTTCATCACCCTAGAAAGAAACCCCATGCACGTAAGCAATTACCACTGTTTCTGTCTCCAGCAGCTACTTATCTGTCTATGTGGATTTGTCTATTCTGGCTGATTTAGGTTTTAAATTTTAGGGGGATAGTAGTAAAAATGGAATTAAGATAGCATATCATGCTATCAGAATAGCCCAAGCATAGTACAGATGTATAGCTTCTATAACAGCTTGCAACCAGTACACTGAAATATATTAGTACATATACATTAAAGAATTTTTTGTTAACTACTATTTTAAATTTTTAGTATGGCATTTTGGGAGTATACTGTTAAATTGGTTGGTTCTAGTATAATAGAATAGTGGTTTATAAAACAAGTTGGTTAATGGTAATGATGACCCAAACAATATTACTTCATGCTTAAACTCACAGATCAAGTTGTAAAGATGATCTAAAACACATAAAGACATGTTTTATGTTTTTTCTCTGAAGCTAAATGCCTGGTGACTTAGTTTCAGCAGTTTAATAGTATTCATGTCGTAAATATTAATTAAAATTGTATTGGTATTGTATGTTTAGATTTGGTTTATACATTTGTTTTTGGTTTTATAGTTATGTAAAGGATATAAACCTAAGGAATTTATGTTTGTATATTTTTTTAAGTTACATTTTAATAAAAATACCTTGTCAACTCTGCCAGGAAATAATTTTTTTTTTTCCTTTTGGAAAAGGGATATTACTAAGTTGGAAAAACACTGTTTCAGACATCTACAAACCCTGTTGTTTTAGGCTTAAGGTCAAGTCTGTATCTTCTTTCTGTTACCACTTTTTATTTTAGTCTGTCAAGCATGATACAGAATGTGTTCCTTCATATCAAAAATGTTTTGTACGAAGACTCCAAATCTGACGTCAACTAATACTTATAAGAAGTACATTTCTGACTATATAGTGAACATTAGAAAATTATTAGATAAGGTGAAATCTGAAATGGTCATTACTTGTTGGAAAGCCCAAAGGAAGGAGGCAGAGAATGACTTCAAGAGAATTCTTTCCACTGATGATAAAGTTAAGTGCATTATGAATGTTGCTTGGTAAGTGGGTGATGAAGGTTTTGAGTATGTGGTTGAAGTAGTGAGGGAGAGCTTGTTTAAGGTCAGAGAGACCTGGAGAAGTCAGTGAAAGAGTGGTGGTGTAGACAATATTTATGTGTTAGAATGGGTTAGCAGAAATGGTGGTCCTTTACATGAAGTGCTAATGGGCACCTTTCTCATTTTGGGTTAGATCTTTAAAATTTCCCATATAATAAATGTTTGCAGAGACTATCTAGAAAGGAATAAAGATTTGCAGAGGAAAAACAAAGCCTGGCCGTCACAGTGTTCTGAATGGCACCATTCTAGTGTGCCTCTTTCTCTGCTACTTCCCCCACATCTGTCACCTGTTTTCTCTGCCAAGACTGATGCCAACAACCTGTCAGACATCAGGTTCTGAACTACTACTGCCGCCTGACTGTCCTGCTTTCTAAGTGTCATCACCTCCATTCACATAGTACGTGTACTACATGGAGCAGTCACCACTGCTTATGATCACAGCTTCAGTTTTATTTCATGGTTAAGGTGACCAGAGGGCTGATGTTATCTGTAGTGTTTTAGTGGTAGGTTTTTTTAATAATCTTATCAGTGACTTTAGCCTTGTATTTAAGTTAATAGAGGTCTCAGGACGACATTAAAATTTTGTAAGGGCACTTTATAGTGGAGAGTATATGCCATAGTGGACTTTACACTTTGGGAATTTATAAACATCTCCAGATGAATCAGTCCTTCATGAATGTCAAGGGTTTTTGTTGAATGCATTTCTGTCTGTCTTATGTGCACTTGTGGGATGCTTTAGGGTGGAATCGTTGTCTTGTATTTTTGTGGTTTGAAGTTTGACATTACCAATGAAACACACTTGTGTTTCCTCATTCTCATAAAAAAAAATTAAACTACTTTTTTAGATGTGGTAATATTAAAATACTTTGCTTTTTAAAATTACTGATTGTCTATGGATTCTGTGGACAGTGAACATGCGAAATAAAATAGTGCAGCGTGTGGTGGGAGGACATCCCATGCCTCCCTGGATAGCCCCTGTGAAGATCCTGTGTGGGGTGCACATGTGAGTGTTCATAACAGTCAGCTCTTTTTTCTTCAGATACACTGAAGAATTGGTACCCTGGCACCCTTGCCTGAAACTCATTAGCAACTGCGAGCAGAAGCTTTCCAGTCACACATCAAGGCGCTTGATAACAATGGAAAAGGTGAAGAAATTTGAGGTAAATTATCCTAGTATTTTTCAGATAAATTCTGGAAGAATCATAAATAGAGTTTTCTAGTTTTCCTGTAATGGAGCTTGGAAATGTTAGTCCTTGATTTAAAAGAAAAATACATCATTGAATTCAAGAAGAGACAGAAATTCAAGAGGTTTGTGGCATTTGGTGCAGCTTAGAGGGTAGGAGTATGATGAAGAAGTAGAAGAATAGAAATAGAAGTTGACCTTAACTCTCAGACTTTACTTGACATCCTTGTCATTGACTCAGTTATAAACTCAGCATTAATTAAAACCTGTTGTCTAATTAGTAATCTACTAGTTAACATTTTTCTCCAAAAGCAGAACCTACTTGACTGTAGGCTACTGAAACAGAAATGTCACTGATATAAGGGAGAAAGTAATTTCCACCAGCTGTTCAGGCCCAACATGAGTTCTTTCTCTGACACACGCGCACACACAATTCATTTAAACTTGAGAAGAAAGAACAAAACATGTGTTATTTCATGTAATATGAAAAATCCAGATCAGAATTGATACGAATAATGCCTGGTAATGGAGCTTAATGAAACCTACAGAAAGCTCCTTGACTTGTACCTGTATGAAGGGACAACCAAAGCATTTCCAAATTCACTAAAACTTGTGTAAACCCCATCTTTGCTTTGAATCTGTAGGACGAGCAGGAAAGATGTTTGTCCCTGATGATTTTGTCATACCCACCTCTACTCTGCATTTGACTTTTTTTCATCTAATTCACAGCTGATAGATTCTTTCATAGTAATGAAAACTGGTATTTGTACAGTGCTTTTTGCATGTACTTTTTAAGTTTTTGGGTTTGTTCTTTTAATTTCCAGTTGCTATCTGTCTCTAATTTATATCCTTATTACTGTATACCTAGTTTATGCTGGTAGTCTCCTGAATTATCTTCTATTTGTTTTTCACACCTCTAGTTCTTATTTCTTAACCTAATCTTCCTAAAATACTGCATTTATGTTACTTCTTTGTGCAAAAAATTTAGTGATTCATTTTTATTACGGAATAAAGTTCAGAGTTTTTGATGTAATATAAACTTTGTTTAGTAGGCTCCAATATCAGGGCATTTCAGAAACCTAAGTTAAATGTAATATAAGTAGTTGCTTGGTGTCCAGTCTATGTGTGTGTATATTTATGTACAGGTATATGTGATGTACTTAAAATGAGAATCCCCAGTAGTCATTTTTAAAACAGATGAAGAAGTTTATAGTATTCAATGACAGATACCCTTGGGATGGCTTATTGTACACATTTATGTCATAGTTATTCAGCATGTCCTTGAAACTTCTAGATTTATATTTAAGGAAAAATGTTAAGCAGATATTTTGCTTTATGGTAACACCTTGCTTTTCTTCAAATTGTATTAGTGGACTTTGCTGCTCACATTTATACAGACAGGTCACTTAATGGTTGTTTTTGGGTTCTGTTCCAAGAATGATGATTTATCATTAAACATTTAAAACAGTAATGAGATTCAGACCCTGAATCTCAAAGAGGGGTTTCCAAATTGTTTGATACAGGGACAACATTCCACAGGGACAAATTTGCATAGCCAACATTTATTGGATATACAGTAGAAATTCCCTTACCTAACCTTCATTTCACACTCAGCTGATTGATCAGTACTGGCCATCCCTGCTCTAAAACACAATGTCTGATGCCTGTATGTCAGGTATTTTCAGCTGGTGAGTTGCCTGATCTCTACTATATTTCTATTACTATATACTATATACTATATTTCTGCATCTACCAATTGAATTGTCTGTTTACCATGAGTCTGTTGGGTTTGTTCTGTGAGCTGTTTATGCCAGTTTTTTTATGGTAATTATGTAGTCAAATACTTGTTAGACCAATAAAATGTGAGTATAAGAATAAAGTTGTCATTTCTATAAAAACTAAGTTGGCTATTTTAGAGAGATAGAATAAAGTGAGTTACTTAAAAAAGACTCTTGGATCTGGGAATGGGTGAGATGACTATAAAAGGTTGGCTAAAAGTTAGTGCAGTCTCGATTTCTGTACCCAAACCGCTTTGTAAGAGTCTTTTAAGTTCTTGTGTAACTTTACAGAAGCCAAATCTGGAAATCTTTATAGGTCTTGATTCTTTATCAAAAGATGGATAAATGAGTATATATTTTTTAAGGTAACTAAGATGTTTACTGTATTTTCAAAACATTTTAATTTTTTCCTGCTTTGCTGACTTTTCCATGAACCAATTGTGGTATGAGTCTGCTTGGGCTGCGGTAACAGAATACCACAGACTGAGTAGCTTAAATAACAGAGATTTATTTCTCACAGTTCTGGAGGCTGGAAGCCCAAGATCAGGGCGCTGGCATGTTTAGTTTCTGATGTGATCTCTCTTCCTGGGTTGCAAACAGTGGCCTTTTTGCTGTGTCCTCTGTGCTTACACTCTCCTGCTGTCTTTTTCTCTTACAAGGACACTAGTCCTGTTGGATAAGGGTTCTGCCCTTATGACCTCATTTAATTTTAATCACCTCCTTAAAGGCCCTATCTCCAAGTACAGTCATATTGGGGGTCAGGACTTCAACATATAAATTTGGGGGGCGGCTCAGCTTCTGTTGTATGTTTGAGTATGCTTTATATATGTATATGTTTTTTCAATATATATTTTTTCAATATTTTGAGGGAAGTAAGGCATTTGATGATTCAAGTAGTAACACTGAAATTTTCAGATTTGTAGCATTTAATGTAATTATTTGAGTTAGCAATAATAGTCATAGTAGCTATTATTTATGCACCAAGCACATAAGTATCACGGGAAAAACAAGTATTACCTGTGGATTTTGTAGTTTCAAGTCTTGATAATAGAAAGTAAAATGAGTAAATCAGCATTCTTTATTTTATGTCTCCATAAACAATACTTGCACCATATGATAGTTATTTATGACAGTTTGAAACACTGTTCCAAAGAATTAGAATGATGAAAATTAAGAGAAACGACTAATAATTAATGGAGCCACATAATAAACCAGTCCTTTCTTCTAATAGCACAATAGTAAGACTTGCTGTGGACTTTTATTTGCTTTCTCTTAAGTTTAATTTGTTTATAAAGACGTCTAGTATTTTTTCTAGGTTTATAGTATTACTCTGAGCAATTTATTTGATATGCATAAGAAGTAGAGAATGATCTAAGGATGCTTCTGAGAATTTTTCTTACAACAAAAATGATAAATAAGGACATTCACCTTAGATTTTTGAAACTTACAAAGGTTAATTTTTGGTTGCTTTTATCATGTTACTTTTGTCCTTTCAAATTGATTTTAAAAAACAAGGAAAGCTTAATGTTCAAGTAATTTTTTGAAAGCGTCTTCACTTTATAAGATCAGATTTAATCAGTGAATTTTAACTAGTATGGAGTTTACTATAATTGAAACTACTTTGTTATCTTAAATTAATCATGTTTGTTTTTTAATTACTTCATTTCTACCTTCTGTTTGTATGGAGAGGAGTGCATATGATTGCAGCAAGATCGCGGTCCTTTATAATGCAAGTGATGACATGAAATGGCCAAACAGTTCTCTTACATATCTAACAAATTATTCTTGGGCTTGTTCAGCGCTGTGGATTTTGGCAATGGAAGACGATCAATTTTAGATTTTTACACTTTTGTATACGGTACCTCTTCATTTTCGATTTGTCGCTTGTTAGGTTTGACTTCAGTAAAACTTTCTGCTCACTTGATATGTTGTTACAGAGTGCTCTGCCTCTCCCCCTTTTAAAATGTAAATGTCAGTTTTAAATAAAAAATTAAGGAATATGGATATTTTATAAAAATTTCTATCTTACATTATTGGCTATAGGTTTTAGACTTGCTTACTGTGCATTAATAGTAAGAAAAAAATTCTTGCTAACCACATTAAAATTACAAAGACTCCTGATAATAGGACCCAGGTTTTTTTGTCATTATTCCCCATTGATCTAGTCTGAAAGCTAAGTGAATGATAAATAACACTTTTATAATTCTTTATTGTTTACAAATCTTTTCATATCCAGTGGACCTTACTATTTTTCCCATTTTAGAGATGAGGAAGTGGCCTAGCCTAGCCCAGGTCACTTAAATGGGAAGTTGCGGAGTTGAGACCAAAATTCCTCTTTGTACTTGAAATTCTGTATCGTTTTTGTATGTTACATTGCCTCTTCACCAGAATGCATTTCTACCTTTAGAATATACCAAAATTAGAAGGCAAATACTCTTAAGTGTCTTATTACTAGTTTCTTTTAAAGATTGTCTTTCCTCATCACTCATGTATCTGTGGGTAAAATGTGATTTGTCTTACTAGGACTTTATTTTTCCTGTTGATACATAGTTGGTGCTACTTTGTATGTAGTTTGGTCACAGTGGTTACTCATATAAAACATTTTTTCTCAGATAAAGTTCATTGGAGAAAAATGCTGATCTCCAGAGTTGCCCACAACTGATCAGAATGTGGGTGTAATATCTGTGTCTTTAGTGAAAATCACCTAAAACAATAGTCTGTCAACCTTTTCTACCATATACGTGGACAGAAGAAAGAGTACACAGAGTAGCTGTTTTCAAGACTTCCTTGAAATCTTTTTTAGACACTCATGCAACTTTTATAGTCTACTCTATAGTACTTGTTTAAATATAAAAAATTATTTTAAATTGCCGTTACCCTAAATGGGTCATCATGTGCCCTGTTTGTTTTGTGGTTTGTTTACCTTACATTCTTATATTCTTAGTGATTTGAGAAGTACTGAAGTATAGGTAAGTTTAATTCTAGATACTATATGGACATTAATTTAGACTAAAGTTATGTGTAAACGAGTTGTAATTATTTTTTACAGATGATTAAAATAGGGTATATTGGGAGGTGATAGTAAGCAGGTGATGAAAGTTAATGGATTTAAAAATTTTTTAGATTAAATGAGAGAGTCCAGTAACATGAAGCTGATGAATGCTTCATTAATCAGAATGGAAAGTAGCCAAAAATTGAGGTATTTGACTAGAGGACTAAGAGATTTTGACGTGGTGGTGGGAGAAAGAATCATTAACAATTATAACAACATGTTTTAAATGAGGAAGGGAGACAAGAGACACCAAGATCACTTGTTTGAGAAAATGACTTATGGATGGTTTTAAAGTGGTAGAAACTAGTCTTTGTGATAAGTAGTTTACATTTTAAAATGATAGTAGTGTTGCTAATCATGAACTGTGGCGTTTGCTTATATAACGCTTATACGTATTTCCATTATGCATTATGCTTTCTTAGGATTCATGTTGTTAGTTGTTTTTTCTTTGGCAGCTATTTGAATTAAAGGTGGTTCCTTCTGGCTGACCTTTCTTTCTGAATTATTTTGTTTTTTGCCTATTTCTTGCCAGGCTGGTGGATATTTTCCTTTGGATTAGAGCTATGAAAGATTAGGATTAGGAATGTATTTTAATCATATAACTTGCCTGATGGGAAAGAGATACTACTTCATATATCAGTGAGAAAAATAAGACAGGGTGATGCTAAGAACATGGTAATGAATATGAATTCAGTCTGAGTTTTAATACAATAACCATCAAACTGTGTGTGTATGAGGCACAGAAAAAGAGAGAAAAGAACCTTTTTAAAAACTATTTTACATAGTAAATCAGAGGAAACTATTTGCGTTATCTATAAATTATATTTTAACTTGAGAGGTTTGGAAAAGGCTTATAAAAACAGAAGCCTGGCGGTGCTGCATATCATGTTGCATGAATTCAGTTTTAAGGATCATGTTATCTTCTTTGAAAGAATTGCTTTTGCTGTTAATGTTATTTTTCCTTGAATCTTAGGGGGTCATCATTTGATTTTCTTCATACTTATGAAACTAAATGTTTTTGCCGAACTGGATTTTTTGTTAATGCCGTCATAATAGTTTTAAATTATTGATTCTGCTAAACCAAGAAAAGCAAAAGTCTATCCCTTACCAGCTGCAGGAAGGCAATCATTTAAGATATCTGGATCTTTCTACTTATGGTGCTATTTGGATATGACTTATTTGCAGAAAAACGTACTTCTCTGAAGGCAAAGAGTGTCTGTCCTTATGCTTCAGCTCTTCTGTTCATATTTTCAAGCTGTGACAGTGAAACAGTCTTTAATATTCTGATGCTATAGAATTTTAGGCAGGGATCAGTTGCAAAGTAAGTATGATCTGTGAGTCCAAGGTATGAATGGTTTAGGGAAATGGAAGTTTATGTATGGAGTCAGCATAATCCCTTGGAGCTTTTTAAATTATTCACAAATGATAAATTTTCTATTTTGTATTACTTTTTGTATTTTTCTTTGTTTATCATATGGTTATTTAACTTAGTATTCTTTCTAGTGTTTTTCAAATACAAACATGAACTTATATCATCTTCATACTCCATGGCCCACCAAAAATCCATACCTGAGATTTTAACATATATTTTTTTGCTCCAAACATAAGCACACTGTTTAGTGAATATTATAAAGTAAACCTCTGTGTGACTGCCCCCAAAGTTACGATCACGGAGTAATGCAGCACCCCAGAGGCACTCCTTTGGGCGGCTATTTATGATCATAAACACCTCCCCCTGCAGATGTAACCACACTAATCTTGACTTTTATAGTAATTATTTTCTTGCTTTCCTTTGTAATATTACCACTATTGTATTAATCCTTAATAAAAGAAAATTGTTTTGATCTTTATATAAATGCGTGTGTATTTTTACTGATTTTTTTTCTTTTAATGAATTGTGACTTTAAAAAAGCACCAAGGAGATGAATAGTCTCCCAGTTAAAGGGAGAGTTTGCGTGTGCGTGCCTGTGCGCCTTCTGCTCCATCACTCATCCTTTGCTGCTTAAGGTAACGTTCCTCTTGGTTTCAGTTAAATACTGGATATAGTAACAAGTAAGTTGTCATTATACTTTTGTCTGGTGTGTTGGCCCTGTATTATTTTAATACTTGAGTTTAAGTTTTGAATTTTATAAAGCTACAGATTTTAGTCTGGAACATATAGTAAATACTCAGAGTTCTGTGTCATCAGGACATCATGAGTATCCATGAGTCTTTTTACAGTTAGAAAGAAATTAATGTGCTGAGTGCCAGATGTCAAAGTTCATTCATTGAATGTCATTCATTTTCAGAACTCTAGATAAGATTTTAATATATTTTAAAATATTTTAATAGATGTTAGGTAAGGTAATGTCTTGAAGGGTAATGAAATCTTTTAAAAGTACAGATTATGTGACTACCTAATTTAGGGATGAAGATTTCCAACATTACCTTGTTCTCATTAAGAATAATGCTAGAGGTTTCTCTTAGTAGTATTGGATGCCAGACTTTTGACCTGCTTGTCCTTGCTTTGGGAATGGCCCAGTGCTGTTTATAGTTGTATAACTTTAGCACAAGTGGTTTCTAGAGCTACTGTCCCGAACCAGATGTAGAACAGTGGGAAGCTTTGATAAGGGGAGCAGGATTTTTAAACAAAAGCCGGACATGGGTAATTACCCTGAAGCTGAACCGAGGCCCATTCTATTCAGAACTGTCCTTTACATTTCAGTTCACTCTTTGCTGCTTACAAGAAAGAAAACCTACCCATTACAAGAAAGAAAACCTACCCACTGTTGGCCTTTTCCTCTCTTTGCCTTCTCCGTCTCACCTTATCTAATAAGGTATATCATAGCTTTAATTTGTTTCATGAATCTAAAAGTCCATCTTGACAAAACTAGATGGAGCCAGTTTGGTGGCTTTCACTATGATGACAGCATCGTTGGTTTTCACTTATCATAGAATAAGTTTCATAAGCCATTTGTATTCAAGTGTTTGCAATGAAACTGCTGTTTTGTATAAACTACCGTCACTTTGAGAATATAAATGACTTAAGGTTAATACTAGTGAGGTAGAAGAAATCATTATCTCATTATCAGGAGCTGTCAGTAAGTAAAGGAACAACTTCAACCTGACCTATAATTAAATATAAGCCATTTGGTTTTCTTCTGAATGGCTATAAGAGTTCTGTCACTTCAGTCCCTGATTTTCTAGGGGAAATCTGTTTTAAACAGTAATTTTATAAATTGAATATCATTAGGTATTTTCACCAAAGTTTGGGGGATTCTATAAAAGTAAATGGGTAGTAAAGGGACATAATGAGAGAGAACTTAGGCTTTGGTCAGAATGTGGGAAGGGGCTGGTGTGAGCAGTGAAGCTGTGGAGTTAAGCAGGGGACCCTTTTCGTAGTAGAGGCTGGGGTAGAGGCAAAGAAGTTGAGGAAATTCATACCTGATCACTCCTTTTTTCTCTATAAAGAAGGATATTAGTTTTTGCTGTGAGTGAATAAACATATTAAGCTCTTGAGGACAGATGAATTTTTGGAAAAGATACTATAAGAAATTAGAAAGAAAACTGTTTTAAAGATTGTTACATTCATGTACTTTTCATATTCTTGTATGTTTTCTTTCCCTGGCTTGACTATATGTTCCTTGAGGGGAAAGCCATGGCTTTTGTCACTCAGCATGTGTTTATGGGACCATTTCTGTAAGGTGATGAGGCTAAACAGATTAAAATGGCATAGCCCTTATCCTTAGAGAACTTACATAGTGGGAGAAGAGTAATGTGTTTGGTTCCTTAGTGCTCTGTGGACACCAGAGAGCACCTGCTAGAGGAAATGGTGCTTGAGTCAGGAGAGGAAGCCAAGGTTTTAAGCACATGTACAGAGGTGTGAGAGTGGTGCGTTTAGACATTTTAGCACAACTGAAATACTAAGTATTTGGGGAGGAATGGTTGGAGACGAAGTGGAACACCAAAGACATGCCTCGTGTTGAAGGTGTTCCCCTGGCCTTTAATATGCAGGCAAATTTGAGTGTGGAAAGTACCTATGATACCAGAGTGGAGGCACCTGGTGTAGTCCTGCAAAGATGATGAGGCTGTAACTAAGACAGGTGGAATTGGAGATTGTAGAGGAGGTGATGGAATTGAGAGTTTTTTGGGGGAGGTAGATATGGCAGGACTTGACTCATTGGATAATTGGGGTGAAGAAGACAGGAGTTGAGGATTTTCAGAAATCTGGCTTGGGATAACTGCATGGAGGTTGTTGTATTGTACGCATTGTTACCCTTCCCCTGGAGGATGCGGCGCAGTGCTGAGTTCTGTGTTACTGCACCTGATTTTCTTGCTTCTGCAGTTTCTCCTGCCATTACATTTTCTATACAGTAGCCAGAGTATCCTTCAGAATGTAAATAGATAATGAAACTCCACTGCTTAAAAGTCATTATTGATTTTCTGTGGATTTAGAGTAAAATCCAAAGTCTTTTACATAACCCTCAAGGCCAGCTTGATCTGCTCCTGGCCTGTCTCTCCGATTTTATTTTGTGCCACCATGCCTTTTGTTTACCAAGCTTAGCCGCACTGGTGTGCTTTCAGTTCCCAGAATGAACTTAACATCTTCTATCATGGTCTTGCATTCTGTGTCCTCTCTTACTGTGTGCCCTAGAATGTTTTTTTTCCCCTCTCTTTTTATGAGTAAGTTTAATTCATCCTTTTGGTCTCAGATAAATGTTACTTCCTTAGGGGAAATCTTTCTTTCCATTCTCTTCATCCCATCTAACCAGGTGTCTCCTTACCTTCCTGTGCATCTCTTTTCTTTCCCGTGTTCAATCTCAGCTTGCAAGTCTATGTTTGGGTATGTATTGTCTGACGTCTAGCTCTCACTAGTATATATACTCTGTGAGTTCATAGACATGGACTGTTTTGCTCACCAGTCGATAAATATTTATGAAAAGAACACAGTGATTATTTGGGGCCCTGCTATCACTTTTCAAAAATCAATGTAACAAAAATGTTTTAATCCTGGGATAACTAGGCCTCATTTCTCATAAGAAACCAACCAAAAAGTAGCTGAGTTGCTGTACTGTGGAAAATCATGACACCCTTTTCTCTTTAAGGAGGAGATGATAGCAAACAATGGCAAATCTCTGAGACAAGGCATTGATTAGAAGCATAATTGCACCTGAGGGACTTCTCAGTGAAGAGCCTAGCATCCTTAAAAGTCTCTGCCATTTAATGCTTAGTTTGAGAAACATTCTGACATGTCTGTGTTCTCAATGTATAATCCAGAGTGTCTTTCATTCCATTTAAAAGTGTCAGTTTCAAGGGTTAGTACAAAACTTCCAGTTTTGTTTCTTTACTTGAGAATTTGTTCTCCTTTAGGTAAAAATATTTTAAATTGTAAGTGAAGTATTTTCCTTTTAATGTCTTTTTTGTTCACGATACTCTATTTTTGATACAGAGTTAGTTGTGAAAATAATTAAGGATTAACTTATTCATGTTAACTCAAGGTCTAATTTATATACTTGTTTTTCTTTTTCTAGAGAGTAATTTGCAATTCTAGGTTGGATATACACAACAGTGATACACTTTACAATCACCAAGGTGAATATGTATATTTGCACATCATTCTTTAAAAAACGAACTGGTGTAGATAAATGCTAAAATGCTCCCCCTTAGAGAAAAATGGCTATCCTGGGCACGTTGTACTCTGTGACTCTAGATGTTTACAGCAATCAGGACTCACAAACTGTGAGGGGAACAGTGCTTTTGTCAGCTTCCAACTGTCTTTATCCTCATCAGGAAACACTGTAAAGAAGGGTTGTTTTCTGCCTTAGCCAGCAGAGGGCAGTGTGCACATGAAAGTACACGACCAACTGTTAGGCTTCCTTTGGTTTTTTTGGCAAGTGTGTTAGAATTCCTCAAGTGGTTTATGTTTAGAATTAGCAGTACTGATAGGACAGGAAATAGGCTGGGTGGAACAGTGGGTAAAGTTCTGTCTAAAAGTTTAGATCTGAAATATGTGCTACCATAATGCTGCTGTTCAGTGAGGAATGTCCTCAAAATGTTAGACTCTATTTTGAATGACCTATTAATCTACCATGTGGGAAGTTAACTCTTTAAATCTTTGTCTTGATGTAATTTTTACTAAAAAAAAAAAAGTGATGGGAAAAGCATAAGCTTTGAAGTCTGATCAAGGTTGCAATCTAGGCAATGCTACTTACTAGTTGTGTGATCCTGGTGGCAGACTATTTAAACCCTTATCTGCAAAGTTTAGGTAGCAGTCTAATAACTTAGGAGAGGATGCAGAAAATTAAATAATTGACTTAGGTAAAACACATAGTTGTAAATATATATTAGTTATTTTCTTGGATAAGAACTTGTACATTTCTTGTCATATTTACAATTTTGTCTGTTTTACAAGGTTAAGTGATAGGTCTGAAAGCTGTGTATTTCCATTATGTAGCCATCTGTAGCTAGCACAGATTTTCCTACAGAAACTCTTAATTCCTGGTTATAAAAATGATGATGAAAGTGTTATCAATGATCTTAATGTTTTATTCATATCTTCTTAACCACTTTCCTCAAAATTTAACCAGTGGTTTTGAAATTTGGGTAAGGTGGCATGTAATCTTTCATTGCCATGGTTTTCTTTCTTGGTGTTTCCTAGTTATTTGTGTGTTATTATTTTCACGAACTATTTCTTATTATAAATTGACAGAACTCCGGTTTTATGATACATAGATGATATAGTGACTCATGACTGACAGTGATAGATTTGGGAGTGTTAGAGAAACCGGAAGTCAAACACTGGGACAAGCTTGAGTTAAAGAGGGGTATTAAGGGTTGTGGTTGCTTGAGGACACTTCTCCTTTTAAGTAAACACTTTGGCTTTTGAGATACTGGGTTGAAAAAAATATCTTGCATATATTCTTGGTTGAGATGGGCAGGGAATGTGAATAGAGAAGAGTCATGAAAAGGTGATGAAAGTATGTAGAGTTGAATATCATCATCTCAGGTGAGCCCTGGTGAGCTAAAGATAGGGGGAAAGAAGAAAGGGGAGGAAATATCCTTTGTCCTTATCTTCAGCATCAAGGTAACATAAATTCTGAATAGTGCAGCAATATATTTCATATGGGCTAGGGTATATTTTAACTGTATTGTTCATAGGTATATGGTATTTATATGCATGATATGAGTGTGATAAATGTCTGTGGGCCAAAAATATGCTGACTGCCTCATGTGGAACATTTTATGAACTGTGACTTTGCCACGTGAAAATGCCAGATGAAAATGGTAGCCAGACTCCCTGGAGGGCCTCATTTCCCCTGAAGCAGGACTTAGGCCGCCCGGTAATGGAATGGCTCTGCCAGAACCCTGGCTTGCGTGAGGGGTCTGGAGCCTTTGGGTTCTCCAGGAGCGTGTGTTATGTGCATCTTATTTCATAATCGGGGCAGTCAGTCTTGTCGGGTCCAGCACATACATCACATTGATTCTTCTCTCCTCCTGGAAGATAAAGAAAATAGGATTCTCCCCACGGAAGTTGCATTTCTAAAGTTACTAGTCTTTCCCAACTTTCCAATAGCATGTATTTCTCTGCCTCTAAGTCTCTGTAGTCCTGAACACAGTCTGTTAGAGGCTTATTTTGCTTTTACTTTATTCTGAGGGAATCTTGAGGTAAATGATTCAGATGAAGAATGTCATAGGTAGTAACATAGTTTCCTGATCACCATTAATAAGCATAGGTTTTAATCATAACTGTAATCAGTACCTTCTGTTCATTACCAGTTTCTCTGGCCTGTATGTTCTCTTTCCTTTGTCGCCTGCTTGCCCTATCTGTAGCCTTCAGGCCCAAGACCAGCTGTTTTGTTGGTTTCCCCATAAATGAAAGAGCGAGCTTGTCTTCCACGGGACCTGTGCTTTTGTCGCCTGCTCCCTGGTGAGCTGCAGACTTGGCAGCTTAGGTGGGGTGGGCACGCCAGCAGCTGCGCCTGAGACAGTTGCCAGCCTGTGCTCATCCGCCTCGCCGTGGCTCTGCCTTCTGAGCTTGCACTCTGGGATCCCGCATTTCTGCCCCCTCTTCTCCTCACCGCTGCAGCTCCAGGGCGTTCCCTGAAGGAGGCCACAGTACTTTCCAACATAGAGGTGCTCTTGCATGGCCCAGAGGAGCCACAGGAAGAAGAGAGGACAGAGGGCGAGTTGGGAAGGACCTCATTGCCTGACTGTGTTCTGATCCCTCTTATATAGGAGAGGAAAGTGAGAGGACACTCAGCGAGAGGTGCAATGGAATCTAACTCCACACGCTAAGGGAAAAGCCTCAGAATTGGGGAAAGTTTGAACCCATTTGGATTTTAGTCAGGAATGATGACCTACTAGATTTGCATTTTAATAAGTTGAGTTTGGTCTCAGTATGGAGAAGAGACTGAAGAGGTACCTACTGAAGGCAGAGCAATTAGTTGTTTAGGGAAAAAACAAGGAGGGATGAGAAGAACATAAACTAGTACTGGAGTTATGGGTGAAGAGAAGGGTATTTAGAGTCTAAGATTTTAGGACTCATTAAATGTCAGAAGAAGAGGGAGAGGAATATGACCCAGGTTCCTGATTTTTTTTTTGTTAAAGTATCATTGATACACAATCTTATATTGGTTTCAAGAATACAACACAGTGGTTAAACAGCCACATTATTAAATCCTCACCCCAGCTAGTGCAGTTAACATCTGTCAACATAGGAAGATGTTACAGAATCACTGGCTATACTCTCTGTGCTGTACTACCATCCCTGTGCCCAACTTATATTATGACTGAGAATTTTTGTGCCCCTTTATCCCCCTCACCCTCTCACTCCAGTCCCTTCCCCATGGTAGCCACGAGTCACTTCTTAGTATCTATGAGTCTACTGCTATTTTGTTAATTTTGTTTTGTTTTGATATTCCACAAGTAAGTGAAATCCCTATAGTATTTGTCTTTCTCTGCCTGGCTTATTTCACTTAGCACAGTATCCTCTAGGTCCATCCATGTTGTTGCAAATAGCAGGATTTCTTTTTTACGGCTGGATAATAATCCGTTGTTTATATGTACCACTTCTTTATCCATTCATCTGTTGATGGACACTTAGATTGCTTCCATATCTTGGCTATTGTAAATAATGAAGCAATAAACATAGGGGTGCATATATCTTTTCAAATCAGGGATTTTGTTTTCTTCAGGTAAATTCTAGAAGTGGAATTAGTGGGTCATTGGTATTTCTGTTTTTAGTTTTTTGAGGGACCTCCATACTGCCTTCCACAGTGGCCGTACCAATTAACATTCCCACCAACAGTGTTGGAGGGACCCTTTCTCAACATCTTTGCCAACGCTTGTTATTATTTTTTGGATAGTGACCATTCTGACTGGTGTGAGGTGATACCTCACTGTGGTTTTGATTTGCATTTCCCTGACGATTAGTGATGTGGAGCATCTTTTCATGGGCCTGTTGGCCATCTGTATTTCCTCTTTGGAAAAATGTCTGCTTAGGTCCTCCACCCATTTTTTAATTGGGTTATTTGTTTTTTTTGGTTTATGAGTTCTTCATATATTTTGGATGTTAACCCCTTAACAGGTAAATTGTTTACAAATATATTCTCCCATACTGTAGTTTCCTTTTTATTCTGCTGATGGTGTCCTTTGCTGTACAGAAGCTCTTTAATGTAGTCCACCTGTTCATTTTTTATTTTGTTTCCCTTGCTTCAGGAGATGTGCCCAGGAAAAAATTGTTCATGCTTATGTTCAAGAGATTTTTGTCTATTGTTTCATGTCTTAACATTCAGATCTTTGATCAATTTTGAGTTTAGTTTTGTGTCCACATTCCTGGTTTTGATGACTGGGTGGAGAAGGATGCAGAAAGCTGTGAGAAGTAAAGTAGTAGGAGAGATGTCAGCATCTAGATGTAGCTTTAAAATATAACCAAGTAAAGACATTGCCAGGACTATTCGTTCAGGAAGTGGAGAAGTGTTCTAGACATCATATCTGATATAAGGACAGGGTCTGCAGCACCTGGAGTAGATGACGGCATGTCCCCTCCTTTCATATGACTCTTCAGTCAGACGTTTGATAAAAGTGGAAGTGCATAAGCCGGGGTTAAATGCTGGAACATTGTTCTGTATTGTTGCTGTCCAGGTACATTCCTGAGATGTGGGCCGGCCTCACATCCTCTGAAGTCAGCTACTCCTGGGGGGTGGGGTCCCTCAGGCATCCCTGTGGCTCCTCGTATTTCCTCCTGGTATGAAAATTTCATGTCACTGAAAGTACCCTCTTATTAGAACTAAGTTAATAGTACTTCTGATCCAATTCTGTTCCTTTCTGGGTGGATAACCTAGCTCAGCCATGAAAGCCTTAGTCTCTCACCTGTTTATTCCCAGAGTCATACTCCTGCTTCTGGAGTTGGGGAAAAGGTTCGCTGTCTCAGAGTGAACCTCATCATGTTGTAGTTAAGAGTATAGTCTCTAGGTTTAGATAGACCTGTGCTCGGATCCTTGCTCTGTCACTTTCCAGCTATGTCACCTCGGATCTGTCCTCTTAAATAATTCCTCATCCGTAGGTGGTCTGCTTATCTCTTAGAGCTGATGAGTTTATAATAGCTCATGCATATAAAGCATTTAGTATAGTTTTTGGTCCATAGTAAATACCTAGTAAATACTATCTTTCATTTGGTATTCCTTAGTTGTATATCTGCAAGTTAACTAAGTAAAGTTTATCTTTCATCATCTGGGGATTATATATCCCCATTGGCATGTTTTCATACTCTTGTGGGAATTTGTAACTTTACTGTCATAAAATTTAAGTAACCAACTTATTTGTGTGAGAGAGAGAAAGAATAAAAGTGGTGGGCATGTTTGATAATTTGTTTTTTGTGTGTTTTTTGAAAAATGCTCTGTGGCAAAATAGTTCTGACTAAACAAATCAGCCAACGATTTTATTTTGGCTAAACCTAGGCTTTTATTAATGGTAGATAGGAGGGAAAAGGCAAAGGCGCTCATCTCATACAGGAATAAGGAAAGATGAAAAAATGTTTTGAGGATTGTTAAATTCCAGATATATTTCTAGATGCCATTTTGGTTCATGAAACCAGGATAAAAAGTTAGGCTGCATCTTTTCTAAGTGTGTTTCCAAACCTATTCTGAAAACACGTTAATCTAAATGCAATTGAATACAAATTTACAGAAGTACATGGGAAATGTGATTTTATTTCTAATTCGTTTTTTTTATGGTTTGAAATGTCTGGTGAAATTGGATGAGAAGCTGATGTTTCAGTGTTTTGTGTCAGTTTTCGTATCCCTCAATTTACTAAGCTGAGATATTTTAATCCAGATTGATACACATATTCAATGTCCAAACGTCAGTCTGAGCAGTATTCCTTACCTGTCTCTTTAGTCTAAAAGTGTGGAAATCACTTGTTTAGCCTGTATCTTCATCTGCTGTGATGAAAGTCGCCAGAACAGTTTATTTCATCCGCCGCGTGTGGGGATTCCTGCCGTTGAACGTAGCTGTACATGTCGCCCGCCTGCAGTGCTTCGGCGCCCTGTATCTTTGGAGTAGATGCTTCCTGGTTTGACGATTCTCATGGTCAGCGGTGATCTCAGTCTGTGCTGACCTAGGGATGAGGAGACGCACGTGTTGTTCTCTCGCGGGCTGCCTGCGGTGTTTCTCTCGCCCTCTCTGGGTCCGTATCTTCCCAGTCAAGCATTTGTCCTCTCTGCAGAGGATTGTCGTGTGGATCAAATGAGATGAAGTTGGTGAAAACACTTTGGATACACAAACATGATACAGATATAAAGTGGTGGTATATTTCTAATTCAGATAATAAAGAAAAACATGCACCAGAGGGTGAGATTTTACTTATAGTAAATGACTGGTCTTTTGGTTGCAAGCTAACTGAAGAAATAACTCAAACATCTTTATTTTCTCTATTTTCTAACAACCAGAACCGGGACCAGTATTCACATCTGCTAAGTGATCACTTTCTGCCATACCAAGGTCATAATTCCTTCCGTGAGAAATATTTCAGTGGGGTAACAAAAAGAATTGCCAAGGAAGAGAAATCTAGCCAGGAGTGAAAATTAAGATTTTTGACAATGGAGGAGGAATAAGGGTATGATAGAAAATACATCTGGATGTGACCTTTCTTGTATGATAAAGAAAACATGTACTGTTTTAAATAATTATGTAACAAAATAAATGCTGCCAAGTAAATCAAGCAATTCTTTTACAGTTAGCTTTGTTTTATAGACTTTTGTTGTATGTGGTCTTTTGAACCTTATTTAATTTATATTTGTATTTTCAAGTATTATGGAAATTGAGACAGTTATATTTTTGATAATTAATTTACAAAGGAACTAATATTGTCTTTTAAAACAGTGGCTGGATATGTTTAAGAGGTTAATTGTGGCTGGGAATTTATTCATTCAGTAGATTTGTTTAGTTTGGTTTTTGATTGTAATTGATTTACACTGCCACTAATAAAGCTCACTGAGGTTTCCTAAAATCATGTAGTATTCAGTGCTTTTCCTAGGGAATGTGATGAAAGAATTGAATTTTTATTTATGAATTCCAGATAAGTAAGTGATAACAGTGATAATGGTGATGATGAGAAAGCGAGGACCTGACAACCTGCAAAGACCCTGAGCCCCCGAGGCCTGCCCACGCCTGGAGCTCACCTGCACCCTGCATTGGCTCCCGCGTTCTTAAACCTTGACTGTTGGTCAAGTTAACTGCCCGCAGGTTTAGCAAGTAACTGACAGTTAAAAGCAGTAACCACACAAATCCTTGATGGTTCCCTTAATGGTATTAAACCTAATCAGAGCTCTTTGAAATAGAAACTGTTATTTTTCTTGAAGGAGAAGCTTTGCTGAGTCCACGCTGTGTCCATCATGAAAATGTCTTGTTAGAAAACCAGTATACCCGTTAATTCAGGATGCTGATTAAGCCGCCTTGCCTTCAGCGGTGAGACATACCTCAGCAGGGTGGCAGTACATGAACCCTCTCCCTCTAACCAGAGCCTATTCTTATTTATGCGATTATTATTATTTTAGTGTTATGGCTGGCTTTTATAGACTCGCCGTTCGAACGTGCATGGCTTGGGACCGCCAAAGACCTGCGCTGCCCGAGCAGAGAGGGAACCCACCATCTGCTTTGTTTTCTCCCCTCTTCTTGTACCGCAGCTCTGAATTTCGGCTGTAGGTCTCAAATGTTGCAGGGATTGTTTTGTTTGGGTTTCTGGATGTGATTTGTGGTACTTTGGAGGAAAATCTAAGAGTATTCAAGGATGATTTATTTTCAGTATTTCCGTTATAAACCATCTTATTTAAAATTTTTTGAGGTTATATGGGGGTGAATTTGGAGCTTTGCAGTTGACTAAATTTGGAATACGAGACTTTAGCCTTGCCCCAGTTTTTGGTTCTCACGAAAGGTAGTCCAAATGGTTCTGGGGAAGTTACAACATTAATTTTAATCACTTTGCCCTTAAAAATTATCCAACATTAAAAACAAATTCTAATTCTTTGTTGTTACCACTAATTGAAGTCTTCTAATCTTTAATTCTTCTTCATTATTTTGAAGCGTTATTTCATATTTACTGCCGAGTTCAGTCTCCCATTCCTGAAACGTCACTAGGCTGAGAGGGTCAGTTTGTTTGGATATTCTAGAGTCGGTACTTAGGTGTGAAAAAGAAACCTGAACACTTTTAGCCAATTTCTATTTTAGCACAGAAGTCTCAAATCCTCTTAATTTAAAAAAAGAGACTTTCATTTCTGGCATCAGAATCGTATTACTTTCTGCATTAAATTTCGGCAGATCGTTTCCAGGATTGCTTTGGTTTTATGTATGTTCCTCATACATTTACCAGCAGGAACATTATCTAGCAGAATGCCTGCATTTTGGGTGGCCCTATAGTATGAATTAACAGTATAATCTGTGAGTGAACCCTGGATGGTTGCTTGGCTGGTGTCTTAAATGTTTATAATATGACAAAATCTATCATTTTGTTTTAGGCATATATTAAATAACCATAAAATCCGGGTAGTTACCATGCTGGTGTTGCATCAGAAGTAACCTCCTTCGTAGCCATTCTGGTGGGATTTTTTGCTGTGATAGCTGGGAGGGAATAGTAGAGTAGGTGGTCTTTGGTGTATTTAGGCCAAGTGGCCAGCAGATTAAAAACATTTTATTTCTCATCCACTTCCTGCCCAGAGTGACCCATGTTTGGGTAGTTCACCACTAACTTCCTTGTGACTAATTCTTTAAATACAAAGATTGAGCAATAAAACATTTTAAACTATTTAAATCCTGGGAGGTAAGTCTGTGTTACCACCATTTCCTTATGGAGAAAAATGTGAGTTTCTACATCTTTAAGAAGAGTTATGATTACAACGAACAGAACCTTGTTTCAAGTGTGGTAGGGAAAGTAGATATGAGCGGACATGCCAGATGCACTGTAGTGAATGTGTTTATATTAAGGGTGAAAAATATGCCTTAAAAATTGGACATACAGAAATAGCTTTTTATGTAATATGCTTTATGCTCTTATTGTAATGAAGTTAAAGAAGTGATGATTTGACTTTTTTTAATATTAGAAATTAGATGTTATGGTTGTGTTATCTAGATGCCAGTATAAGCAAATCTGTCTGGCTCTTGAATCAAAGGCCTTAGTTGTTTGGGGTTAGAACTGCTGACATCCTCTGCTGGAAGTATTATCAAGTACTGCTAATCCAAAGAGATACGGAATAGAATGTAATGTTTATGCATTGAAAACTGAAGGTGACTTTTTTTGGGAAACGAACTTTCTACATCATTTTAATAAATCTCCCTTGAAAAAGCACAGTGGAACTAAGCTGATGTTAATGGTTCTAACAGAAAAAAGAAAACAGAACTATTTGTAGATCAAGCAGGGCATCAGTAAATAATTTCATTAGTGGAGCACAGGGGTGGGAATGGGGGTGGGCGTGGCTTAGAAAATTGATGACCTTATTGTTGATTTTCCCGTTTGACCAAAGGGGAATAAATTATACCAGAATAAGGACCTTGGCTCTTTTTACAAGAGTATGGTTTTGCTCCATTATAAAGTTATTTAGAAAACTAAACATTTGTAAGAATCTTTTTTTCTTAGAAGGATTGTATTCATAGAAAAGTGAAGTCTACTTTCATCTGCAGCTCACCCACTGCCATTTTTCTCAGATATTTATCAAGTAATGTGGTTTGTAATCCAAACAAAAAAAGTGCCTTAATCCAGAACATGCACATGAACACAATAACACCAGACTGATGATGTTTGTACTTTACTAAAACATTGAGATCTTCTCTAAAACAGAGTGGTTTGAGAACATCAAGTCTAGAGTGTGAAGAATTGTAATGGAATGATAAACATATCTGTGATCCCATCTAGCCATAGACTCCTGGAGACAGCACACACTTGTCTAGCCTTTGGGATGAAAGAACTCACTAGGGAACCTGACCCTATCCCTGAAAAGAGGGCTGCCTCGGGACGTTCATGTTTCGCTGTGTGGGATCAGCAAATTGACGTTTGGACATAACGGAGACCAACCTGGAATTTGGCTCTTATCCCTTCCTTCCGAAGCCATTGTAGACAGGCTCTTAAAGGGATGGAAGCTAAATCGTCATGCCATTTCTTAAGAAGGCTGGGTCATGGAACGAAATGGGGCTTAATAGATGAAATGTTAAGATAAGCCAGTTTCACTTTATGTAACTGCTTGCCCTATTTCTTACGATCTTAGGATGTGCTTAGTATATTTTTTGTTCTAGAATTTGAATGTTCTCACTAAGATAATCACACTGCAGGGATGCCAAACTGAATTGCCTAAAAAGGAATCAGCGTTGACCTCTTACGATTTTAAATTCTCTCCTTTAATCAAGCTTTCCTGGCTCCCCTGAGGGCTTCTCGGAAGAACTCTGTTTTGTCTAACATCCAGCAGTAAAGATTAGCTGGGCTTATGTGTGAAGTTAGTTAAATAAAAAAAGGGGGGATTGTACTGAGGAGAAAATTAAAATTGAAAATTGAAATGGTATTTGAGTTGGGCTTTGATAGATTGCCCGGTTATTTCATCTAATGTGTCATAAGTTTGTGAAGTGGATCAAGATGGCCAGAGCTGGTATTGGTGAGCTTTAGAAACCTGTAAAAATGCCTTAATATTTATGTGTTTATAAATCATAGCCTGGAGTATCTCACCACAAGTCTGAGTGATTCCAGCACAACAAGTAAAGTGTTTCGGTGTTATTTCATTTTTCTACAATTTATACCTGTTGAGAGACAATTCTCCATAGATGTCTTGCATTTCTGTGTTTCTAAGGAGTTGCTGACCCACTATGGCCTAGACTGTCTTCTTGGGGATGTGTAAGCCCCACTGAAAGATAGAGGGCCTCCACCTCCCCTGCCCCCAACGCCTTCTGAAAAGCAACTATTAGCAAACTACTGGACCCTTGTCAAAACTGAACGCTTGAGCCATCTGACCTGATAGTTCCATTGTGGGGTGGATCGAACACTCACGACTGCCACGGTGAGAAGAGCCCAGCAAGCCTCGCTTGTCGGATGGAATTGGTATAGCTAAGAATTTAGCTGGCTTTACCCCAGTAGCATCTTGTATTACATGAAAAACGGGCAGCTATCTGTTTGGGGAAAGCTTTATCCCTCATTCCATTGCCTGAAACAAAGGCATGGACTCAGTGGAACCCTGGATTTCTAAAGGTTACATTTCAGAGGTTTAAAAATACATTTGGGTTGTATTTAGGAGATTTGCTCTAAATGCCCGCTGCCTCCTTCGCTGATGCATCGGCTAAACTGAAACCCAGTGGTGTCAGTGGGCTGCTCTAGCCGCCCAGACTCAGCACCAGGTGTACAGAACTGAAAGTGGATGTGGTTGGCCTGGTCAATGGGCTGAACTCAAAAGCCATTTTCATACTTCCAGCTAATACCTTCCTTGCTGAACCCCTGTTGTACTTCTGCTGACTCTCAGGGTATTGCTAATGACCTATGGTTTGGTCTGTCACTTGGAAAACTACAGATTGGCAGACTGAAGACACCCTTCCTTAGCAGCTACAGACAGTGGAAACATTGCGGGTACTGATGGAACTGTCTGGTCATTCTCTGATGTGCCCAGCTAGAAGAATAGAGCTGCTGATTGAGCTGGCACCACCCAGGCTGTTGTCACTGTTGCCTGGATCCATTGTCCCCGACCTGGCAGTACATTTACCCATAGACAGGACATTGAGGGAAGGACTGGGTTTCTGGTGCGGAGCTGCTGTTTGGTTCCAAACCCAGGACTCTTGCCTAAAGCTGAGACCACATTGCATGGGGTGTGGTCTAGCTTGCTTCTGGCAGATTGATCACTTCAGATTTTTGCCCCCACTCAGAGCTTTTGGCTGTGTGTCACTGTTTTGACAGTTTCTCGGGTTACAGTGTTGCTGTTCCAGTCTCATCAGTTGACTCCAGCCACACCACTTTGGCCCTTGAAACTAATCTGTGTCAAGTGTTTGGCTTTCGGGACCATTTGGTCTGATAATGGTATTATCCCTTTTATTACAAAAGCCACTCGACCATGGGCTGATAGTCAAGGTATTGGATAGACTTTCCATGCTCCCTACCATCCACAGGCATCTGGAATTTTTGAGCTTTGGAAATTTTCTCTGCATTTCTGTGTTTTCTCTGGCAGTCCTTTACCAAGCCTTCTCAGGAAGCCTCAGTACATTGCTTCAAGTTAGCTCTGAGTACTGCAGTGTTTTGTCTTTGGCAAGGCACCAAAGTCTTTTAATTGGTGGATATCAACTCAGAGACAATTGATGATTAATGGCTTGAGTCTCAGGCTGGGAAGATTTTCCAAAACAGCACCAAAGAGGGAGCTGTGGCAATGTGGTCATAAAGGACTCTACCTGGTATGTTTTATTATTGATGTTGAAGCAAGAAAGTCAACATTCTAGCTGATATATTATCTTTAATTTTCTTTACATTTTCCTCCATGTCCCAAAACATGTTGAAAAATTTTTTTTCTTATTTTAATGGTAACCTCTGTTCCCTTTACAAGTTGTATGCGTTACTCTACCGTTCTCGTTACACATGTTCTAATGCTTGCTTGTCGGTGATTAGTTGGTTCAGAGGCATAGAAAGAGCCTGGTGTGTAGCAGAACTACGTGTCGTTCAGAATCACAAAAGTGTGAAGAGTGAACTGGGAATCAAGAAAATAAGACTGGAGAGCATGGTAGAGGGCTTCTATCCACCCTCTTCCTGCTCTGGGGGACAAAGGGGAGCTACCTCAGGATTTTCAGTGGGAAGGTGGTGTTAACAGGCTTGGTCTGGCTGTCACCTTGTTGGTAGCGGTTTGGAATGGAGAGAGAGGAGCAGCTGGAATGCTGGTCCGAATGCTGATGCAGTCATCCAGGCTAGGGATGTAAGTGTCAAGAGCAGTGCTGTAGGGGCTGAGTGGAGAATAATTAGAAGGTGAAATGAGCAGGTCCTGGGAACTGGCTGGGCACAGGGATGAGGAGTGAGGGCTGATGTCCAGGGTTCCGGGTGGGTGGCTCTGTGGATGGCACAACACAAACCGGAATAGGAGATGGCAGAAAGAGGATGTGTTTCGGTCCTAAATGTGAGAAGCCCGTGGAATGGGAACGAACCGCACAACAGGCTGTTGGGCTAGACAGTGATTGCATATATGAGGAGCAGAAGACCCCCGTATGGGATAAATAACACCGAGTTAAGATGCCCAGGGCACCCTGCGGTTCATTCTGCTCTGTGTTCCCCCCTGCGTGATATGTGTGCTCAGCAAATGGAATCGGTATGACCCAATACTCAGGAGCCTGGACCGGGCAGTTCCAAGTTTATCACAAGGGATTTGTACTCGCATTACCAAGGAGGTAGCATTACTCCGTGTGCTGCCAGGAGGAGCAGAGAAAAGCGCCGGCTTCGGGGTGCTGCGTGCCTGCCTGAACTGGGCCGGTCGATTGACTCCATTTGTTGTTGTATGAGTGGGTGTAAACTTGACGACCTGTTAGTACCACTAAGAAAAACCTGCTAAAGAAAAAACACCCAGGCCACCAATGTTTGGACTCAGGATGTGGAAAAAGAAAAACTCAAAAGAGTTTTTTTTTCTCTTTGCCGTCTTTAAAATTAAAAATACTTCCCCTTGCTTTCTCATTTAAGTAACTACATAATAGCTTTTGGGCAGCAGCATGAAAATTACAGGGTAGGTCAGAATATGGGGAAAATTTTAATTAAATTGGGGGGTTTTTCATTTATTAAAAAATGTTAGGCCAAAAATCCCGATTTTCCCTTGCCCCCTTTTTATGTGTCCTTATGCATTTGGCAGAGTTCGTGACAAAACCTCTTTCCAGCTGTGGACAGTCCCAAAGCCTTTTCTGAAGCCCCTGCTAATTTGGATTAAGCTGCCTGGTTGAAAGCTTCATGCAGAAAGTCCGCCAGGAAATGTCATAAGGCCCCTTGACATTTAATTCAGCAAACACTCTTATCTTTTATAGCAAAATAAATGAATAAAAATTTATTTTTTTGATTTTGCCTTTGTCAGCTTTTTTCTTTCTTAGTTTTGGAGAAACAGATCAAGAGCCCGAACACAATAGAACTTTGGTTTTGCCTTCACTCTGGCTTTCTCAACCTGAGGAAAAGATCTTTCATGATGCTAAGCGGGTTCCTAAGGAAAGAAGGAGCGGAAAACCAGGGCTCTGTGATGAATAAGGCTTCCGGGGAGGACATGACACTTCTCTCCTAGCAGTGAATGGTTCAGGATACTCAACCAGTGATGCTGGAACCAAGAGCTGTGTATCAGAACCCGAAGCTGAACCTTGAGGCCTATCAGATTGATCTCTGTGAACTTGACTGTCGTCCTTGACAATGAATAAGGTACCACCTGTCCTTAATGCAGTGTATAGATCAGGTGCTGGGGTGGGCAAGGTTAACAGAGAGGTACGGAGTCAATGAAACAGCGGTCAGTCTTTCCAGAGGCTGGGCATAAGAGGAGCTCTTAACCACTTCTGTGGTAAGGTGTATAAGCCATGCATTTCTGATATTTTGGTTTTCAGGGCCCTGAAAGCCAAAATATCAGAAATGCATGGTTTTCAGCCAATTTCTAAAGGAAGTAGAGGGCTGGCCTGCAAATACGCCTTTCATATGCAAACTATGCAGTCCAGAGACTATATACCCCACTATCTCCTCTCTCTAGCTCTTATGCTCTGGGCCACTCTCCCCTTAATCACTTCAGGGCCAGACACCAAGCAACTAGGGACAGGCCTACACCCCAGAGCCCACTGGAACTTCAAACTAGCCAACCCCAAGTCTGCTTGCCAGGCCTTGCTTGTTCCTTCCTGCGGGAACCCCCATAAAGTCTCTTGCCCACAGTTTCCCCTCGCTCCCCTCTGCCTCCCGACCAGCTCTGTGTAGCCCTGCACGGCAAATGCGTGCCCTCTACCCTTGGGAACTTCAAGGAACAAACTGTCCTTCCAAAGGCAATTATCTTCTGGTCTTTTGGTCTCACTGTACCTGAACAATCATAAAATGCACATCTTAAAACAGGGGTGGGAGAGGACTGGGTCAAGGAAGACTTCTGAGAGAGGGTGGCATCTAAGAGGCTCCTGGAGAAGGAGTGGAAGTGGCCCGTGCTGTCAAGTGTGAGAGTGGGAGCGGCCTTCCAGGTGGAAGGATCAGCATGTGGGTGGAAGTGGCCCGTGCTGTCAAGTGTGAGAGTGGGAGCGGCATTCCAGGTGGAAGGATCAGCATGTGGAAAAGCACTGGAGAAACAGTTCACAATTCCCGGGCCTGGAGCTCAGTGCGTGGGATGAAGAGAAGACGTGAAGCTGGAGAAGAAGTGAGGGCCAGACGTAACGTGACTTGCTACAGAGTATGGACTGGAGTCTGGGAGAAGTTTCCTCACTATGATGTTTGTTCCCTTAAGACGACGTCAAGGCTATTAAGGAAGTTTTAGCTTCTTACAAAATGATGCCCCGTGGTTAACATGCCTGACTTCCTGGACAAAGGGTGTCTGAGGTCTGTGGCTTTACCGCTGCATGGAAAGTCTGTTTCTCTGCCGGTTCTGCCTTTCAGTTAATGACCTCTGAGTTGGCGAGCCACACACCTAAGGCTGCCTGAAGCAAAGCCTCCCCACCTCAGTCTCAGTTTCTTCATCTTAAAGCCTTCTTAGCTCCCCAATTATACTGTGTAGGAGATTTCCCGGATGAACGCAACAGAAACCTCCCTGACTCTGACAGATAATGGCCCCAGAGCCAAGAAACAGCCTCGCGTTGGCCTCCTGCGATGGAGGAGATGATTTTTATTGATTCTGCTCATCACAGTGCTAGCAGTGTGGGCCTGCAGAAGAACAAGCTGATGAAAATAAAGATCGTGGGTTGCCGGCTTGCGTCCCCGTCTCCAAGAGCTGTTTCTCTAGTCCAAGACAAATGAGCTGTTGAAGCGTCATGATTATGAAATCCTAACAATATGAAATACAGGATATTTTACTGATCAACCTCAAGGGCTCTGTCATAAATGAAAAACGAGTTGTGATTCCAACACTTACTGCAGAGCGTCACTTGGGGGTCCGTTGTTCTGTCTCTAAGACGTGGAGTGTTCCCTGGAAGAAAATGGCTTAGAACCCTGGAACTTGTCTTTCACATCTTCTTGAAGTAGCCTACCAAGAGCATCTAGCCCTTTTTTATTTCGGTCACCATACTCTGATGACCTTTTAAAAACCCGTCAATGAAGTGGAAGAGAGGGAGGGCAGGTGGAATCCTTATAGCCCGTCCTCTCCTCCTGTTGTGGCTTCGACACTTGCTGCATGCCTGATGTGTCCCGACACCTTGGACACAGAGACGGTGTAAGGTGCACTTCTTAGGCTGAAAGGCTATATACTTGTCTTTGTTTCAACTGACTTTTGTTAAATTATTTTAAAAAATCATACTTGTCTGGATCCCAAACTCTGATACTTAAAAAAAAATAAAAAAACAAGACTATACCACTTTCAATATACTAGAGTCTGGGTGAAGTACTAGTAAGGTTGAATTGTGGGGACGTAGGGAAGGGGGAATATGGTCAATCTGAAAAGAATTGAAATTTTTTCTCTGTTAGCATATATTACTTCTTTTTATGCCTTAACCATTTTCATTTAAATATCCATATTTCCTCTTATAAAGTTCTACAACCATCTTTTTTCATGCTTCCTCTATAAAGTGCTGTAGTCCTTTTTAAGATTTTTAATGTCAGTTTTTTGAATAGGCAATAAATTACATGGTTTAAAAATTCAAAACAGTTCAAAAGGGTATACCCAGTGAACAATTTCTCTCTGCCCTTTTTTCCCTCCCGGTGGGTCCCTCAACCGCCCAGCTCCTTGTCTTGGAGACAGCCACCGTCCCAGATGGCTTAGCTCAATGTCAAACAACACAGGATGGTTCAAATGTGAAGCCATAATTGCAGCGCCCTTGAGGAGCAGCGGCAAGAACAAAGGACCTGGAGTCCCAGGGTCCGAGCAGGACAGCGCTGTATTCATCTGTGCCTGTTTCTCCCCGTTAACATACAAATAATAATACTGTTTCCTTAGCTGTCTCCCTTGGATGGAGAATCCACCGAGACCATGCATACAAATGCATTTTGAAAAAACTGTTTTATAAGAGAAGAGAAAACCCAGAGCCTAAGGCTGTCAGGCGGGTTTGTCGGGGGAAGGAGTCCAATCGTCCAGGGCATTGCCCAGGAAACTCATTTGATCTCAGAGCTTCCAATGAAGACATGCATGTGGACGGGCGATCGGGCCCAAAAGGGAAGCATAAAAGGTGGATTGACTTCCTGTCCGTTTCCAAGTCCCCTCCAGGTCTCCCGTCGCTGAGCAGGCCGGTGGCCCCTCTCGGATGCATCACCAAGCAAAGAGTGTGACCCCTTTTGTAGCTGCTGATCGGCCGCCTTTGGGGTCAGCAAAGCCTTATTTCGTGGGCTGCTTGATGTCTGTGTAGCTCGAAGAGTGATTTCCAGTCATGGAAGATATGTGAGCTGGGAGAGAATGCAGGCTTTGAAGGGCTCTTACTTCAGCCTGATGGCACCGTTCTCCCTGAGCAAAGCTTGCCGTTGACTTCAGAGGAAGCTGCACTTGGGGAAGGAATGCAGACTCCCCTGTGCAGTGAAACGTGCACGTGTGAAGGGGGGACCGGCCGATAGCAGGCCTGGAGCCCTTGTTTATCCGCAGGAGATAGGAGGCGGGGAGTGGAGATAAGGCAGGCTCTCACTTGTGCGCCTGCACCTGGCCCCCGAGGGGCTGTGTCTCGTGCAGATAGGGGCCCGGGGTCAGCCCGCTGGGCCTTGTGTGGTGCCGGAGAGCCCTGCGGTGATGGGGGGGGGGACCAGCGGCCCCTGGTCGGGGACCCGGGCGGTTCTTTCAAAGGAACCCTAAGCTTATGCCCCTTGTAAGTTTCTTTCTTTTTTAAGAGACAAGTATTAATTTCCAGAGACTCAGTAAATGATAACTTTGTTTTGAGTATATTTTTTCTTCTCGAATCAGCCCAGGCAAGGCCCGGGATGCCTGGGAGAGTGTCCAAGGCTGGCCAGCCTTTGCTGTCTCCTCTCTCCCTCTTTTTTCTTCTCCATCCCTCTGGGGCAAGAATTAAATTTCCTTCACAGATAACAGTCTGATGGGTCTATGCTTGTCTTGACTTTCGGATGCTGGAAACTGAAGTCTTAAGTCTTAGATTAGCTTGGAAGTTACTTATCGTCCATGTATTAGGGAAATAGCAGGTACTTTTCAGAGTGTTTTGGTGAATTACGTAGGGATGTCTGGGTGGTCACTGATTCTGTTGTTCTATTAGGGCATCTCTGGAGAAGTTTGGAGACCCTGATGATTGGAAGGGATTGGTGGCTTTTTGGTCAGTGTTGAACATAAATCAGAACTCTGAACACTGTAATTCTAATTCTAGGATAAATCACAGTGACCAAGGAAAAAAACAGGCTTGGTTAAGTAAGTCCCTTAAAATTCACAGATGCCAAGAACTTTAAAATAGGTTTGGTAATAATTAAAATAGATAGTTAAAATGTTTCTGCCCGGGCAGCAATTAATTAGTCTTTAAGAAAAACAAAGAAAAGGTGTCTTTGACAGCACCTACCATCTGTATGCTGGGTGGTCTTAGGTTTATGACTGCAGTGGGACTCAGGGAACCTAGGTCAACCCCTGGTGGCCTAAGAGATTACCTCCTTATTGCCTTGGTTGTCTTCAAAGTCTTCCCACCAGAGCATCTTTGCTAAAGGACAGGTGGGGATTGAGAGACTTAGCTCTGCAGCTGGTATTTCGAAAGGATGAGGCCAATGCAGGTGGTCGAGCTGGCTGGTATTCCCACTGCACCTCCGGCAGGCCTAAGAGCCTGCTGTGGGTCTATTCCCTTTTACTCCTCTGGACAGATCAGCTCCTTGCACCTCTGCTCTCTGCTCATGGCCACTCTGTCACCCTCTTGATGGCCAAAGATGGGGCAGATAACAGATCTACTATAAATTGGATTATTGACTGGATTTCTAAGTTTCTGTTCACTTTTAAAATTCTAGATGCAGAAAGATCCCAGAGGCAGGCAAGCCAGAAGTATATCGCACTATTTGGGGTACCCCTCTTACTCTCTCAGTATATTTTGGACCAGGCATCGTGTGGCTAAAATGAGTATCCATGACAGCTCTTATAAACAGAGCAAAAACATGGACACTAGGAAAAGCAGTCGGTGACCAGAAAGCAGAGGCTGTGAGTGAGGGAATTCAGTGAAATGCAATTCCGATGGCAATAATTACTCGTATAATTACTAGTACAGACTAAGTATTTAACAGGCTGACATTGTGATAGGTGCTCTTTGTATAATATCTAATCTTCATAACCAATCTATACCCTAGGAATGATACCATTTTACAGATAAGGAAACTGAAATTTATAGCGTTTAAACAAAGAGAACAATTTCATAGTGAGTAATGTTAGAGGTGGGATTTGAACCTGGTGGGGTTTGATGAGATCTGTACTTCTGACTGATATGTGTTGCCACCAACAGCCATTAGCTCCTGCCTCCCACAGACTGTAGGCTTCTCCAGGGTAAGGCCTTGGCCCGTTCCTCCTGGTGTTCTTGTTGCCTGAGCACAGCGTCTTGGCTGTATGGAATTCAACCCTCCTTTCACAGAACTCCAAGTCCTCCACTGACCTGGAATCGTACAGCGTCAAAAGGCAGCTCGGAGAGAAGGTTCAGAAAATGCTTATCTGGAAGAAAGGAAGGAAAAAAGTCACGGTCAATGGAAATGGGGGAGAGAACCGTCTCTGCTGACCATAATGTCCTCACTCACCAGCATCCTAGGGAAAAGGGGCAGACGAGGACCCCAATAACCAGAGAAAGGTTATATAACATATATATATATATATATATATAATACATATAAAGATTATATAAACTCTATGGATTTATTTTAAATGAATTGTAACTTTTACTCTTCATGAACAGGTTGTTTTCTTCTTCCTGTCTTCATGCCATAGACCCAACCTAGACCTGGTTGCAGGATTTTTATTATAGTTCTTAAATTCAGAACCTTAGGTCAAGAACTTAGATTTAAAAATTGAGGAGTTGTTTTACCCTCAGGATTAGCTACTCCATTACCTATAGGCTCTAAAAATAATGCTTCACCTCAGAACCTGACATCCACGGTTCTGTTTTGCTTTTATCTTATCACTGGCTCTCCAACTAAAGCTGCCCACCGGAGGAAGTGAAACGCCAGAGAGCGTGTGTGTGGTGCCCCCACCTCTCCTTCAGGCAAGTAAGGCCAAGTGCGGTACAAGAACACTGTTGACTTTGCGTCCCTAAAGAGAGAATAGTCCATTCACTCTGTGCTCCAGTCACTCAGTGCCTCTGTGACAAGGTGCAGATAAAGCCCCTCACAGCACCCAGCAGGTCTGGGTTGGCCCTGCTCACAGGATGTGGCCAGTCACTGCTGGAGGTGAGGACAAGTCCTGGGCTCTGTCCAGCAAGCCCACAATAGGTTCATTTCAAAGTCTCCCTTTTTTCTTTTGATTGGGAAATGAAGCCCCTGACTCTGATGACAGACAATGCCCCATGTTTAAGGGCTGGGGGAAGTTGGTATATTAGATTTCTGAGTTGGGCAGCATTTTGAGAACACGACATAGACTGCTTGTTGTCCTCAGACCAGAGGACAAGTGCATTATTTGTGTGATTTCTGTGTTCAGGGAAATGGAATCACTTGGTGTCTTCGTCCATCTGGGCTCCTATGACGGAATACCATGACTGGGTAGCTTATAACCAACAGAAACTCATTTCTCATAGCTCTGGGGGCTGAGACGTTCAAGCGCAAGGCTCTGGCAGACTCAGTGTCTGCTGAGAGCCCCTTCCTGTTTCATAGATGGTTGTCTTTCTGCTCGGTCCTGCAATGGCAGAAGGAGCTCTCTGGGGCCTCTTTTATAAGGGTACCCATCCTGCGAACTTCCCAAAGGCACCACCTTCCGATACCATCATATTGGGGTTAGCATTTCAACCTCTGAATTTTGAGGGGACGGAAACATTTAGTCCATTTGTACTGCATGAAACGGGCTGAATGAAATCTGCAAGATTCACGTGAGTGGGAAGTTTCAGTCTCTTTCCCAACCAGATCTTTCTAAAAGTGGCCAAAGAGTAAGTGGCCTCTTGTTACCAAAAGAGCTAGTGCGAAGCGCAGAAATTGAGTAAGGGACTGTGCGCTGTGACAGGAGAATCATGGCCACAGGGCTTCGCAAAGTATGGGGAGACTCAGTCTTCCGGTACTTTGCTATTCATCAGCTTGGACCCAGAGTTTGTAGAAATGCTGAATCTCAGGCCCCATGCCAGACCCACCAAATCAGAAACTGCATCTTAACTAGATCCCCGCATGATTTATATGGAATTAAAATTTGATAAGCGCTGCTCCAGACTCAAAACAAGTTTCCATTCATACCACATATGTCGCAACTATTGTCTGCTAGCGGAGAAGTTGACTAAAGTCATTGACATAGTTGTTACTTTTGTTATCAAGGTTAATCATTTGTTTATTTAAACTGAAATGGCCTGCCTTCTTTCAAGCCACTTATTGTGCATCCGTAAATCACAGGCATTTAAAATTTTTTTCAACATGCTTCATAATTCTCAGAATGAACTATGGTCAGTTCTAGCCATTGATGTCTGTTAGCATTTCTAACATTTGAATATGCAGTTGTCCTGCCCAGACACCTATTCCAGCTACACTGTCCGTGTCTGTGGGTTACAGGGGCTGTCAATCAAGGTCCCCTCCCCTCCAGTGGCCAGGGGTTGGCATGTGACCACAGCAAATGCTCTCTGATGGTGAGACTGAAGCTCATTCATTCTGTTGGAATAGGCAGAAGGAGCACTTTGCCGAGATCCCACAGCTTCTTGATTTGCCATCCTTCCCTAAGCCTTGGTGTTCAGCTTTTTCTTTTGCAGTGGTTCTGTATTCTTACAGTTCAGTTCATTTTTATTTGCCTAAGGTAGCCAGAATTCTTTTCTACTTATTCAAACCAAAGAGCTGAGCAAAGAAATCTAAGTGTGGCTCATGGTGTGGAAAACCAATTTTGTTCTTGACAAGGAGGAAAGGCACTTAATCACTGAAACTTTCCATTTTTGTTTCATTGATGGGGTTGTACTCTACAGCCAGGTATAAAAGAATTCAAGGTTGTTCAAGTGTTATTTGTGATTTTTCTCCCTTCCCTTGCTGTAGTTTGTTAAGTATATGTGTGTGTCTGAAAAGGCTGATGTTTGTCCATAATCATCAGGGTACAGGTAGTTGATACTTTTGTGGCAACTTCAGCCTTAACCTCAGTGTGTTTTTTAGGTTTTAAACTTAGGACTTTGGTCTTCAGGTGATCTCAGTATATCCAAAGTTAAAAACTAATCAGAGGACAAGAACACACGTGGAATTTATCAATCTACCACATGGTAAACAGTTGTCTTGTTAGTATAGGCCAATCCACTAAATGACCATCAGAGGATATTACTTAGCTGACAGATTTTAGTTTTATCTATTCATAGAGCTGTGTAGAATTCACACACCTTTCCCATAAATAAATTTCTTAATTTTATTAGTGCGCACAAAGGACTGAAAGTGACACAGATTAGTCAAATGGATAAATAATACTGCTTATAAAATAATCAGTTGAATCAAGCCTGGCACATAACTAACAGGTAGCCTGTATTTTTAAAATTCTTTCAGAAAAAAAAAAAAATGGATCCTGGTGAAATATTGGTAGGATTAATGTCCAAAATAAATAATCAATACTCTTCAGCCATTAAAAAATATTGTAGATTAATATTTGTTGCACGTCTGTTCATACTGGGAAATGGAAAAAGGGTATATATGTGATTGCATTTTAGAATGTTATTTATAATAATGTTACATATAAATGGAAGTATTCCAATGTCTTCCAGTGGTTATCTCTGGGTAGTTTTATTCTATCTTATTTTATTTTGTTGGTTTATTTTCATTCCAATTTTACTTCCCAATTTTTCTATAAAAACATGTTTTGATTTAAAACATGAAAAAAGTAAAAGGTTATATTTAGTTAAATAGATATTAGGGATTCAGTGACTTTGTGTGTAAATTGATATGGGAAGATAGGTCAAGGGTTAGGTACCTAGACTAAACCTTGTTAAATCATGCAGAAATTATATAGAAAAAAAAACTAAATATCCCTGAGAATGTGAGAAAAGTCTTATTAGTTCTTATTTTTAATTAACCAAAATAAATGGAACTTAAAATGTGTCTGTAAGAGTTCTGTTTAATTTTGGAAAAATGTCCTCCATTTGGGGATAAAAAAAAAGAATAAATTAAACTTGTGTCATAACAGACATTTCTGATCTCTAGACTAGAACCTCTCAAAGTTTGCGGTGCAGAGAATCCCCTGGGGTCTTGTGAAGCTGCAGATCGGCCTGGGATGAGGCCTGAGGTTCCGTATTTCCATCATGCTTCCAGGTGGACCCAGGCGCTGCTGGTGCATGGACCGTGCTTTGAGTGGCAAGGGTCTCTAGACAGAAGTTGTCATTCTTAATGATGTTGGAAATCACTCTGAGCCAAGGAAAAATAAACAGTCACTGAGCAAAAGCTTTTACAGCCCAGGGCAAAAAGCTGGGAGGATTTGAATCTTCTGGGTCTGGGACTTGCATGTTTCATCAGAGTGGAACTGAGGTCAGAGGTGTGGGAGTGGAGTGAGGGATGGGCTGTTGGGTCAGAACATAGGGAGGTGGGTGGAAGGGGGACCTCAGGGGGAGGGAGGCCATACCACTGACACGGCTGTTCCTTACAGTGTGAACTGGTATGAGTTTCCTGAAGACGCCAGGGCCGGCTCCTTCCCTCCGGGGACTGGAAGGAGAGAGATGTTGGCAGCCTGTGCAGAGGACACTTCAGGCGAAGTTACCTGGGGGTTGGGGGAAGGTAGTGTTTACATCTGAATGTTGGTGCTGACTCCTGGATAAAAGAGGGTCTGTCTGGTGGAGGGAGAGAGGGGCCAGGCAGTGAGCTGGGGTCCTTGGCCTCTGGTGTGTCTGAGAGGAGCCCAGGGTCTCTGACAATCTGCCTGTGTGCCAACTGACACTTCAGATTAAACCAGAGCTCCGTGGACCCATTTTAAGAACACATCTGCAGTTCCAAAAGGGTGAATACTTCTCAAAATGGGAATTAGAAAACCTTTAATACACTGCTGCTAGAGGAGCCCAAAGCTGTGGGCTCCTGGATTGGGGTTGTACAGGAGAAATCGAGGCAGGAACTGTTAGATCTCATTTCCCAATTGATTTGCATTCTAGAGCTGAAAAGGCAATCTCATAAAAAATTAACTTGCCTCCAAGATATAATAAAAGTTATAATTAAAGTTATAATTGTAATTACATTCAAGCCCCAGACCCAGAAGGCTCAAATCTTCTCAGCTTTCCGCCCAGGGCCGTAAAAGGTTTTGCTCAGTGAATTAAAGTTGTAATTTTTATTACAAAAGAAGTTAAAATTAAAATTAATCCTTTGAAATGGTGTATTTCGTTAGCTGTGACAACTTCTGAAAGGATAATACTAATAAGCCATAAAGTGCAAACTCTGTTTTGAGGGCAAACACTAGATGCAGAACAAGGTTTCTGTAGGCCGAGAAATCATGGAAGTTAGAGGCCCAGTGGTTTATGTTCCACTTCTTAATTATTTGTTTAACAGCCTTAAGGTCCCACAAAAAAGTCTGTTAGAATTTTGACTGGAACACTTTCCTCATTCCCTCTTTTTTGTCTCCATTTTTACCACATGAATCCAGGAGAACTATTTATTTTCACTTTGTGAGTGACAGTATTCCAGGCCTCCCAAGTTCGGGTGCACGACAGCTGTGATGGGCGTGACCGCAGTCTGGCTCTGGCTTCTGCAGGAGCCCACCTCCGGGCCAGCAGCTGTTGAGCTGCTCTGTCTTGAGGGCCTTCTGAGTTCCTGACCTATGGGAAGGGCCAGGACTAATTTAGGAGGTGAGTCGGCCTTTCTGGGGTCTCTTGGACACATGGAAAGGGGACTCCAGCAAAAGACGAGAGTCTGCTCATATGTGGGCAAAGAATTTGGAGTCACTGTGATTTAAGGTATTAAGGTCTGTACCTGGGAGCTAGCGAAGTCCAATCATCTGGTTCCATGATGACCGACAGAGTGCAGGGTTTCTGTTGGCTCCAAAACAATGCCAAGTCATAGAAGATGCTCATGACTTACCTTCCTCCCTGCCCTTGCTTTGCCTGAACTACCTGGAAAGCTGTGCTTAACTGAGCACGCAGCAGGACCCGGCTGTAAACGTCAGACATGATGCTAAAGAAGCAGTAGACCAATGGCTTGGTAGCCCGTGATCAGAGACAGGGAATTCCTTTTGAGCAAACATACGATGCCACAGACACATGAGCAACCACTGAAATGCCGAACTCGTGTTGACTGTGCTTTGCTTTACATTTACTGTTTCTGGAAGAATTCTGAAAACATCTCCAAATCAACAATCACTTGGGTTTCTGGTTTCTACCTAGTTTTCTTTTTCAAATGAAGCAAACTTCTCAACCAAAACAACAAAACGCTAACACTGAATTACCCCGAGGTGTTCCTGCTGGCTTAGCCGCTTTGGGTCCTTGTCAGAGCCCTGGTGTCGGGAGCACACGCATCAGGCTGCGAGGCTGCGTGTATCCTGACTCCTCTGTTAGCAGATTCATGCTGGGAAATCTCCCCCTGCTGCTGCCATCGGTGTCTCTGTTTCCAGAACCTGTCATCCCGGGCCTGCCAGCATTTTGAGGCATCATCTCCGGTTACGGGAGATTTCAAAGGAACAGGTTTTCTTTTGTTTTTTGAAGGCCGTAACTGTGGACTTGAAGGGAGAGACGGACAATAGTCTTTGGTTTCTGTAGATGAAAGAGGTTTCTTCTTAGTTTCATTGAATCCAAAAAGGATTGTCAGAACCACCCTGTTAAAATTATCTCTATTTTTGAAGAGTCAAATAGGGGAGTTAAGATATAGCTACTTCCAAACTGGTCCCTCTGGGCGACCTGCAAAATCAGAACCACGTGAAGCAAAATAAAACCAAACACAAAGATGACATATTAGGTAGTAGCTCTGGATTCTCTTTCCTTTTCTGAGTTCTCTGGATAGAAGTGTAATCAGGGAAGAAAGAGCAGTCTCTGGAGACAGTAATCAAGATGCCCTTTCTATTAGAGAAAAAAGAACGTGTGCTTTCTCTCTAGGATTCCCATATCAGAATCAAGAGGCATGTTGGTGTCCATAGTAGTTTCCAGTTTGCTGCTAACTTTTGGAGTCCAGAGAACTTTGGAAGCATGCAAGACTTGTTCTTGCTGCACAGATGCTCTCTTCTCTTGTTTCTGTCCCTTCCATGTGCCTGGTATGCTCACATGTTGTCTTTCTCCAAAATTTGAATAAAAAACGACTTTCAAATAGCTTTCCAAGTAAGGGAGGGATGTTTGCAAAATCAGATGGATTCATGAGATCAGAAACCTAAAATAAAGGAATGAAAGTCTGAAAACAGAATTCCAGGAATCAGCCAATTGATGGGAGAGTTTAAATGGGTTTCTCTCCTTCCTTCTCTTTTCCCCTTCCACCCTTCTTTCCCCCCAGAAGTCATGGAATTAGTGCTTGTCTTCCAGGAATTTACATTCTAGTTGGCAACATCATCACACATAAATGGAATTTGAACAATAATTATACAAAATAGTACCATACAGCATTTACTTGAACAATGTGCCAAGCATCTTACATGCTTTATCACATTTAATCCTTAAAACAATTCTGTGATGCTAGCACTAACTTTCACATTTCTGCAGATGGGGAAGCTGAGGCGTAGATTAAGAGCTTGCCTGACACCCACATCTAAGTGGAGGGGTCAAGCTACTGTGATTTACAGTCACGCTGTTAATTCAGCCCTACCCTGTGCCTTACGATCTCCAATAATTTGGGTTGTAAGAGAAGGAAATAAAATGCTAGTGAGGAAATAAAATGCTTTGTAGAGTTGATGGGACTTGAGTTGGCCAACAATATATGGAAGAAGTGGGCAAGTGAGGTCATTTATGGCCTTAGTATGCCTTTAACTCTGATCAGTTATTTGCCTTCAGAAGGAATAGTCACTCATTGCCATACGTGAGTGTTTGGAGTTTGGTAGTTTTCCGCTCTAAGTAGAAACTGGTTATCATTAATCATTGCATGCAGCCCTGTTTCCTCTGGGGACTTCTTCTGGGTGCCCAATAAATCTTTCTAATTAGCTGTAAAAATCATGAAAGCAGATGTCATCTTTTAATCATAAGCCACTTGAGCCTTTGTGTGATAGTTTAAATTCTTATTTTCCTTTACCAACTAGATCTGACTTTTATGACATTTTAGTAGAAGATCTCCTGAAAGTCCACAGAGCTCAGGAAAGCAAAGCAAAACAAAAAAGCAGGCAATGACACATTGTCCGTGTTTTATTTTCCCATGTGTTGGTGGGATATTAAAGATCTTTGAGATCTTTGCAGATAATTCAGTGCAGGCCTGGTTCTAAGACTAAAAGCTGGCATACTGATCCATGAGGGAGAAAAAAAATTTTTGTTTTGTTTTTTTTCTTCTCAGAAGCTAAAGTGAATGCTTCCAAGAGCTAGGGAGACAAATATGGGATTAGAAGTCACATTATAATTGGCCTTTAGTATTAAGATGTTGTGTCAGAACAGGTTCAGAACATAATGGCCACAGCTGGAAAAATCAAGTGTCAGCTCAAGTTTTCTCCATGTCCTGGCGTAGCCATGCCTCTTAAACTTCAGCGTCAAAATCATCCGGAGAGTGTGTCACGGCACAGAGGGCAGGGTCCCAGGCCAGAGCTTCTGACGCACTAGGTCTCCGTGGGATGGGTTCCGAGATCGCGCCGCACACAAGCACTCAGGTGATGCGGCTGCCGGTGCGGGCACCAAGTGTTGAGAGTCTGATGTCCAATCCCAGCTCAGGGTTAACTGGCTATGACCTAGGCCCTTCCTAGTGTCTTTTTCCTTGAATCACCTGTCCCTAGTCTAGAGCAGGTTTTGGAACATCTGGGATCCCAGCTGATAAAAATGTTTATTTCATCGTTTCTCCCAGTTTGGGATCTGCCTTGCTTGGAATGTTGGTGGGGCTTTTCTGTTTCTGGGAAGCTCTGCAGATGAACTCACGCTGTTCTCCAGTGTAAGGCCATGCAGCGCCGGCCCCTGAGTCTGACCCTCACGTGAACGTGGAAGCTGAAACGGTGAACATAGTGCAATGAGGTCTCATCATCACGGTCAGCACTTATATTTTGGAAAAAACCCACTTATTTCTGAAAATCGCATACTTGTGTTCTTGTCTTTGTATACTCCACAGCATCTGATGGAATGTCTTGAGTTTGCAAGGTGTTCAGTAAATGCACATTGAGTTGAAGCACTGAATTTTAAATTTAAACTTGGTGCCAAGAGCTCATTTGTAAAATAGCATCCTTTGAGGAGTTAGAAACAATCCGAATTTTATACACTGTGTGTGACTTAGAATCTATAAACAATTTGGAGAACAAATGACCCGTCTTCTTCAATCTTTATAAAAGTTGAATGTAATGATAGAGCATTTGGAGCTCAGACCACAGAGAATCGATCCTACAGGAGGAGTGTTAAGTGTTCCCCTAACCAGAATTTCTAGAAGTAACTTTCTACCTCATGCCTCTTTGGAAAACATTTTCCTCAGAGCCACTGATGGCCTGGTCCCAAACATAATTGAAAATGCAGTTTTGTGTTGTAGCATAAACGCCGTGCGCCCCAGCTGCGGACCAGTTCAGAGGGAGCTCTTCCTGCTCTGAGCCCAGGAGGACGAGTGTTCACCCTGCGCCCCCAGAGTCGTGAGGAATACAGTAAGAGATCATTGACACCATTCCTCCGTAAAATACAGTCCGCATCACTGGACTCAGCACACCAAACACATACTGATAATCGCATTTTCTATTTTTAAATGTCAGGGCAAGTCAGTTTCTTTCTTTAGTTACTAAATAAAGTCCTTTAATGGGACATTATGAGTGACCCACTTTTGTTATCCATTCTCAAATGGGCGCATGACTGACAAAGTAAGTCACAACATAAAACCATTTGGGAAATGGTTACTTCCTAGTATTCAAACAGTTCAGGAAGCTAAGACCTCTCTACCCTGGAAAGCCCTCTCCCTGCTCCTGTGGCCTGAGCTCCTGGGCTTCTGGCTGACGTAGCGCTTTGGACTTAGTGCGCCCAAATCATCTATTACTTGGATTGCAAGCTCCTTGAGCACAGACCGTGGGTGTCATTACTTATCGTGCAAGTACACTATTTGTTGAATGAATAAGTGGTACATTTTTCATGAAAAATAAATGATAGATTTTTCTCATCAAAGTAGACTTCTTTGAGTAGGGATGGGAATACATAAGCAAAAATATTTTGAACACTACCTATGGCTAAAGGAAATTATCAGAGGGAACATGATATTGGAGAAAAAAGACATGAGAGTTTAGGAGTTAGCAAATTTTTTGTTGTCATGCCCCTGGGGCAATGTCTCTTTATCTTGACTGTTAGAGTGAAATGTCTTTCATTGATTCTTTTTCTTAAGAATTAATATTACATGTTCTTTTCCTCAGTCATCGGGAAAATGCATTCAAAATGACAACTCTTTTCATTGTCTTATGTCAATGAAACATAGATAAGTAGGCCGAACCCTTAATAACTGGATCACTCCTGAACCAGGCGTTAGGGAAAAAAGCAAATACAAAGAGCAAAATGTTAAAGAATTATTTTCAGTACTAGCTGCCAGGGAAAGTCCAAAGTGCTTTCTCGTTTGATCCATTTCTTCATTTATTGAAGTATATAAAAATAATTGACTTTCATGGTGATGTTCCAGCATCAAACATTTCTTTACTTCTTAAAAATAATGGCTATCTGGAATAATACATTTTAGAAAGGGTCTCAGCAAAATCTCAAAAGTCCTTTTAATGTAAATTGAACACTCTATTTAGAGAATCAAGGTTCCTAAATGTAAGTCCAATGCCAATTAGGTGCTCAGTATACAGAAAACACTGTCAACAAATTGCTCTTGGAGACACATGTGGGACACTTTGAAGTGATGGCTTTCCTGAGAGCAAGTGACTGTGTGAGATCAATAAGTAACCCTTCATTTAACTGTGACCTCTCACCTCTCCATGGGGAGATGCTGAACGGGGCACTGCATCAGGGTGACCGCTCCTGGTGCTGCAGCAGGCCCGTCCCCAGTCTCAGCGCCTCAGTGCAATGACCTTTGTGTCTTCTCACACGGAATCCAGTTTGGGTTGGGGAGCCCGCCTCTGTGTGGTTCCTCCCACCCGGACCGCAGTCTCCAGTGATCTGTCCTTGTGGCAAAGTAGGAAGAGGATGGAGAAAGCACATGGCCCTTAATTGTCTTGGCCTCGAGGTGACACTGTCACTACGGTTCAGAGTCTGTTTGGCCAGATGTGGTCCCAGGGACCCAGATAACTGCAAGGGAGGCTGAGACACGCATGTGAGCAGATGGGTGGTTGGCGAGAATATCCTTGGGCAATTACATTTTACCCACGTCCGTTTTCTCCCTGCTTAGTGAGCTGCTAAAGGTGATGGGATGGGGAGTAGAAGGTGGGGGAAATGAGACAAGAGGACATATGTAGTGTGTATCTACTATCTTCTCTGGGAGCAGAACCCACATTTGTTTATGAGAACCACCTGCCTCCCGACATCAGATCATATCGTTGTGGCGTGGCCTTGCCTTCTCTTCCAGGGCTCGGCGTGCGCCCCACGCCTGACCAAGCAGAGACGGCCGTGAGGAGAGAGAGCCCTGCTGCAGGCCGCTTAGCTTCAAGGGCTCTGTCACCTACAATGCCAATAGCTATGCCAATATTGAGCCACTGGTGAAGATGCTTGCTTGACCATGAAGCCAGACAAAGAAATTGTAGAGCCAAGAGAAAAGAGACAGAATTTGGACGACATGGATAGGACTCCTGTGGCAAGCAGGGCCACTTTATGCCTTGACATCGCCAGTGATGTAAGCCAGGTGCTCTCTTAGTTGGAACTAGGATGAGTTGAGTTTCTGTATCTGGTAACTAAAAGAGAACTAGGCAGTTGTCACTCTACAAAACTTCAAAACAACATCCTTACACTCCTTTGTCTTGAAATTCAAACAACTAGCAGTTGCCTCGGAAGGTCCTGATAATTATAACCTACACACTTACATTGCAGAATTGTTGCTTTTCTAATACAGACACCGTGAAAACGAGGAGCAACCTGTCCATATGGGTTTCTTCTAACCCTAGCTGAACTACTATTAGCAGTTCTCATAAGTGCTCATGGGGTGATTACTATCTGAATCAAAATGGGTTTGATAGCATCGGTCAATCATTTCCTCTTGTGGCAAATCAAATATTTAAATCAGCTTCAAGAATATTGAGAAATTCCTCTCCATCCTTATCACCTCTATGAAAATCAGGCTAATAATGTATAGAATGTTTTGCAAATACCGAAAGCAAGTCGGATTACTGTTCTGTGTGACCATGACACCACAAGGGTATTGGTCCCATAGCCAGAACCAAGCTTGGCAGTGTGTGTCGGGGGACTTGGCGCAACACTTTGGAAAGATAAGCAATAACTTTCTGGTGACCCAAACTGTTGTAACCTCACGCTCTAAATCTCATGACATTTGCTTACTTTCTTCCCAATAGGCTGATTAATTATTTATCTTTATTTAGTGTTCTAAACCAGGAGCCAAAAGAAGTTGGAGCAGCTGGGGCCAATTTTTTAATTTGAAATTAACAGAGCAATTTGGCTGTCTGACGTGGAACTGAAGAGTGACTTTTCTTTAACATTGTCATCACCACAGTGTCCAACCTGCTCTGTTCCAGATGTGTAACATCTGGGCTTTGAAGAGTGTGATTAGGAAATCAAACAAGACACGTGGACGTCCAAACAAGATAAGAGGCTCCAAGAGATCGTTTTCCTTTCTTGTGTAGTTTTTTTCATCTGATTCTGTCAAAGTTTGCTGGAAGCCTCTAGTTGGAAAGCAGAATTCCTTCTCTTTCACAAGCAAGACAGCAAATGTAAAGAAAGTTTTACGATCCGAGATAATTAAATGAATGGGATAAGAATCCACATGAAAAATCCCCTAAATCCCTCCCCATAGAACATTCTGAGGCAATAAGGTGAGTCCTCTTCCTGGCTAGATAACAATGTCACTGGACCCGGAGGGGTGAGTAGGAGGAACAGAGTTTCCTCTTAGAAGAATTTTCCTTTCTTCCCAGACTAGGGCTGTTTTTCCTCCAACATATATAAAGTAAACACTATTTTCTTCTCTATGTTAGAGTGAAGATTTAACAACTCAGTTGGCAATTTCAAATGACAATAATTGATATATGGCAGCTAATGTTAAACTTTAAGTAGGGTTCTCTAGGGGTAGAAAGAGGTGAATCATTTGACCGTTAACCTGTTCTTCATTAAAACCCTCCTCCTTGTGTGGTCAACACGATCACCTCATGTCTAAAATATCCTGAAGTTACATAAACCAAGTCTGGGTTGAAGCCAGTTGTCCCAGTTGAATGTAGACAAAACCCTAATGACAGAGCAAACCTCCTTTGTTAACTGATCACTGAGTATTTTTTGAGGACACTCATTGTGTTCACATGGTATTAAGTGAGTGGGGCAGCGGTCATGTCCCTAACTCATTCACGATCTAGTTGGTGAGATAATATGCTCCTCATTCTGGCTTTGTTGCACAAATTTTATGTTCATTGGCAAGAATATTTACCCATAATCTATCCCACTCTTAGCACAAACAACGGTTATTGGTAAAGAGGCACCATAGTGTTGACACTATGATATGTGATATAGACTTAAACTCTTTAGGAGCTCAGAAAACCGGCTGCAATCATGATGAATGAGAGCAAGAGAAGGGGTTTTCTGGGATTTAAGAAAGGTTTACTGACAGGCTGTGCACCTCACCCTCTGGATGTGCCTGAAAAATATACACCCTTAGTCATGAGATAGACTGGTTTGGGCATATGGGTAGCTCTGGGCTAATGCATCCTCCACACCAAGGAGACAGCATTTATATGCTCCTCATTCTGGCTTTCTTTGAACAAATTTTATGCTCATTGGCAAGAATATTTACCCGTAATCTATCCCACTCTTTCTTATTCCTGTAAAAGAGATCTCTGAAAGGTAAGCTAGTCCCTTTCCTGAGGGAAGTACAGGACTCAGTGATGGAGAGGGCACGTTGGGATTGTGAGAATCGCTTGTGAAATCAAATTTAGGTAAGAAGATAGCCCAGCAGCCATGTGTAAATTGTTCCCTCATGTAGAAACAATAGTGTGCACTGGATAATTCAATAGAAAACATTAGCCATTTATCATCCTTAATTATCAGTCATCTCTAACTGCATCTGGTTTGCATTTTTTATTAGAAAGCTTTTTTCCTTTTGAGTCAGACCTGGGCATTTTTTTCCTTCTGTTCCTGATTTCATTTTGTTATTCTTTTGAAAATTCCATCACTAATTCCCATGATGTGCGGAGGTTTTCTCTTTCGTAAGGCCCAATAAATCAAGGAGCTACTCTGTCGTAACGTCGCCCTGACTGCACGTTTGTCATAGGCCCCGGATTGTGGGGTTTACTTAAGGTTAGAGAGTCAAGCTGCTTGGAGGACAGACCCAGCCAGCACCGGGGTTCGCACGTAGCCCTGCCGGAGTCACCAAAGGTATACAGCTCAGTCAACTTGAGGGACAGCAGCTGCTTCAGAAAAGTCAAGTGGCAAAATCCTGACCCTGGGACATTTTGAAGTTCGCCTACTCTTGACCTGCTACTCTGGACAGTGTAGAGCAGCCGAGGTGCACTTTTGTGTGTAGAAATGATGTGTAATAAGTAGTCTTCTCCCTTAAAATAATAGTAACAGTTAATATTTGTCAAGAATTTTCTACATGCTCTGCATTATATGATGTGCTTTTAGGCATTGTCGCATTTAATCCTCACAAAACCCCCTTGAACGAGGTAAATCTTATTATTTACATCTTTCAGATGAACAAAGGATGACCTTAGAAAGGGGTAGTTATTTAGTAAATTTCTCAACTGGGGAATTCATGCACCATAAAGTAAAATAAACCAGAAGTACAAACCTGCATGAGGCAGGCCTATGTTAAAACAGTTTCTCCAGAAACATTTTTAACAGGAAAATCCCAGGACACGGTAAGTGAGCTCCTTGTTTTTTCTCCCCATCACACCGGGTTTCTTTCTACCGAAGCTGTAAGTTTATGTAGAGGGCAACAGGCACATAGCGATCGTCAGAGTGCATTGGGCTGCAAAGATCTTTGGTGGTAGCTAAGTGACCATGGTGTCCCCAGGAATGAAAGATGGGCTGTTTACTCCAGTCCTGCTTGACCTGTACGATAGAAAAACCTCTAGTTCTGGTGGTGAAAAACCTGACTTGAGTTGCCACACCGAAAGAGTATGAGGCACTTACCAGTCACCTGAGCTAGACCAGCCCATAGCTTCAGAGCTTCTTGATTGGACGAAAGGCCAGGTCCACTGGAGGAAGGCTGCTTCGTCACTGCTTCCACTGAACACCTTGGATCTTCCTGCAGGTCTTTTCTCAAAGGGACCGGCAGCCTTTGGATGGAACGATTATGCCCCATGGAAAAGGAAATACCCAGAACTTTTAGGAATTACTAGATAGTGACTCAATATTATGTTAATTCCTATGACCTAAACTACCCACTGTAGCCCACCAGTCACAAAGGGGTTTTTTAGACATCAGAAGGTAGAACTCTGAGCCCAAGTTTAACTGGTGTTAAGCCCAGTTGGTCAATTGACTTGTGATCAATTGAAGTTTCTGGGGGTTATTGAATGTGTAAGTGGAAAAATCGGAATGTATAATTGACCACAGTCAGAATCCCCACACTGGCCCTCTGACCCACGGAGTAAGGGCCACTATGGCAGGAGGGACAAGGTTCAAGCCCCTGGGATTTCCCCTCCCTACAAGGATAGTGCACTAAAAGCAGTGTCACATCCCTGCGGGAAATTGCAGGAAATTGCCGAGGTTAGCACCATTATCAAAGACTTGAAAGACACAGAGTGATACCTATCACGTACCATTTAACTTGACTATTTGATCTGCACAAACACTGGCTGGATCTTGGAGAATGACTGGGAATCATAAACCTAATCAGGTGGTAACTGCAGTTGCAGCTGCTCTCTCCAAAATATGGTATCTTCACTGGAACAAACGAACAAGGCCTCGGAACTTGGAACGCAGCTAGTGACTGGAATAATACCTTTTCCTCCAATTTGCAAGAACACCAGAGGCAGTTTGCTTTTCTCTGGCGCAGCTAACAGTAGACCTGCGCACTCCTGAATCAAGACTATGTCAGTTCTGCTCTCTGCATAATACAGTCCGCAGAGAAATTGATTGTGTGACATTGCACGAAGCATCGCATTGGTCCTCTACGTTGATATTATATTTATATTATATTTATATTATTTATTATATTACTTATTTATATTATTCTCTAGGTTTCAATTCAGTGATCACAGTTTTCAGCAGATAATGCAGAAACGGGCAAAGATTCACCCTAATCCCTTGACCTCACTTTTCCTTTAGCCACTGTTTTTGCTAAGCATTATTTTTGGAAGCCTCCACTTATTTGGACGGCTGCACTTTTGTGATACACTCTCAGTCCTTGACAAATTGATGTCCCATCACTATTTCTCTCAATCAGGTGATTCCAGGTGCCACTGTTGAATTTACCAACAGTAGTTTTGGTTTTTCCTGAAGCACTCAGGCCCACATTCACCTAAATCCAAGCATAAGCATCTTTGGTTCTGGGAGATTTCTGTGACCCTTTGCACTAGATTTGATCCTCTGCTGTTTACTTCCATAGTACTCTGCACCTTCCTCTTCGGAATTTTCAGCAAACTTTCATCATTGTCTAAAAATCTTTTTCACTAGCCTGCACATTCCACAGGGCAGGAATCTTATTTGGTTCCTGACATATGGTACCAGCTAATGTATGTCAGGAAGTGCGCTACACTCGTTAGTTATTCATGAAATGGATAGTTACCTGTTCTTATTTCATAGGAGGGCAAGGCCCTTTTAACATTTTCCTTTGGTCTGCTGCCATTTCAAATCCCTTTATCTTCTAAACATATCAAATGTTAGAAAAACTTTCTAATGTTTGGAATGTGAAGTAGCATAACATATTTAATGTGAGGAAGGCTGCTTCCTGCGGCCCTGAATGTGCCTCAGTCCTCCATGTACTGATGAAGGCCTATCGAATCTGTGAGCTGTGATAGGTCAACCCTTGGCACAGTGGAGGTCTTCGGTCGGGGGACATCCTGGCTGTGTTCAAGCTGATGTCTACCTGCTGTCTCTTCTTCAGACTCAGAGTTTAAACAAATAAATGAGAAAAGGTATCAAAAGTTGGTGGTTTTAGTAACTGGAAGATGTCTGCAGATTACTCACATTAAAGGGCACCTTTTCTAACCTTTAATTCCTGTGCTGATTTATTTAAAACTAATAGACTCAAATTAAGAAGTACTCAACTCAGATACCACCCAAATATAACCACAAATGAAATTTTGTCCATTTTATTCATTGAATTGTGAATGAGTTACTTAAACTTCCATTACTGCATTCAGTACATTCATTGGGCTTATTTGTGGGCAAAATTTACTTAAGCCACAATGAATGTAAGAGAGGAACGTTTAGTTAGTGGCATCACATTCACGTAGCTGCTCAAGCCGGACACCCAGACATCCTTGACTGCCTTTTCTCTGTTCTCGTATCTATTGTCATCAAATCATCCCATGTATTCTATCAATTCTACTTCATCCTGCCTCTCAAATTCATCCCTTTTTCTACATATGAATTTCTACTACCGTGGTTCATAGTTTCATTATTTCTCGGTTGGACACCTGCATCTGCTTCATCTGTTCTTGCTGTCCTCCAACTGTTCTCCACATCACAGCCATAGTAAGCCAGATCATGCATCTTTTTACTGGAAGCATTCCAATTGTCTATAGAATAAAGTTCATGCTTTGACATCACATACTAGATCCTCCATACGTGGGTTTCGTTCATCTCTTAGTCTTATCTCGGGTCACTTCTCCCACATGCTAAGTCTCGTGGCATCTCATGACTTTAGGCTTTTGTGCACATGGCTTCCTCTGCCTGAAATTACCTTTCTTACTTGTGCAGCGGAAACCTTTTGCTTTTACTATAGCTGAGGCACCACTTAGGGATGGGATTATCCTCCCTCTGGGCCCCTATAGCTCCCTGTGTGTACCTTTGTCGTGGCATTATTTACACTATATTTTAGCTCTCTATTCTTCTGTCTCCTCCCTACCCTTTAAAGAATTATAAGTTATTTGGAGTTAGACAGTGAGCCTGATTCGTGTCTACCATATCCCTGACACAGAAAGGGTGTTTCAATAAACATTTGCTGAGTGGACAAATTAATGAACAAAAGGAAAAGAATAAACATCCAAAAGTTTCCTCATCTTTATTAGTTCATAAACCTAGTCAAGTTAGTAGTTTTCCAATTATAACCCATCCCAAGCTCTGTGCAGGAACTCACTTTTGTTCTAGCTGAAGACACTGTTCTTCAAAGACACAAATGACATTAAATGTTGTGTAAATGAACCCTCTGGAGTGCAGGAGAGAATATTATATTGGAAAACATTAAACAACCTGAAATAAAAAGCAGATCATTTCCCAACCACAAATTGCAAATTAAAGAAGAAAATTCCTCAACCAATATTAAAACCTACTTTTAAGTAAATACTGCCAACTTCTTAAAGGGAAGACAACCAAATCCAGGGACCAAGACTGTAAGATGAAGACAAATGGCAAACTGAAGAACATTCACCAAGAACATAAAATGTTGGGAAGCCCACGTGGACAATGAGTGAAAATGAAGTTTAGGAGTTTTTAAGATACATAAGTGTTTTACAGGGTTGTACCATAGTATTTGGTTTTGTTTTTCGCTGTAAGCTGATCTCTGAGGCTTTTCCTTGGCCCAAAGAAGCTACAGCTATCATTTTAACATGATATGTGCTTGCTCACATCCTACACAGGCACCAAATTATGAAGAAAGGTGAGCCTCAGAGAAGGTCAGGCCCAGGCTGTGCTTGCTGTTAACTTGGTATTGATAAATAGGCTCAGATAGAAAGATAACTTGAAAACTGGTTTCTTCCCAGTGTCCATTCCCAAAAGGATATGCTGAAATTCCTTCCCCTTTCCTCTCTGTTTTTACAAATCTTACCACTTTAAGACCTGTCTCAATTTCTCCCAACTTTCTTAAAATCCCCCAAAGATCTGGTCACTTTGATCATTTCTTCTGACCTCCCTGAAAGCTTTAGAATCAGGCTATTCATTTGTTCATATTATTGTGTTACAGTTATCACTAATTATGTTTTTATGTGTAAATATTGTCTCCCTAATCAAATTATTCCCTTTGCCAAGAATTGCCATTGACTTTCAAAATATTCCTGACATTTATTAGCACAATATACAGTGTACAGAGCAAGCATTCAGTAAACATTATTGTTAAGCTGAATTAAATTAAACCAAGGACAATTTTATGATGTTATTTTCCCCTTGCAAAATTATTAACAGCAACATAAATCAGAATGTGACCATCTTCAAGGGGTCCTCCATATAACAAACATTTTCTCCTTATTTTATAAATTATAAGTGGGCATTATGTTACGCCACTAGTTTTCAATCCTGGATTCACATTTGAATCATGGGGGATTTAAAAATATAGGTGCCAAGGCTGCCTCCTAGACCAGTTCAACCAGAAGACAGAAGGGAGAGTAAAAGGGTCCCGAGTGATTTTAATATGCAGCCAGGGTTGAAAGGCATTTTGCTGTCCCATCAACTGATGAGTCAGTCACCTGACAGCACTACCCTATTAAGGTATCCTTGGTGGTTACTCTCGTTGGGCTTCTTCTATTTTAAGTGTGCCCTGCTGTTCATGAGCTTTGGGGCTTCTTAAATATCTCAAGATCCCTTTCTTTGATGAGTAGGTACTTTTCTTTCACTCATACACGTATAATAAACAATATAAGCAACTTCTAACTAGTGAGTAAAATGGGGCAGCCAAAGACCAAGTGGTTTAGGATGTTTGATGAGAACAAAAGTTCAGGTTGGTCTTATAGGAAAAAGGAGAATTGAGTTATTTTCCTAGAAAAATCAGCCCCAAACCATTTCATCTGAAACCCACATCATATTAAAAATCTAAAATACCTAGTTATTTCTCAAGAATGAGAATTAGTTTTCAATTATTTGAATAATTCCATCTACTCCTAGGTTTGTTTGTGTTTATAGACTCCTGTAGTCTTGTTCTCTTCTCATGTTGAAATTATTTATTGAGCTCTTATTACATGTCAGACTTTCAGCAAAGCTCTTAATTATCAGGCTACCGCTGGAGGCTGGTGCCTTCAATAACACTGTTTTATACACAAGGAAACTGAGTCTTGAGAAGAGTCTCACCCAGGGTCTCACAGCCACTGGAAAACCAAGACAAGATTCAGCCCTGGTCTGGGCATGTGCTCCAGGAATAACTTCTCTCACCTGGTGCTGCTGAGAAAAGTACTGAATGAGATCCTGAACCTGAGGCCCAAGGGGGATGGAAAAGAAAGAAATTATAAGGCTTTTCCTCTTCATTTAAGTTCAACTGTAAGTCGTTCATGAATTTGTGTTTACTGTCTGCTGCAGCTGTGTTTGTAAATTTCCACTAGAATGTGTTTGGATGATCTTGTAAATATCAAAGAAAATTCATGGGATTTTTTTCCCCCCCAGTATTAAGAGATGGGGAAGGGCAGCAAAGTGGCTTTATGCATGGCTGGTTTGTCAGGAAATGATAGAATGCATTAATACAACCGCTGTGATGGTTAAATCCAACGACAGTTCAACTGCTGGTTCTAGAACATGCCGTGCCGCTTCCTGCCTTCGCGAGTGCGTGCGTGCTGTGCACTCTACTGGGCATACCCTTCCTCCTCTCGATCGCATCTCCTTGTCGGATTCCAGCCAGTCCTCCAAGATGCTCAACTCTTGGGGCATCTTTTTGTTTTGTTGAACTCTTTTTACTGCTGCCTCCCTGCTGGAAGTTGGGGGTTGGCACTAAATAACTTTTTTCCTTTGTCTCCCTGCTTTGGGTTATACCTTTCGGCTTACTCTGTTACAGTTTCTACAGTTTCCATGACAATCCTTTCTCTCTTGTCTCTCCTATGAGGTGGGAAGCTTCTTTGAGGCAGGACTGCTTCGTGATCCTGCATCCCCAGTGCCCAGTATGTGGTATGTGCTCAATAGTTTGTTGATTGAATTTTTGAATGAATTATGATTTACACAGATTGAAATTACCTAAGAGACCGTTCTATGAAAGTTGAGCACAGCATTCCTCCTGATCTGATTAGATTTCTATTCCACTTGAAAACCTGTCACCTCCCAAAAAGTTTTAAAGGAAACATAGGGTGTATACATATAAACAAGCACATTTACTCTTGGGCAAAGATAAGGCCCTCTCTGAAAGCAGTTAGTTGATATTCGGTGCCATTGGTAGCAGTGTTTATGTGTGTGGGTATGGATGATTTTAAGTATTGCTCTCATGTAGCCAGTTATCTCTTTTGAAAATTTGATATTCTATGTAATATTAAAATTTGATATATCAAGACATCCTTCTATCACTGTTGGTGCTAGTACATAAGACTGGTTGAACCCGACTTTCATCTGTGGGATTTCTGTGACTAAAATTACCGCATTGGGAGAGAACTAATCCACACATGTGGGTGTGGGTTTAGTTTGTCAATATGGGAAGCAGCATCTGAATCTGGTCTTTTTCTTCAAGACTTTTCTTTGAAACACCTGTACTTTCTCACACTGAAGAGGGATATTTGGGGCAATGTGTCTTGGGCGCACTGGGTTGGGTCCCACCTGCCTGGCACCAAGCGGGTCCTCAGCCCTAGAGAGCATGGTGACCTGGTGTGGCGACGTGGCTGTTTACATAAAAGCCTAAGGAGCATTAGTTACCTTCTTTTGTGCTGAAATGGAAGAAACCAAATGTTTATCTCTCAGCGTAAAGAATGTTGTGCATTTTGATGGCATACTAATTGTTTTCCTTCAGTATTTTCTGGCTTTAAAATGACCATATGGAAATTCATTCAATTTCTTGAGATCTTTTCAGTTTGCTCACATTCTGGCTTCTTAACTTGTAAATATGTACCCCATGTGTTCAAATTACCCAGAAGGGAGGAGTTGAAAATAACTCATCACCTACATTTATGAGTCCTAAGAAACATTTAAGTTGTATGCAATCATATGATTTCAAAATTTAAGAAGCTGTGCAAGAAATATGAAATGACCAGTTAAGGTAGTTTTTGCTATTCAGATAATTCAGGTTTAATGTAATAAAGACTTTATTTGGTATGATTAATCATAAATGCTCGCTCATAGTGGTTGAGTTCTCTGTGAAGATTTAGTTTTAATTTTAATTCAAATACCACACCTGGTTTTCTAACTCTGTCAGAAGGAGGAACTGGTGAAACAGTGGTTACTGTCTGGGGCCTTTGCTCTTAGCTGTTGGTTCGTATGTTCATTTTGTTATGATATTTGGAGTCCGAGGTGACTGTGAACCGCATTTGTCTTGGTGATTTCTAGAAACTTCAGGAGATCTGACCAATCCAGTTATTCCACTTCCAAAGATTTATTTGATAGGTGATCAATTGGATACTGGAATTCTCACAAATAAGCGAAAACAACACATTCTTGATTTGCGGCTCAGAAAGTATGTGAGTTCTGCCAGTCTTTGTGGAGGCAAGTGATGCAGTTCTGGAAATCATGCAGAACTCCTAAGTTTGCCTCAGTGTACTCTGGACCCCTCATTTTGAATCTCATGTGCCAGAATTTGCCTGAGTGAAAAGGATTCTTATATTTTAAGCTACCCCATGAACTGTTTCTTACTTATGAAATATTTTCCACATTGCTTATTTAATGAAGGTGGGAAGAGGAAATATTTTCCTAGGAAGGTACTAAATTATTTCTTACAAGACCAAGCATAATTTTGAGAGTCTTATAAGTTGTTTTCACATTTGGCTGGTCACAAATCCGAGTAAAACAAAAACATAACAAATTAGTAATTTCTCCTAACATGTCAACTCCATCACATTGCTTGGTTTATATGCTAAGCACACTCTCTATATGCTATATATTTGGAATGTTAAGATAAACTGACTAGAAGGATAACTAGTTCCAATGTAAGTGTGCAGGATGAGATGTCTGGAGACCAGTAGAAGGGACTTGTAACTTCTTTCTTCTTATGAGCGCAGCAGGGTTCCAGACAAGCTAGAGACGCCGCTGCTTCGGTCTTCCGTACACTTGCCAGGACTGTTTCATGTGGTACCTACTGCAAGGAATAGGACATATTTTTTTCCTAGTACTGGTTGATTAGTTGGGTGTTAAGACTTGCTCAAGAAATTAGAAACAAATAATAGGATGAACTCTCTTAGAAAGCTAAATTATGAAATTAGCACGTTTGCCAGAGTGTCAAACACTTTGAGTAATAGGTATGTATATATCTCCTAAAGCTAGTGAGTTAGTTTAGCAAGTTCATAGGACATAAAGCCGATATTGAAAAAGAAATTCTATTTCTAAATACTGACAATGACTAATTGCACCTCTTCTGAGTTAGTAGACTTACCCGGGATGCTCACTCAGCCCTTGGAGTTCTTCCAAAGTATGACCTGGGCGGCAAGAGGAGTAAATGCTTCCTCAGACCATGTTCTTAAGCTGACTTTCAGAGCGGTGTGTTCTTGAGCCATCGGTCCTTGATCTATGGTTATCTAAGCCACGTGGCAGAATGGAGAAGGGGATTGTGTACAAGGGATGTCACAAAACAAACTACTAGAACTGTCTTACTGGGCGTGGCTGTCCTTTTGTGTGTGTGAAATATGCCTGGGGGAGTATTCCCTTTTTCATATTCCTTTCATTTTATTTGTGCTTCTGAGTTATAAAATCTCATACGTCATTTGGAGCATGGTTGTGTCCTTGACTCCTTTGTGGTGGTAGAAATTCTGTCAAAGAAGAGCTTATATCCAATTGGATGGAGAGGGAAGTTCCTTTGGGAGGGAAATTTTCTCCCTTAAGATTGTTGCAATGTTATATGGAACTATTTTATATATATATATATATGTATGTATATACTGGTAAATTTATGTGTCAGTGCTGACATAGTCTCAAGGAGCTATATATATATATATATATATATATATATATATATATTATATGTATATTAATGCCCTGGTCACATGGATTCGATACTTGCAATTTTGCCATAGAGAAATAGAAAACCTCTGGTCTGTTGTGTCTTCCAACAGTTTTTTCCCCAAACCATGCAACACAATAGGCACATCAGAGGAAAGTTTATTCTCTGGTGGTGAGCATGCAGAACAGCAGGGGTCTCATCTAGTCCTGGCCTGGGTTTGCATGTAGAAAGAAACAAGACAGTGGTTCCTTTTTGTAGCTCTTAATTACTATGTGTGAGTTGAATGTTCAAGAATATTCTGGGGACGAACATTGCAGGTCACATTAACTGTGGTCTATTTTCTACTTGATTAATACCAAGTATGTTATTCAGAGGCTTTTCAAAGACCCTTTACATGTGTTTACTTCACCAACACATTCAGTTTCATTTTACCCTCACAATGATTTTGTTAGGCAGGTAGAGATCTGTTTTTTGAAATAGTGAAGGAAGCCTGGATTGAGAATCAGATCTAGATTCTAGTAACTACTTTTTTGGCCTCAAGGTCCTCATGTTCAAAATAAGATGCTTCTGAGACTCTGCTTATTTCCCCTTTATGTAAAGATAAGCTCATAAAACACAGGAGGTTAAGTTCTTTATTCACAGTCACACTTCTCCTTGGAGTGAGGGCTGGCTCTAAGCTCATGACATTTACCTCTAAAACCTAGGGACAGCGTGCTGGGAATTTCAGATACAAGTAAAGTTTGGAAATGGATATTAGTAATAATCAACATGTAATAGATCTTTTAAGCATCAAGTCTTCACGGAGAAGTACAGGCCTGGAAAGCAATTTCTTCAGTTAAGCCTGATCAAGAGTTGAATTATTTGTAGGACTTCTCAAGTTTTTAAACATAGTCTAAGGGAGAGAAAGCTGTGGCCCCTGAGTCCTTGTGGGAGATAATTTCCTAGAATGAGTTGACTGCATAATGCCAGAATTACTGGATGACCCTCTTTATTAGGAATATTTAACTCCCTTGCTTTTCCCCCTTTGTTTGCCATATACCCTGCTGATACCCACGTGGCTTGCAATCTGGATTTGGTTTATTCAGTCAGCAAACATTTTGAGTCTTCTAAGTGCTAGGTCTATACATTCCGAGATGAGAAATGTGGCTCGTCCGTGTCCCTGTGGGGTTCATGGTCTACTTGGGGTGAAGAAGGGGGGGAGAAACCAAGCATGAAAAGGTTATTTTAGAATGGGATACCTACTATGGCAGATGTGAGCAGATTGTAAGGGGAGAAACTAACTCTTCAGGGCCCAAATTTAAGTGGGGGAGAGGAAGGAATCAGAAAACTTTTAGTGGGAAGTGACATTTAATCCACCTCTTGCCGTATGAGGAGAGAACTCTCTATATGGGGTCAGCCATATCTAAGGCATGGAGGTATAAAAATGCATGGCTTATTCAGGAAATAATTTTTTGATCATTTTTTGATTGGAGTAGATTTTGTGTGATTAGAGCTTGGGTTTTGGGAGCTTATGGATCTGCACGGGAGGAAGAAGAGATAAAAAGGGAGTCAAGCTGACGTCAGTTGTCAGCCTGACGTCCACTGAGTACTAGGCCAAGGCTTTTCTGCACGGAATGATGAGGCAGCAGAAGGAGAAGGGTTTGCTTAGGAGGGGAATTCTAATTCTCTTGGAAGTTACAGAGGAGAGTATTTTGGTTTTTGGTGTAGTCTTTCTTTTGAGCCAGTAAATTCATAGAATTCCAGGTTCATTGGAAACTACCTGATTCATCAGTAAAAACTAGCAAAGTGGTATTCTAGTTTACCATTCAGTGTTTTTTAAGTCTTACTAGTTTCAGTCTCCACTGGGGCCTGATCAGTTCTGGGTAATGCCAGAAAACTGTATTTTCTGGATATGCACAATGGAATACCATTCTTTGGAAACCTTTGTGATGTTTCCTGTATGTCCTTCCTTAAACAGCTTATCTCTAGCTCTCAGTTGGCGGCAGGTTGATGTTAGACTCCAGATCCTCTTAGACCTAGCCGATTGCTTATGTCATTGGGTCACGCTACCTCTAATTTCCAAAGCCCAGATAAATTGGATTTCACTCTCTTCTTTGTAAGAATCACATACTTTAGATAGCATGGTGATCATGGGCATTAGGGCATTGTTGTTTGTGGCCTGGTCTTCAAACCTCTGTAAATCAGAATGGGTTTCATTAATTTTTGTATTCCTCCATCATGCCTAGACTGGTCTTGTGCATGTAATAGGAGCTAAAACATTCTTCACTGAATGATGATTTGACAATCATATTTCTCCTATAAATAATTTTTTGGTTGCAGCTGGCATCTCTCTCTTGCTGTTTTGCATTATCTATTAATGTGAAATTGATTTAAATCGATCCAACTTTATTGGAGAATTTCCTTACGAAAAGCTTATTATATCAGAGCTATGAAAGGCTAAAATGTTTTGGAGAACAGAATTCAGGACAGTGAGTCACTGCTGCAGATACATGCATGAGGTTTATAACCACAGTCAGAGGCTGGCATCCTTTGTAATTACAGGGAATGTTCCTTGTTTCATTAGACTCTTCTAACCTGCAGACATTTTTTTCATCTCAAGCAGCATAACTTTTATTTGATTTTAATATATCAAAACTCGAGATGACTAGATCACAAATGAGTGTGTTGTTGGGCAGGCCTATCTGGGGAGATCTCCCTGCCTGCCTGCTAGGTGAGACTCAATGCTTGGGAGAGTTCTTGACTCTGATACAGAAAGAATTCATGAGCACGTTGAGCAGGTATAAGCCAAATAGTAGTTTAATATAGCAAAGTGCACATTCAGGGTGGGGGTGTGGGCATGCTCCAGAGGTGAACAGTGCAGTGGGGTTCGGAGGGTGTGGTTTTGCAGCTGGAGTTTAAGCAGGGGTGGGATATTCATCAGGTTACATGGGGTTTTCTCAGGATAGGGGGGATTTCTGGGAAACAGGGTGACACCCTCTTTTTGTCCTTAGATGGTCTTCCTTGAAACTATCATGGTGCCAAGGGGTGTGATTTTTAGTATGCTAAAGAGCATGTAATGTACTTTGAGGTGACGTCAGGGTCAACTCCTCCATGTTGGAACCAGTCAGTTTTGGCAGGTCTGGTATCTATACCCTCCCTCCTCATATCCCATGAGAACAGTTTACATGGAATGTTTAGAATATAAACATGCATCTAACTGAATATAAACACCAGCCAATGTCCCCAAACCCCTCCCTGCTCACGTCTGGCTTTCCACCTACTATAACTAGTGAGTTTATATTTTCCCCAAATGTGTGATTTCATGGTGATGGTTACGAGCAATGTTCTAATAGTATTGTCAGGGGAAAAGTTATTAACTTCAGGGTTCTAATAGAACACCTAGATTGGAAAACGACTTTCCCTCTTGGGAAGGTCATCTCCGCCTGTGCCTCTTGTCTTTGTCAGCACTCTTGGTGTCCCACTAGCTGCTAAAAGGCAGCAATAAGTAATGCTTACATCACAGGACTTACATTTTATATTAAGAAAACCATATATTAAGAAATGCTAATTATTTTAAATAATGCTGTAACTCCGGGTGGGGGGTGGTGGTGGTGGTGGTGGTGGAATATGTTCCCGGCCTGGGGCAAATTACCTTTGAAGTCAAAATCAGTCAAAGGGAGAAATAAAGTGGGAGAAACTCGTTTATTTCTTACAAGCAGTTGTCCACTTCTGTTTGCCTGTGTCTGTCATGGTCTGGCTGCAGAAAGGGACCCCACCAAACCTCTCCAGTCCAGATATACCCTTGCTCTTCCCACCCTTGTAATCACCTATTGATATGGAGATGGACTACTTCTCTCCACCCCTTGGAAACACCTATTGATATGGAGATGCACCAAGGCCAGGTGAGAGATTCTGGAAATACTGCAGTTTTACCCACAAATACTCAAGAGAAAGGAAACTTGCAGAGAACATAATTTCAATGTGATGAGCTGATGAGTAAAAGGAACATTTTACACAATTTTAGCTTTTCTTACCTTATGGCAATAATATATTATGGTGCTTGTCTGGGAAATATGACATAATTTTTATTTTATTGCATGCATATATTGAGTATGAAACTTTCCTTTATTTTTAATGGTTTTTGAAGCATGATTCAGGGATCTTTAAAAAAATGTTTTTTAACCCGGTTTTTCTCACACTTTTTAATCAATTGAAATAAAAAAAAATCTGAACTTGAACAAAGATTTCTTCATCTCATCTCTACTTCTTTTGCCTCTAGAGGTTTAGTTGGCTTATAAAGAGTAAAATTTGCTTCAGCTCTTTATTTCTGAACTCTTTCCTTTACATTTCAATATGTGTGTGTTCTTGGGACAAGGGCTTTGGGGGGTACGGGCAGGAAGGAGAGGAAGTGGAGAAAAGCACTTAAAATTGCCTCTTACCCTTTTAAAGAAATATCTCCAAACTCTTTGTTTATTCTTATGGTAAGCGGTTTTACAAAATGCTGGGTAGGATAATTTCCCTGAAATTTTCCCTGGATTTTAATGACCTGAGGAATTATTCAAAATTTCTTCCAGAACACTAAATGGAAGGGAGTGTGGTCTAGTGTGGAGTTCCCTGATGGTTTTTCTGGACAGGTCACACCTCTAGACTGAGCAGGCCACCCCGGAGAAGACGGCCTTTCTTCTCATTGAAGAGCCAGATAGCCCTTTTCTCCCCCACTGTTCCCTTGCCTTGCAAACTATAATTTGAGGAAGTTATTGATTGTATTTGGTGCCCGCTCACTTTCTGTCTCTGCCACCCTCCATGTCTTCTTTGCTTCTGCCCTCATTTCCTCAGTTGGGTGCAGCCCTTGGACAGGTGTTCCTAACAAAGTTGTGTGTTGGGGAGGAAGAAAATTCCTCTGTCCCTTGAGGTTCTTCTAGCTGGTTGAAAAATCAAATAGATGTGAGACAGATTAACAGCAGAAGAAAACCAAAGTTTAATTATGGGGAAGCCTTAGACGTGGGTTCCAAGACAGGCAGGGAGAATGAGGTATATATGTCGTCCTGAACCAGGGAGAAGGGGGTAGAGAAACGATTCACACAAATATGAAAGAGTAAATGTTGTGTAAACAAAATACTTGATGGGCCACAAAGGAACACTGGAGCCCAGAGAGATAATTTAACAGTTTGTCACATTCCTTCCCATCTATCACCGCCAGTTTACATTTATACTCTCGCTATCTATGGTGATGTCTCTCCTCCTGAAGCAGTTCCTCCATCTAAATCCTTTTTATGTAGGAGAGAAAGTAAAAGTATCTTCCTGAGTCTTTCGGGCCTTGATGGCTTTCTGCTCAAAATAATCTTCATACCAAAATGGCACATCTTGGCGCACCTGCCTTTGGTCCCCTTAGCAGCAAGCTCCCCCCATAATGCCATCTCCCGGTCCTGCCCACCCCGAACTTCCTCACTCTCTTTACAGTCTGTCTTCTTTTTGTCTCAGGTGCTGTTTAAACTTTGAAGAATTATTCAGTGTGAATCACGTCTCTTCTCTTAGACACACTTGCCTTTTAATTAAAGGTATGTGTCTGATGCCCTCTTGGAATGTAAGGAAATGAATAGTGTTTACCTTGGGTTCTGTAGGGTCTGAACTTATTAACAGTGTGCCTTGTATCACTCTAGATAAGCCACAGTTACTGCACAACTCTTTTCCAGTCCTGTCCCAACCTGCTTCTCTTCCCAGCAGTAATTCTATGTCTTTCTCCAGACATGGTCACAGTAACCTCCTTTCTTTATCTTTCTTAGAAATCTGCAAAATAAGGTTGAGGGGGATGAGGCATTATAGGGTGGAGAACAGTATCGCTAGCGAAGCCTCCTAAGGCTGCCAGACTCTCCCTCTAGTGGTCCTTTGATGATCGGTCTCCCTGTTTGTCGCATGGACCTAGGGAAACAGATGCCCATGCCATTTTGCTGTTTCATGTTTCAGTAGTTTAAGAAATTTCCCAAAAGGGAATGGATTAGAAATTATGGGCTTAAACTACGAATTAATTTAGAAAATGTAGGCATCCAACATTCATTCATCCCACAAATACGTACTGACTACCTCCTAGGTGCCAGACACACTTGGTATGTAAATAAAGCAGGCGGCCGTTCACAGAGAATTAGATTTACCAAGATGTTGCTTCCCAGCTTCCCTCCTGAGAGGGACTTCTCACTGCTAGAAAGTTGATGGCATCCTTAAGTGAGTCATTATTAGTGTCTGTCGTCTGGTTGCCCTTCAGGGATATATTGCATTTGTGTGTGCTGTTTTGAATGTGTTGTGTTTTGAATTCACGAGGGAAAATCTCCCCAGATTTCAGTAAAGTCTCTGGCATAGCATTAATACTAAACCTCTCAGCTTCCCTTGCATGTTCTCTATAGCCAATCACATCACCTGTTCACCAAAACTCTGTCTAGATTCTTACTCTGCATATTCCCTGTTAAGATGAAAATAAATTCTATGAATTACTCAAAACTTGTCCACATGCCTGAGAATCGATGATTGACTCTCTGTGTATTGCTAATTGTGACTTAATACAAGATCTTCCAGATAATTCTGATTAACTTTGTGGATGGCAAGTTGGGTCCCTGTACTTTCCGTATGATGATAGCAGTTAGAATTTATTGAAGTCAGCCGAGCTGGGTCTCCTTGTGTGCAGTGTCTCATTTAAGACTATGTCAGTCCTAGGAGGAGGGTTCCATTTATTTTTCCCTATTTTGCATTTTAAAAGATGGAAACTTAGACTAACTAATAATGATAAATCAAATCTAGGAGACTTGATTTGAAAGTGTTAGAAAAATCAAATTCGTCTTTGGAGTCTGAGACATAAGTGTACAGTAAGAGAATTTTTTCTGGGTATATTTTGAGAAGAATAAAAGAAAAGAAAACACTTTGAGGATTGTAAAAGCCTCCCACATCTTAAGGGGATTAGACCTTAGTAAGAACATGTAGGTATTATTAAATCGGTCTTTATTTTAATGTGCTGTGTATATCTGCATATGAAGCAACCCCTAGTATTAGACCATTTTTCATTTCTCTAACGAGAAGATACTAAAAACAGTTTTGTGGCAATTTGAATACATAAAGATTTTTAGGGATAGGTAAAATAGGTAATTTGTGCCTATAATATGATGTGATTGATGAATTAGTTGTGCATACATATTTGAAATAGAATAATATATTGATTTCAGAATCAACATATTTATATGAAATAATATGTGAAACAATACATTGATTCAGAACTACTCTTTTTTCCACCCTTACATTTCTTGAGACAATTTCACTTAAATATGTCTCACATTTCTTTAACATTAGTGTCTTATCACTAGAACTTTTTAATGACTGATCAAATTTTCCAAAGAACATCATCTTTACCTCTGCCTGTTTGAGTTACATTGTTTGATTTTGTGTTCGATGCTGACACTGGGAATTTTATTCTTTTTGTAATTTTGTGTTATTTACTATAAAGTTATTTTCAAAAGGCCTGCTTATAATATTAAATCTGTATTAAATTTCTTTGCCTCCTATCTCATCTTAAAAAGTCAGTTCTTTCGGACGAACTGTATAAACATCATCTGATGTAATTTCAGTCAACATTACTTTGTTGTTCAAACTAAAACCACTGGGAAAGTGCTCTGGAATATGAAGAGTTTGTAAGGACTCCAGTATACAGTGATTCTCTTCTTTCTGAAGAGTGGTTTTAGAGGAAAAATGCAAGCTTGGTTTATATTCGTGTACGTATTAAAGTTCCAGAACTGTCACTTCTGTAGCTTAACCGTAATGCCTTATAGAGGTAAAATGACGTGGAAACTTTACATCAGGTCCAAAGAATCCTATGTCTCTGTCTATATGATCCAATGTTTTATTTTAAGCTCTTTGCTTACAGTGAAGACACCAAGGCCAAAGATAAGACGGTAACAAAGTTCCTTGGGCAAGAAGAGTGGATGAAGTAGACACATGGAGAGTCAAACCTGAATGAAAACATGTCACCAAAAAGGAAGCACAGAAGTTGTCCTTCCTAGTTCTGCTTGAAAATCATGTGACTAGATATTGCTGTTCATAACCCCACCACACACCATCTTTCTCATGCTCCTGTGTTCTCATCTTCTGTGATAAACAAAGGGAGGCAGCATAACGTGTACCCTTATCAGGTCAACAAGAGAGCTGACCTCGGCTCGTGAAGGGCAAACTCCACGTGCGTCATCGGGCGGCTGCTGGGGGGACAGCCGAGCCAAACAGGCTCTCTGGTAAAGATCATGCAGTTCCACAGTTGACAGACACGTTTAAGAGCTGCATATAGCCTCGCGCTTTGCTAGGCATTGGATGGTGGTAGTGGTGAGTATGGTTTGACATAAAGAAAACTAAAAATCCTTTCCCAGTTTTCAAGGAGCTTATGGTCTAGAAGGGCGACAAGCCTCAACATGTAAGCCGTAAGGGGAGTTTCTAATTCCTGCTCTCCAGGAGGATAATTAGGCTTAAGGCTTAAAGCAGAGACACTTCAATGAGGGAAGACAGAGCAGGTTGCTCCTCTGGGAAAGAGGTAGGATGACAGAGGTGGTACATGGGTAGTTGCAGAATCAAGGAAAGAAGTGGAATAAGCCTTTTTTTTTTTTTAATCCAAACTATTGAAAACGAAAGCGATCAGACTTCTGAGGTGAGCTTGGGATTGGAAAGAAAGATGTGGTTGTGGATCTGGAAGAGAGGGGCTGGTGCACCCGTCTGGACGGGGCGCCTGGTGGGCAGTAGGGACTTTGGAAGGGACTGACTGAGTCTGTGCCTGGCAGGTCCCGGCAGCCTGGGCGGAGTGTGGTGCTGAGGGGATAGTAGTGCTGGCAATTTCCCCCTCTTTCCAGGGTCCATGCCAACCGATGGCACTTTTTGCATGCTTCGGGTTGAATGTTAGACAAGCCTCCTCTTGGGCTTATTTAAGCCTCCTAGGGTTTTCAGATGATATCTCTATGTTTTTCAACATTTAAGCCATATACCAATTGTCTGTGTGAAGACACACTGCTTCTCAAATAAACCCAGATGCCAAATGTATGTGTAATATTTGACCATGTGTGAATATTCCAGTAAACTCCTGGGGACTTGTGTTCCAGCGTCAGCACTAAACAACAGGAACACTGTAAATTCCATCACTAACCAGAAGACTCACATATGCCTCATAGTTATAAATATCCAATAGATGTCATGCACTCTGAATTTGACTTTTCAGTGTGATAGACTTGTTGCGTGCTCTCTCCATGGAGGCAGTGACAGCTTACAAAAATGCAAATCGATTGGGCTCCCTCAGGTTATTACTGCCATTAGTGATCATAGCATTTGGTTATTGTGGAGAAACTTGCAAGCAAGGAACATTTCTCAAGATGCATCCTGAAAGGAAAGAAGAGAAGAATGTGTAAGTGGTAGGCAACAGATATGTTAAAATAAATAAAAGTTTGAACCACTTATACTAACTTGGTGAGGAAAATCCCCCTAGGGCTGGATGGGGTGGGATGAAATGCTGAAACCTCAAGCAAAGTATTTCAAAGGACACTAGATAGAGTCTAGAATTTTGAGAAATGTCTCCAACCCTACGCCACTCCCACCAGCCTCCAGAGATGCCTCCGAATCATTGAAAAACAAAAACACAAGAGAGGTTGGGTGTATAAACAAAACCAAAAATGATTTACTACATGCAAAGCTTTGCTTTGGACCTGGTTAGAGTTAAGAAGGTGAAATCGGCCTTTGTCCTCAAGTCACTGGTGGTTTAGTGTAAGGACTCTATCGTCATCAAAGTGCCTAACAGTGCAAGTCAGGAAACGGGCGGGAGGCAGCATTTCTTTGGAACGGCTCAGTCCTGGGAGAGAGGCTGAGATGCTCAGCTTGTCTCGGAGCTCGCTAAGTGATCCGGTGGAAAGGGAGCTTCCTCTGTCGAACTGCACTCTCTCCTAGCAGGTATCAGCAATCTTAGTGTTAGAGCCAACATTTACCAGGTGCTTACTTGTCCTAAGCCCTCTCATTTTTTCTCCTTTTACTTTCAAAACAACGAATGCGGAAGATTCTCATTCCTCTATTACAGGGGAGGGAACTGAGGTTTAGAAAATAAAATTACTTGCCAAGGTCATAGAATTGTAGGGTCACAAAATTCTTGATTACCATAAAAAATTGCCCTTTCATTCTACAGAGGTTGGGTGTATTAACCATTTTCCAGCGGAGGTGTACCTGTGTCCCAGATGTAGCGTTCTTCTCTGCCAAAGCAAGCCCCGTCCCTCCTGCAAGAACCGTGGGACTGGCTCTATTCCCATCATAAACTCTTCCTGGCACCCAGTCAACTCTTCCCACAGAGCACCTGGAATACGTAGGCCTGCCTCATTTATTTGGCGATTGATCATGGACTGCCCTAAATAACTACCACTTATCATACAATATTGTCTAACTTTGCTTAATCTTTCCATCCAGATTGTAAAATTCTTCATGTTGGTGGCTTTTTGGGGGATTAAAAGTAAGTCTTCTGTAGCATCCGCTGCAGCGCACATTGTAATGAATTCTTTTGTGTTTATTTGAATTAAAGTTGTATTGGCCATCTATTGCTGCTTAACACACATATATTATCTTACAATTTCTGTGGGTCAGGAGTTGGGCATGTCTTAACTGGATCCTCTGCAAAATTGCAATTGAAGCGGCAGCCAGGGCTTAGCTCCCATCTGGAGGCTCAAGTGGTGATGGATCTGCTTCCAAGCTGATTCAGATTGCTGACAGAATGTGGAAAGCCCTCATGTAAAGCTGAGGGCTCTAGCTTCTTGTTGGCTGTCATCTCCTTGAGGCTATCCCCGGCTCCAGGCACATGCTTCTCTCCCATATGCTTTCTTCCAAAATTGCAGTTTTCCTCTTCAAAGCCAGCAGCTGAGTGTCTGTAGAGTGAGTCTGTTAGTGGGATGGAGTCTAACATAGTGTGACATAATCATCAAAGTGACATCCCATCATCTTTGTCATAGTCAACTGGTTATAAGCAAGTCACACATCCTGCATTCTCTCAAGGGAGTGGAATTATACAAGGGCTTAAACAGCGAGAGGGGATCATGAGAGGACCACCTTAGAGTCTATCCATCACAAAAGTGAAAGAACCAGGAAATGCACAAATATTTGAAACTTTATCAAATTCATTTAGCAAGTCAATAATAGTACTTGAAATAGAATTGAGAAACCTGGTTCTGAGCTTCTTGTTCTAAGCACTAGGTCATCTCCACCAATAGTAAGAAAGCCTTGGCTACACAGTAAGTCGTGGCTGGTGGAGACAGAGCCCAGGGATGCATTAGCTGGGCGTGTGTGTTGAGAAGGTAACTTGCTATGAAAAGTCAATGTCCAAAGTAAGTTGGTCAGCTACTCGACTCTTGCTGGACCTGAGATACAAGGCCATCTACTGGGAGCGGGCGGCAAAGACCTGGGTATTTTGTGGTCTGGGTTCATTCAGTGCCTCATAGAAACAAATTGGAAAGATCTGGGTAGTTTGTCAAAACCTCAGCCTGGCAGGGCAGGGATATAGCCTAGTGAGAGATTCAGTTGGCAGCAGGAAGCTGAGATGGATCCACAACTATGAAAAAAATGGGTCATCATGAGGTCAGATGGTGACTCAGTGGGCCCATCGCTGTCTCACTAGCGTTTGGCTGCCTGTATGGGCAGCGAGATCTTCAATATACTCCCTGCGAAAGGCCCCACTGGAGAAAGGGACTGATAGTTATCTCAAGGAATCTAGGCTCTGATTCCATACTGATCCATTTTAGGGGAAGCAATACGTATTCACATTTTGTTTTCCCCTGGATGTAAGGCACATTTCCTTTGCTATTTTTAATAACGTTTTTCTTTTTCTCTTCTTCCTCTGTTCTTTAAACATATCAGCATTCATTAAGATCCTTAGATTTCTATCCAGTTTTTCTTTTTTTTCACTGAGACCTAATGATAAAGATATAATCCTATCAGTTGAATAAATGGGATCAGACACACTTTTCTGCATGTTACTTATTTATTATACAACGTCCTATAAAATAACACATGTTTTATGGGTTCTTTTTCCCATGACTCATTTTTGGAGCTGATCCGAGAAGAAGTTATTCTCCAGACATGGCACCATTGACCCTCATTCAAATTACATTTTTTATTTATTTTTAAAAAGATATTTCATTCACAGAATCCCCACTGAGCTGTTTATTGTGGAAAATTAGGGTCCGTAAATCATCCCCCTCAGAAAACCATAAATTTTATACAATTGAAACATTCCATGGACTGAGCTTGGCACTTTCATGAAATCACTCCTTTGCTTCCCATAATTTATGAGCTTTCCCCTCTGCTCCCTTCTGTTCCATCATCACCCTGCCCTCCCAGCAAGAGTGGGGGTGGTACCATGTCTTTAAATTGCTCACTGGGGTTTACTGAGTATGATTTGTGAGCAAATTTATATGAATCCTCAATATTTCAACTTATCCCAAATTATGAACAATAAAACTTCTCATTTTCTTCTGGCAGGCAGAAGGTACATGAGCTGATTACCCGGGAGGTAGTTCAGCATGATCGCTGGGGAAGAACAGAGTCCCTGGAGCTGAAAGGCATGGCTTAGAGCCAAGGATCTGCCAGTGGTTTTCTGTGATACCCAGGCCTCAGTTTCCCACCTGCAGGTGCAGGTGGGTAATCTTTGAAGTTCCTTTTAGCCCTCACACGTTCTAGTCTTTGGAGATGCTTCTTGGCATGCCACTTCTTTTAGAAGGTAGTTAGGAAAACCAAGATTAATCTCCAAGGTTTGATGTGATATTTTGGATATGGGTGGTTAACTCTCATTTTTTAGAGGAAAGGAGAGAAAGCATGATAGCAATAGAGAACAAGGCACTCCTGATTCTTGTCTGCCAGGTTTGCACTGGATTTTGAGGTCTTGGAAACCAGGGGTTGCATCTTATCTGACTTGAAAAGCCTTTCTCCTAATATGGAACCTGATATATGGGTTTCTGATAAAAGCATTGAATGAACACAGAGAATCGTAGGTGTGTTACCCCCATTAACTCAAGTGCCCAGAACAGTGCCAGACATGCAGTAGTTGCTTGATACATACTTGTTGTATTTCCAGTAAGTGGGCTACTTGCCATCAATAGGACGTTGGAATTTCCCTATGTCCGTTTCTTATCCAGTTGACATCTTTATTGTTGTATCTAGTGTTTTTCCCCCTGGGAACTCCAGATGGGTCTTCTAAGAAATTGCTAGCTTTATGGCATCACGAGTACTTACAGTCTTGGAAAGAGTTTTGCTGCTGGAGAAACAGGTCAGAATTATGGAGAATCAGAAGATAGAAGGGGTATGACAAAGTGGCTGACTCTGAGCTCTGGAGTGAGACCTGGGCTTTTAAGATGTAGACTTAAAAGCACTTTCACCTGGGGTGGAATATTCCCCTTCATCTCCCCACTTAGCTCCAGTCTCTTGATCTGTAGAATGGGGGCGGGGGTCATAATTGTACTCATTTCTCAGGGTAGAAGTGTGGATTCAAAGAGGTCATCCACACCAAGTACTTCACCCAGTCCTGACATATTTACTATATTCAGTAACTGTTAGTTATGACTTATTTTTAATTATTATGTTATGTTGGTTTATACATCAGTAATTGCTACAGTGTATACTTTTGTGCTAAAATTCAGATTCTGTAGTGGCAATATAACTACAGTCCTATGTAAAATTTATTGTAATTTAAATGAGCCATTTCTTTAGTTTTTCAGGGTATATTTTGAGTTCCTTGCATTAAAAGAACCATTAAAAAGATTCTTTTCTTTTAAAAGAACCTCACCAGTTTGGATGGAGAGGGTCACTTGGATTTCTTGTTATTCAGAAATAACAGTTTTTGTGATTCCAGGCTTGTTGGAAAACATGAGACTAAGGTGCTGTATAAGAAGTGTCTGCTACTTTTTTTCCACAAGATGGAAAATTTCCTTTCCAGCAGCTGTCAGTTGACTTTGCCCACGTGCAACTCTAACACACAATTGTTTAATGAAGACTCTCATCAGAGGCAGCATGTAAAGCAGTCTGAAATACTCGAAAATCAAGGTGAAGTTCATTCTCTTTTCTTTGATCTGCTTGCAGGATACCCTGACAAATTGGACTAGAGTATGTGTCTTTACCCCCTAAATACTAAAAAATGTAAATAAGCAATGGAATTGGTGGTGCCAGAAGATCTAAAATGATGGCCACCCAGCCCTTGCTGATAAAATACGGCTTGCTTAATGACATTTTGGTCCTGAATCAGCACGTCGGGCTAGTCTGCGGCGGAGGGGTTGCACAAAAACATTCCTTCAGGACCATGTAAAGAGGCTGAATAAGCAAAGGATCTTGTGTGACAGCCCTGTGAATATCAAAAGGGCGGTTCAGGTACAGATATTATTGCCCGTGGCTCCAGGCCCAATAGCCTTTTCTTCATAGAGAGAGATTCCCTGGACAGAAAACAAATCTCTTTCCAAGTTAGAGAACTCTATCAGATTTATCTCTCATTGTCAGGTCAGCATGCAGGAAATAAATGAAGTCTGCAGCATGATTCAAATTAGGAGAGCAATTTATAGAGCTCGCTGGCTTCTCGTAAACCTTATTAATGTTTGGCATGGGGTGCCAAAGAGCCGTAAAGAATTGTCCTGTTGAACATTTATATCTGCCTAGTCTCTTGTTATGTGTCCTCAGCACAGCTAAAATAGTGGCAGCCGGAGCATCTTGTGAGCAGGAAATGAGAAACTTACACATGTTTTTGTCTCATAATCAAATATTCTTCCCTATCTTTTAAAAGTCTCCCACTGGGAGGCAAAGTACTGTTTTGTTGGTTTCATTTTTCCTTAAGCTGTTGCCTGTAATTTCCACTTTGTTTTAGATTTGTCACAGCCCTAAAATGGAATTAAGTTGCTTATTTATGCTCATGTCTTCTATTATTTTGGATTTGGGGCATTTCTTAATTCGGTCATGGCTATATAGTTGCTTGAATTCACAGTCTCTTTTGAATTCTAGCCCCATGGTGTCCTAATGATGTGAACACATGGATAGTTCCAATGTATTTATTTGTTAGAGTCAAATTTTCTTATTTCTTTAAGCTTCTCAGTATATTTGAACCAGGAAGACTAACAGGTGACATTTGTTGAGTACTTCCTATGTGGCAGGCACCTTACATTTTAATTTTATTTAATCATCATAACAACCTCATGAGGTAAGTACTATTATCACCTTCAGTTTAGAGATGAGATTAAAAAAAAAAATAGTTGCCATGGGATGCACTGCTACTAAAAATACAAGCTTCTCAGCCAGGAATTGCATCCTAACAACGTGCTCTTATCCACTGGACAACTCTGTAACATTAATGTACAGGTCCTTGAACATGACACCTTTGGTAGCATGAGTGTCACAGAGATGACAGGAGGAGGATGGGAAGAAAGAAGGTTAAACGTAGAAAGAAGAACATGGAGTTTTACCAACAGTGGAACTAAGGGACTCTTAGTCACGCAACTGACTCTTGCTGGATTGAATTGAGTTGAACTGAATTGGGCTCTCAAGTGCCTTGTTAATAGTAGACAGTGTTGTGTGTAGGCCATGCAGGCATTCCAAGAACTAGAAAAGTACCATCTTCCACTATAGATGATTATATTTGGGGGGGGGGGGGAGTTTTTTATTTGAAATAATTTTAGACACTCAAAAAGGCTACAGGAAAAGTACAAAGCACCCTCTTCACCCAGACTTCCCCAGTTGTTAACATTTTACCTCATTTTTAAAAAATCATTTTCTCTCCATATAGATACTTAATATTTTATGAACCATTTGGGAATAAATTGCAGACACAATGGCTCTTTACCAAGTGTTTTGCTGTATATTTTCTTAGAATAAGTGAATTCTCTTACAGAACCACATCATAATCTCCAGGAAATTAATTCTGTGCTAATATCTAATTTATAGATTTTATTTATATCTCACCAACTGTCCCGATACAAATATTTGGGGAGGTGGTGTTCAGGGACCAGTCTAGGATGACATATTGCGTTTAGTTAATTTGTCTCTTTAGTCTCTTTTAATCTGGGACAGTTTCTATCTTTGTCTTTTTGCGTTTTGACAATTTTAAAAAGAGTATCGGTCAGCTGCAAACTGTCTTTCAGTGTTGAGCCTGTCCACTGTTTCCTCATAACCGGACTGAAGCCCGCGCTTTGTGCAGGAATAACACTGAGCAGTGCTACGTTCTTCTCAGGGCGTCACGTCAGGACGCACACGGTGCTGGCTTGTCTCATTGCTGCTAATATACAGGCATCTCTATTGTAAAGATACAATATTTCAACAGATTAAAGTTAAAATCTGACTTAGATGACATTTTTCTGGGACTTTGGGTCAGAGCAGTCCATCAACCAAGCAGCTGTGAGGATTCTGAAAAAGCTAGCGTGCCGGTCTGGAAGTCTCAGGACCACTCGGTGGAAAGTGCTGATTCAGCTGGGAAATTCCCTCTGGGAGAATTAACCTGGGTCTCACCTCCATCACCAGAATTCCAAGTTGTGATTCTGTCTGTACTTAGGAGTATCTTGATAGTTGGTGAACCTTTAATGAGATAAACAGAATATCAAAATATTTATGTGTCCAAGTAAAATATGATGTTTAACATAGATTCAGATTATGAATGAGCAGAACCATTTCTAGTCCAAACCAATTGCTTTTGGACTAGGAATGGAGGATGTGGTCAAATTAGCTCTGTGCTATTGTTGGGCAAGGAGGTACATGGCCTCACATCTAGTCTAGAGGCTCAATTCCCTGCAGCAGGATTGGACCAGTTTGGAAGGGCTGGCGTCTGAAAATGCATCCTTCCCCTGGAGTGGAGGAAACTCAGTTTGGCAGAACATTGTCTCCTGCAATAAGCAGGAAGGGTTAGTGCTAATACCTTATCTCCCACCATGAAGCAATAAGGGGTGATGCTATTTGTGAACATTGGGTGATTGTGTTAAATGCTGGAGGATCTTCCAGCAGTCCACCGGTGTGTGTGTGTGTGTGTGTGTGTGTGTGTGTGTGTGTGTGTGTGTTCATGCGTGTCATGGGGAAATGAGGGGTGTGTAAATGGGGGCGGCACAGATAGAGAAGACAATCAGAAGAGGAAAGACAAGTGAGGACCCGTCATAAAGGACATGGCCTTAAGCAGGTGTGCAGACTGCTACTCCAGCCCAGGGAGATCAGAAGATTACAGAATTGAAGTAGAAGACCAGGTCTGGGCTGGTACCAAGTGTGACTTGAAGGAGGCTCCAGAGAGTGAGGCTAGGGAACTAGTGACACTTTTAGCTTACAGTCTGAAATGGTCTTAGAAATTGAGGAAGAGAATCAAAGAATTCTAGCTGGGATAGAAGCAGGGGACGGGGTCTGTGGACCAGGATGACCAGCTTATTCTGTTCAAGAGCTGAGGCTCCTGGTCAGCAATTATGCAATCAGTACGAGCAGCTGACTGACCCCATCCAGGCTCTGCTCACTTAGGCTGCACCATTTTTTTAGGGGGGTGCACTTCATGAAGACTTCTCGATGTCAAGGTTGTTCTTCAATCATGCATCATTTGTGCAATGCTGTTTGGGCTGAGAAATATACAGCATGATTTTGTCTGGGCTCCATATCCTTCCAAGAAATAACATAAGACTAAGAAATACAGTTTCCTTTCCATACCTCTGAGTTGGGTGAAAGTGGAAGGAGAGAGTCAGAATGCCCAATGAAATATGTATTGTTAAAGAACTGTGTCAGAATAGAATTCGTTTTAGAAAATAATTACTTTAAAAAATCATCGCCCATTCTTACCCTCTATAATTCTGTTCTCTTTCAGCTTCCTTTATTTTAATCCCTTTCTTTTCCCATGACATTTCCTATTCGTTTAATTTAAGCAATGTTTCTAGAGATCATAGCAACGAGGTATTGTATAAACATATAATAGGACAAAATGGAAACCCTTCCTATGGAAACAGAAACCATAAAAACACACGTGTGTGCTGTGCATTTGTGCATGTGTTTGTGTGTATAAAGCTGTTTTGGGGTCAAAACTTTACAGAGCTCGTGCATTGGGAAAATGAAGTGTTTCATTGTGATCACATTGCTATTTGAGTCTATTGTTTTTGTCATCGTGATTTAACATTCATTGCATGTCTATAGTCCCCTGGACAGACCCTGGAATTAGATGTCAAACCTGCTTAGTGGATTTATGCTTGAAATTAGATAGCAAAGCCACAGAGTGGAAAAAGATAGTACTTCCAAAACAGAGCTATTGAATAATGCATTCCCAGAAAAAGTGGGTAAGGAGAAAATGAATTTGACCCAGGCAGTTAGGAATGAAGGAAGTGTGGGAAGACTTCAATGTCTAGCTGAAGGATGGTTTGTGCCATTTCCAAGAACCCTGGGTGGGACTGTGGAGGCTGCATGACCCAGTACTTCAGTCCTCCTCTGCCACAGCCCAGACCCCCTGGGGAGGAATTTTGATGAGACTTCCTGTCTTGGATAATAATAAAAACTGCCCTCTCTGTAGGCAGGTTTCAGGAGGAAGTCCTGCTCTACCATTTGCATGATCGATGCAACAAATAATCATGTCCTCAAGCTTCGAGGGAAACCCTGAGGGGAATTTTTTTTTAAGGATGTGAAGTTCATCCAAAAATAAAGATGTAATTTCTTAGAATAAGTTTTTTGCCCCCCGTAACATATGTCACAGATCATCTTTATTTTTCTACTTCAGATCCCCCCTACACTTTTTCATATTAAATGTCTTTTAATAACAAAAGTAAGCTGTGCATTCTTTATGGAAACTGCACAATATTAACTTTGCTAATTACACGGCTGCTCACTTTCCCAGGACCAGACCACCTCCCATTTGTTTCCAGGTGCTATGGCTACCATGTGTTTTAGAGTAGGACAGAAATAATAAACTGCAGGTTTCCACCGTAGTCACGTGTTATTTCTGCAACTTAAACAGGGAAGTTTGGAGGTACATCATCCCGAGATAGAGTGGAGTGAGTGGATTTTCCCTGTGACCTGCCTTTATAACCGCTGGGGAATTTCAACTGGTATTTTGGAGCCAAAAGGACCCAAGTTCAGATAACTGGAATAGAAACTTTCTGAGTATGAAATCTTCAGCAAGTAACTTACCTGCCTCTTGGTTCTCTGGGTACAAATTGAGGATGAATCCTAATTTCTAGGGTGGCTCTGAATTTTAAATGAGGTGATACAAGATGAGGCTTGGTATAGGGTAAGTTGCTAATGAATGGTGGTTCTTAGTTTCTTTCCCCTCCATTTCATGCTCTTCTATATTCCTGAGTACTAAGCTGAGAAGGCATAAAAGATGGCATTCATTTCAACCTTACTCTAAATCCAGAATAAAAAGCTCCAATTGGGCCATATTCTGCAAGGAGATTTGCTGTGTTATGGGAGCTACTAGTCCCAGCACTAACCCCGCCTCCCATCTCTCCTGGGTGAGTGAACTGTGCCACCACCTGCTTATTGGAGAGCAGGGCTATTTGTTCAGGGTTGCACATCTCTGAATTCCAGAAGTGAGCTTGAATTCAGTCAGTCAGCAGCCCCTTACGGGTGTCTCCTAGGAATGGAAGGGGTGCTTCAGTCTCTCTATATCTGTGAAGTGATTCCTCTGGTTACATCAGCTACTTAGGTTCTTGCATCTGCAAATTCCTGCTGTCTCTTCTTTATTTCAAGGGTTTTCTACTTGAATGCTATTTCACCTCAAACAGCCTGTTCCATTCTGACATAGTGGAGATATGGAGCGTCCCTCAACTGACAGCTTGGCTAGTTGCCAGCCAAGAGTTCCTCTAGGATATTTTGGCTGTGGGATAAATTACAGATAGCCTGGCCTTGCTATCTGTGATGATCATTTGTTGTAGTAATAATAACAATCGCTGGGTACATAATTGGTTGTCTCAAAATGTGAACTTTATTAATTATCCTGCATTTCTGCTTGGCTGCTGGCAACTCTGTCCAGACTCCATTTCTTGGCATTCTCTCATCTGTCATTTCTACCACAAATCCTCTACTAATCTTCAGCCGCCTACTTTCCAATATTTCATTGTCTTTCTTTCAGCCACTGGCTTTTACTGTGATTTTTTTACTAACCCAGGAATTTAATGTCCTTCTCATTAAAGGAAAAGATATTCAGTGTCCTTGAATCGGTATCTTCTCCTCTCTGCTATAGCCCAGATAACCTATTACTGGGGTAGGTTGTGTGTTGAATGACTGTTGAATCCTGTTCAGTATACTCTTATCGAGCCTTGGGCCTGAACTCGTCAGGCAACAGGACACAGAGGTGAAACCCCTTCCTTGCCCTTTAAGGAACTCGCATTCCAATTGAGAAGCTACATATTTAAACAAACAGCCATGATACAATGTGCTAAGCGCCATAACTGAAGTGCTATAAATTAAGTGCTATAAACGAAGTGACTTTTGGGGTGTAATGTGCTGGCTTCCATAAAGACTGGAGCAAGCTAGAGCGCTTTTACTTCTAGAGTAACCATCTGTTTGCCTGGGCAGTTCTAATAGGGCCTCTTTCACTGATGGTATCTCCATTTGGATGATAAATTGCATGGTGTTCCCATTTATAAATCAAGCACCAATATATGAAGCTAGTTTAATTTGGGGACAATGACATTTCCCTTTATCAAGAAGTTTTGGGTTGCTGGCTTCACATCAGTAGCTGAGGCAGTGGGGTAGGTCCCTGATCTGTGGTATCAGACTGATACTGGTTCTTTTTCATAGTACATCAGCTGTATGGGGCCACTTCTTTGCCCCAGCCCATTTGTGTTTTTTAGTAAATAGGTTCGAGAATAGTATGAGCTTTTAAAGGCATTTTTTCCTCACCCATCTGAGTTTTAAAGTAACTCCCCAAGGAGTTGGAAAAATATCTTAAAAAAGGATCCCGACCCAGATTTTATTATTGTAACTCCTCTGTCCTACTCTGCCTTAGCATAGTCAGTACCAGGGAGAGTGGCCCGCAATTGTTCCTTATAGTTTAGCTTCAGTGGGAAGGTTAAAGCAAATGCTGATCATGGGGAATCTGGATCTGAATTCTATGTGATTCCAAGGAATGTAAATTCAAGTCAGCATATGCATGAGAGATTGTATTGATTTTATAGCCATACTAGAATTCATCCTTCCATCCATTCATTCATCCATCCACCCATCCACTCACTGAATGGATAAAATCCACACCTACCGAGTGATAACTATGTGCCAGCCAATTCACTATGCACATAAGATACAGTGATGATTTATGCAGATGTCTCTCTGCCTACAAGGAACATAAGGAGTAGAACCTCTAGAAGTGGTTTTAATTTTATCTATCTGCTTCTGTTGCAACCCACTAGTGGGTCATGAAATCAGTATATTAGGTGAAGACTAGCACATTGGAAACTATGTTTAAAAGGATCTAATAGAAAAAAAAAGCATAGCGAATTTCATTTCATGATGGTAAGTATCGTTTTGTGAAATTTGTGTCAACTTTTTATACACACAAACACACACAGACAGAGGTATATGTACTGAGTCCTGATGAAAATGTATTTCTTAATATGGGTCATAGCTAATAACAGAAAGTTATTGCTCTAGATCAGCGTATCTAGGCACAGAATAAAGTCCTCAAAACTGATTATAGGCTAGAACAGAGAGCTCACACCAAAGAGATTCTGTTAACATTAGAATCATGCAGAATTCTAGTGAGGACTCCCAGGAAAAGGTGAAACATTGGTGCTAGGTACATCCTCTATTGGGCTGGCAGTTTATGGGCTGATTACATCATGAGATGCTATATTCAGTCATATATGCAAGTTGACATTAGGTGTTCGCTTGATCTAACACTTTGGATCCTGAGTTCCCTGAGGGCAGGACCTGTGTGTTACTCCCAGAGGCTAAAATGGTGCCTGTCCCATAACAGGAGTTTCCACAGTATACTCTGACTTTTTATTTTATGCTACTCAACACACCAGTTGAAGTCTTTTCTGCCTCTTCTTCAAGGAACCGTGTCTTACTTATCTTTTTTTTTCCTAGGGCCCAATTCAACATCTAGCAGATAGTAGATATTCAGTAAATTTATTCATTCAATAACTATTTTCTCTATTGTTCTGCAGAGAGACTGTCAGCTATGTTCTAACATATCTAGAAGGTGTGCAAGTGAACAGCCTTGATAAATAGCAAACCTGTGAAAAACAAACTCTACTGTGGCCTAAATGGTATCCCATCTGCACAGCTGTACAGTGGAAACAAGCCACTCTTGGCACTGAGTTTTATGTGGTATTATTTTACTATTTTCTTGCTTCAATTTTGACTTTCCTCCTAAAATTTTGTGTCTGCCCCATCTCCCATCGCCAAGCATTTGTCACTTCGTGTGTGTTTCTTTCATAGACTGTGTTCCCTAAATTCACTAAGGAGGGAGTTGTCGTAACATGGCGTAAATATCCACCTTCCCGCCGCCCTGCGCAGGGGCATTCAGCCTTATCCATGCCACGGTCAGGTACGGCCGCCTCGCCTGTGGTTCCCAGTGCTGGCTGGCTGTTACCCTCACCGGAGGAAATGTTAACTTCCGCCTGCCCAGGTTGCGCTCCGGATCACTGGGGCCGGGACCTCTGGGGGTGGGACATGGGCTTTAGAGGCTGCCAGGCTCCCCCGGTGATCCCGGTGTGCAGAGAAGATTGACAGGGTGTTAGGCCGAGACTGCAGCCACTTGATGCATGACGATTAGGAAGATTCTTTAGCCCTCCAAATAGATTCATATGTCTTCCCGTCTGTCCTAGCCGTGCCCAAATCTGACAATATTTACATTGTTGTTTGAGGTAAAGCACTTAAAATGTACATGTTACCCAAGAGGGGAAAAGCATGAAATCCTTACTTGACTTAGCACCTGCACCGTCATTAAGCCTTTTCCTCAGCTTCAGAGGCATTTCCATATTCCACTTGTAATGCTGCGGCTGGGACTCTGCAAATGATGATTCTTAGACATCCAGCTTCTCGAGGTGGCAGAGAGATGGAGGAAGACCTCAGGGCTGCGGGAGGGAGAAGGGACTTGCTTCTCCCTGTCTGCTCCCCGTTTCCATCAGTGACCCAACAGTGCCTTTTCACCGCGGAGAGGCAGGATGCCCTGATTCCCAGCTTCTTTGCGTGCTCCCAGAATCGGTCTCACTGCACCCCAAGAGGTGCAAGCAGCCATCAGGTGTGGACCCCAGCTTGCGGGGCTCCTCCTCCAAGATTCTAGGGTACCATAATCCCCTCTGGTTATTACCTGTGTTACCTTAGTGTCTCGTCTTTTTTTTTTTTAATCTTCTGACATATATTTAAGCGGTTTCCTATATTAAATTGCTATGTGGAAATACGTGTTCTTTTCTTCTCTGACTGGTTCTGATTCTTACAATGCCTTACTTCAAATTCGTCTTCAGACTATCTAGTGTAACCAGCAGCGCTCTGCTGTGAGATGGGTTTTCTAGGAAGGCGAAGACCAAGAAGGTCAAGTAGCTCGTCTCCCTACGGGGCAATGGAATTGCGCTGGAAATCTTTCTAGGGGCCAAGGGTGGGGTAGGAGATGTTAGAATGAAAAAGAGGGGGACAGACATGGGGGGTGTTAAGTACACTGGATACAACCATTCATGAATTTCTCAGGTCTGTCTTAACTGAGAAAGTCTGAGAGTATGAATCAGAGATTAATGGTAAGCAAGAAAGAATCCATGGTGATCACAGTAACATTTGTTATAATGCAAACCTTCTGGCCTCCTTTCCTTCCCATAAGCCCACAGTTCATATTTTTTTTCTCTATTTTTGGTCTCATCTCTAATTATAGGGTAGTGCAAATTGTTAATCTTCTGTTGGGTGTGGGATTCGCTACTCCTACTGCCAAAAGGGTCATGTCTAAGACATCCTATCTGCTCTTATATAACATGTAGTAAATCCATGTGGATTTAAGTCTCATTAAAACAACAATTTAAGTTCTACTTTATTAGATTTGTCCACTTTGGTCAGCCTATCTTAGCTCTAAAAATAAGGGAGGTTCTATTCCATCCAAGTGTCCCTACCGCACCTAATATATTTTAACATTACAGCCATTTTTAATAAGCAATGAGTTGATTCACATACTATAATGAATGGACTTTTCATGTTCTGGAGGAAGAGTTAAATTCTCATACCATGTTCCTACACTCTTTCACTGTCTTGACACTTCACTATTATTAACTTTCTTTTTGGAGCAATTTTGTGCTAAAAATGAAAAATATTTAGTCACCTCCTGAGAATTTTTGCAAATGTAATAATGTAAAGAAAATCTAAGGCTTGCTAAAGTATGGAACCTACGATCAACCACTAGCCTAGGGGTTCAACTCCAGACCATGACTCAAATTGTTACAACAAAAAATTATAAAAATGGACTTTTGGGGGTTACTTATCAATAACTGAAGCCACAAATACTAAACCTATGAATGTCTGGGTGCTACTTTACCTTAAGTGCACTAATTGTCCAGATTATATATTAGATTTTTATATTCTTTGCAAAAGAAAAGCAATAACTATCAACCAGTATATTCAGGGAAAACTTAGTACATCCTGGATTCTCTAATATGAGTTTCACATTTCATGGTCTGAAATGAGGTATTTATTTCTTGCTTCTGATACTTATTATTAACAGAAAAACTTTAGTCTTGATATCTATGGAATTGGCTGAGCAATAGTGCAGCTTTCTTTTCCTAATCCAAAGAATTTCATCTGCCTTTTCTTGGGTAAGTCTGTTTCTCTGCAGGATCAGCATTCTCTATGGTGTTGGAAGGAATGCTCGTACTTCTTGGAGAAAGGGAAAGGCGCTTCTGTTTGTCATCTGAAAATCGCTTTCCTACTGTCTGATAACAATCAGGGAATAATCATCCTTTTTCTCCCACCTTGAATGGGTAGGTCAGGCTATATTGTTAATATCGTCTAGTTTACTCTTTTGTTAACTAAATTAGTTTGAGTGTATGTGTATGATCCAGACCTTCAGCCGAACCTTTCATTCTGGCCCATGATTATTTGGTAGGAGTCCAGATCTATTCATTGACTTAAAAGGAATATGGGTGGCTAACAGTAACCCTGCCATCTGACTGGGAAAACAAAACAAATCGAAGTACAATGACAATAGAGCCCTTCAAGATGTACGTCACCAGTAGGCAGTGGACAGAAGACAAATCACTGAAAATGGAGTTAGGAAATGTGTGGTCTAGTCACAACACTACCACATATTAATGGGCACATCACTTAACCTGTCTGAATCTTAGTTTCCTTTCTATAATGCAAAAAGTAAGTTACAATATACATTTTGTCTACCTTACAGACAAATTCTTCAGAGCCTGGGAATTCCCCAACTCCTCTGTTCAGGTTTACTTTCTGGAAAAGTGCTTTATTCTTATAGGATTTGATTCTCGAGTTATCTCTATATTCTGCTGCTGTCAGTAGATTTACCATAAATGTTTACTGAGAGTCTCTCTCTTGAAGAGATTCAGACCCCAGTTAAGTTCATCCCAGTTAAAAATAGAATCCTGAGATGCAGCAGCTGTAGCACCTCTTCAGGCTCTTCAAATAACATTGACAACTAAGTGCCTGCTACTGTCGAGACAGTGCCCACAGAACCGGCAGCAGGCCTCTCAGAACATGATAACCCCCTGAGTGGCTGTCAGTCCTTACCAAGTTCTAGTGGTTCAGGGGATGCTTCTTATCTCTGAAGACTCCTAAATGCTCCTGGTGAGAAAAAGTGGCATATTCTTTATTTTTAAAAAATCTCCCACCCACAACAACAAAATCCTCTGGAATGGTATTAAGTAACAGGGATGTAAAAATCACGAGGAAGTCTTATCACCCAAATAGAGTAAATGGCTGTAGGAATGTGGGTATCTAGTAATGTTGGGGGTAAAGAGCTGATGAAGCAAACATCGATTCCTAGGGAGATAGAAAAATTTACTTCCTTTCTTCCTACTTCTTAAAGAAAGGACTAGCTTTTACATATATGACTCAAAAATTGAATTCTGTTCTAATGGATTGTTTTCTGACTTTGTTTCTTATTTTCTTTTCATTCTTTAAGGAGATTTTGAAAACTTTCCGTATATTTTCCATAATAGAAAATTTGACTATTCAGAAATTATCAAATGAAACATTATAGAAGGTACTTTGTTTATAAGACAAAGCTCAGAGGAAGATCTTGTTATCATATTTCTATAGCTATTCACTGTGGAGACATTCCCTCCCACCCCCACTGTTCTTACAGCTAAGTTGCATGTATCACTATTCATTAATAAGCAGAATGACAACTATTTAGACTGCCAAAACTCTTTATAAACATTTCCTCAGGTAGGTAGGATTTTTATGTACTTTCCCAAAGGGCCAAGTTGACAGACATGGTTTTGCTTTATTTCCACAGAGCTCTGGGTCCAAATCCCTGGGTCAAAATATATGCCATTCATTTCCCACATTTGGTTATATGACCCCTCTGAATGCTGGCCCAAGAGGGTCCTTTCTGATGAGACTTTCTGCACTGACATTAGTCACTAGATGAACATGTGACTGTGGGCCGTTTGCAAAGTGAAAGCTCCCCAAACGGAGGCTTGTCCTTTGTTATAAGAACAGGTCCAATTTTCCTCAAAAACTCATGGCTGCCTTGGGGTGTGATTTGAAAAATCTTGAACATTTTGTCCTAAATATTTCTCCTGTTGAGCCCTACATTTTCACTAATAGTGCATCACTGCTGTGGGTTAAATCTAGCCTTTCCAGATCATTCTCTTTAAAATATGGCCATAGCTTTGAGAAAGGTCCTGACACCTTAATCTGTTTGACTTCATAAGATCTTTTTCCTTTGACAAAACAAATAGAGTAGGATGAGAAAAGTAGGTGGCTGGCAGGGAAAGGGTGTTGAAAGAAGAAAAATGATGTGCAGAATGGAAGATGAAGTGCCAGTGTGCCAGTGAGTCAGCCTGGCTCTCTATTACACGTCTTGAATTTATAAGGGAGGATTCAATGTGCCCATGTCCTGTGTTAGCCTTTGGAATGCTTCCACGAGCATCCAGCTGAGTGTAAGTTGAGAATATCTTTCTGGAAAAACAAGTTGGAAATATTTATCAAGGGAACAAAGAATATATATATATATATTTAAAACCAATAATTTCAATTGCAGGACTCTATCCTTAAAAAAAAAAAAATCAGCAGTGAGCAAATTTGGATCCAGAGATGTTCATTGGGACAATTTTCATAATTTCAAAAATAATGGAATAAGTTAAATGTTTTAATAAGAGAATGAATACCTTGGAATGAATTTATGCTATAAAAGTGACTGAAACAGTCATACTAATAATATGATCTCAAGCATATAAAATACATATGCATGCATAAAAAAATAGGATTTTAATTAGTGGTCGTCCATAAGTGGTTATTTTTCTTAATCCCTTTTTGTATTTTCCATATTTTCCACAATAGTCACTTATTACTTGTAGATGGAGAAAAAATGTTATTAAAAATTTCATCCAAGAGCAAATGTTTGTGTCAAGGTTATAAACCTAAAATATGGATGTCCTCTGTGGAGGTTGACTGTTGCTATACAGCGATTTCCCAGTAGATAATTAAAGATCTGTCAGACTTTCCCTTATGTATGGGTCCTTTATGTTCAAGGGCTATAATTCTACATAAAGATGTCCACATAGGATGAGATTTGGCACCTAGTGTTTGATTTTGGATAGTATTGTACCTTGCTGTGGCCAAATTTGAGATAAAAACAAGTTGGATGGAGTTAAACATAAAGATATACATATTTTAAGCCTTTTTCTTAGAACTGGACAATGGCAGAAACATGAAAGAAGCTGAGGAAGCCTGGGAAGAAGGCCCTCTCAGCCCAGAGATACGTGTAACAGTTTTATCTATTCACGGGACAAACTCTTTTTCCTATGTTTTGGTCCCCATGTTGCAGGCATAGTTGGCATATCTGAAGAGGGTGTCTGGACTCAGTCTTGGTAGCATTCTGGTGTTGTTTCTGCACTTGGAATGTGTCTCACACTTACCCCCACTCTCATTCCTTAGGACCATATTGAGTGAAAGCTGTTTCTCGAAGTCTCTAGGGTGCCCTTCCACGAGGGTGATTGACGCTGTCTCTGAGCCTCCATGGTAGTTTTAACATTAACTTGCTATTAGATTGTCAGCCTAACTTCCTACTAGATTGTCAATTTCTTAAACACAAGGGCTGCTATGTCTTTTGTCCTGCATGCCTTGCCCTCTCTTTGCAGAATTGCACTTTTAATTTAATGAACCAGGTGTTACTTTGGCTCGCCACAGTCCGCCTCCCTTCCTTCATACAATTTAGACATGATCCCATGTAACAGCTCAAAAAAATCACTGCAAGCAAGGGTAACAATGGATTTTTCTAAACTTCTCCATGAGATGTCTTTCTAGACTAAATTATTTACAGATGGAAAACATGGAACCCAGAGCTACCAACTATTCATGATTTAAAGTACCGGGGCTCTCCACCATGGTTTATTTAACTTTAGTGTTATGGAAGAATGATGTGGGCTTTAGTGTTAGAAAGAACTGTGTTTGAACCCAACCTTGACACTTATTGACATTTTGGGCAAATGATTTACCTTTTCCATGCCTCAGTTTCCTCATTTGTAATATGTGGAATTAATTAATGGCTGTCTCCCAACATTGTTGTGAGGATTATATGAAATGATGCATGAAAGCACTTAACATAGTATTTGGCACACAGATTTAAGTCTCTGTGCTCATGAGACAGAGGATCTGTCATGTCCTGAACAATTTACGCCCTCTTAGAAAGCCAGGGCTAAGCCCCCTAGACTTTGCAGGGCGGTATTTACTTAATTCCTAGTTCTGTAGCTCTGAAGTCACTACTCTGTTTGTATAACACAGGCCCCCAAACAGTGACTCCTTTGAAATTTTTCGGGGAATACTGAGCTGGAATATTGAATAAGTTTATGCAATAAAAGCATATTTTGCTATAAGTATATAATCTATGAATCTCTTATATACTCAAAGCAGGAGAGTTTAATGGCTCTAGGACTGCTTGGGTTAACAATCCTGCTACTGTACTTAATTTGTTTTTGAGAGAACTCTTATCTGTAACATGGAATAATAATAACAATAATCCAAATACAAATACCTGCCACATAGAGCTGCTTTGAGGATAAAATGAGCGTATATCTGCCAAGCATGTAGAACAGTGCCTGGCACATTGTAAGCAGTCAAACAAAGCTGGCCACTCCTAATAAACCAGTTTAAAAAGTGGAGCTCTTCAAGGTCCGTGTTGAGAAAAGTATTCTAATAATGGAATGAAGCTTGGTGCCATCTTCGGGCAGGGGGAGAAGGGGACACACGCTTTGGAGACTTGGGCCTCGCCGGGGTTTCGATCTGTTAACAGCACTGGTCAGCAGCACAGCGTGCTGAAAGAGTTGCCAGACGCCAAGTGAGATGAGGAGCGTCCTGTGAGCAGCGACCAGCTCTCACACTCCCAGCAAATGACAAGGGAGTGATGGCTCTGTCTAAGAAGTCTTGTACTTCAACCTTGACACCACTGACTTTTTTCCAGGTGCTGCTGACCGTATAAATAAACACAGGAACTTCAGGAATGTCTTTACTTTCTGATGTAATTTCTACCTCAATTCACAACAGGGGTATTGAATATAATAGAAATGAAGTGGTATGCTGGAGTGGATAGCCCAATAGCTAGATTATCTGATATGAAGAAATAAAGGAAAAGTATAATTTGGTCTGTCCCTTATGATCTATACATTATGGCTAAGTCATGTGGATGTTTCAGGGGTGCTCTTCTTGTATCTAGCCCTTTACTTTCAGATGAATCTCCTCTAATCATATTTTTTATTTTTTTTTCTTCTTTGTCTTTTTATGTTCCATCTCTTTTCTTTTGTTCTTCTTTTGAGTTTTTAAAAAAACTGAATTTTAGTTCTCTTCTTTTGAGTCCATCAGTTTCTCTGCACAGGGATCTTACACAGTCTGGGAGGTATAAGGTTGGATGTTAATTGTTAGAGCTGAAGGTGGATATTCAATGTAGAAGTCTCACTGCTCGGTATGCAGACTTTCACTTAGTTGCCCGCTTTTTTGGTGGAGGTGTGACAGAATGCAATAACGGTGCCAATTCTTTATACCTTTTGCTGAGTGACTCTGCAGTTCCTCTCATAGAGGTGGAATCTCTTTTTCCATGAGTTAATCTGTGCTGGCTTATTACTTACTTGGGGCAATAGAATATGGCAGAACTGACAGTGTGTCACTTCCAAGCCTAGGACTCCAAAAGCCTTGTGCATTTCGGTCTGTCCTCTCATGCCTGTCACTGGAACAAGGGCATTTTGAGCTCTTCTGATGAAAGATCAGAGGCTTATGGATCAGAAACCTAGATTAGCCAACGAATCTTCCAACGTTTGAGCATCTCCAGCAATAAATCTTGTTACTGAACACCACTGTGGTTTTGTAGTTGTTTGTCACAAAGCATCACTGCCATGACATAACTAATACTACAGGGTTTCATCCTCGTCCTCAGGGCTGCATACCTCTTCAGAAATTAACCTCCCGCCTTCTGCCCAGTTTGGGGAGAAGCCACCAAGCTGTATCAGGAAAGAGAGGGATTGGGTTGACTAACTGCCCCTTATACTAATCTTCACCCAATCTTCTTTGAGTCACATTCTGGGCCCCACACCCAGAAGTCTCTGATACAAAAATTACAGAGCTTTTCCAGGGCTGTGTTGTTTCTTTTTGAATCTCCCTCTGTGGGCACCGGGTTTTGGCCTTCTCCTATGGCTCGGCCATCTGCCCAACCGATTTCCCGGGTCTGAGGTTTCGTTGTTCACTCTTCTCTACTGTCATATCCTCTGTGGTTCACTTTGTCCTTGGGGGCTTGGGCCCTTTAATTCTCTTCCTCTCATACAGAGTGATTTTGGGAGAAGATGGGGATATATGTGTGTGTTTCAGTATGCCATGGTTAGCCAGAAATATCTCCAGTTATTTTTTTTCTCCACTAAGTCTTGTTTTATTTTGTTTATATGAATGTTCATCTGATAGATATTGATTTACTTGAGGGTGTTAAGTGACATGTTATAAATATCTCTGAATAATTCATTAATGTAATGATAATTGGCTTCTCTCCCAATGACTTTTCTCTTCTATACTAAATCTCATATATTAATACATTCAGTGGCTATTGAACAAGGTCTACTAAGGGCCAAGTCTTGTGCCAGCACTGGTAAAACTGTGGGGAACAAATTGGATGTGGTTCTTTTCCATAAAGAACCAGTAACGTAGAGATCTACCCGCAATCTTCCCTAGGCTACCTAGTAAATATTGTTGAGGCCACCCAACAGCTACCTCCATTGCTTGCTGGGGTTTATAATGTGGGGAGCCAGTTTAAGGGTGGAATCACATAATTGTCAGCCTAAATATTGGGCACTAACTTAATCTTGTTAAATACTGGCATCTTTAGTACAGTGGGAAGTACTAAAAAAATTAGAATATCCTGTCAGTATTTAAAAATCAAGACTACTGTCCTCTTTCTCTCTAATACACATACACACACATGCATAAACATGCACGCACATACGTTTACACATTTGATTTCCAGCTTCTTTTGAAAAATCAAAGACGCTACAACATTGGGCCAGCTTCCTACATGGCCACATTAAGCAGAACTCAGCAGGGGTCGACATATATAGGTGCAATGTGATCCGTCCCATTTGCCAACTTCCTCACTGTTTCCCATCATAGTAGATCTGGCTGTTTTACACATTTACAATATTTGTCTGGTCTCTGTGGGCATTTGCATTTTCCACCTGTTCTGGAGATTGGGAAACAGGAGTCCCATTTAAGAAATATTCCTAAGGAATATTGAATTGGCCTGTAACTTTCAAAGACACGAGACATTCTATTATTTTCCCCAGATGATGTTCTTTGTTCTATTATTAATTGGGTTTCCCTAAATATGAATGTATTTGCATATTTTTAAATGTATTTCATATTTTAAAATGTATTTCAATATTTAATGGTTTCAGCAGTAGTTGGTAATGACTGGGTTGCAGATTCTGAACAGATTTTTGGCCTTCGGTATTCGATCCCTCACCTATCTGATTTTGGCCCTATCGCTATATCACTGTGGCCAATCGCTCTGATCAGCGCTCTCCAGATTCTTTCTGCCCTGTTTATACTGTCATTTAGTGTCTACACAGCTCTGAATTCATGACTCCACTTTCTAAACCTCATGCTTGCCCTTCAGAATTAGTCTTTATATTTGCTTTCCATGGTATTCAGGCTGTGGGCATCCCTTACAGACCCGGCCTGGCTCATTGTTCCAGTTCCAAGTACCTCCCATTAACTCTGGTGGTTTAGCAGAACTGTTTTCCTTCCTCTGAATCTCTGTGAGCCTTTGACTGGTCCAATCTTGCTGAGGTCCACCCCTCCCAAAATCAAAAGTGGGGATTCAGGTAACCTGTAACCCTAGAGTCCTGTAATAGTTAACATATTGAGCAGAATATTCTGAAGATATTAGGATTGATTTTAACACTTAAAATGAGCTTTGTAATTGGTTTCCACCTACGGAAACCCACGAACAGGGATTGATATTCCTCAGATATGATGTTGTGCCCTTATATTTTGCCTGATTCCTTAAAGGGACATGAGGTTAATAAAAGCAAATATGATCCTGGGTGTTATAGTGGGAGGAGAATATTAGAAGGAGACTGACAGCTGGTCTCATTCTTCCCTGCCGTGTTCAGTCCACCTCTTAGCATTGTGTTTTGACTTGTACACCTGAGCAGTGAAGAAGATGTAGCTAAATCAGAGGGGGTCCAGAGGAGGGCCTTCAGGATGGATTGTGGGAGCACAGCCCGTATGATGTGAGGGGAAGCTCAGAGGTCTGAGAAGAGTGAAGTTGGAGAGATAAGACTCAATGAACGCTTGTGGTTTTGGAGAAGCGAAGGCTGGGGGTGGTTGGAAAGAGGACAAGAAACATATTTACCATCAATACCATTCAACTGTCATGTGGAAGAGAGAGCCCATGACTCCAAGGGATTCAAGTTGGTTCAATGGGTTGGAACCCCAAAGGGAAAAATTTGGGCTCTTTTTTTTAAAAAAAGAAGAATTCAAAACTGTAATTTGCTTCCCGGAGAGAATATTCTGGACTTCTAGACATCTAAGCATAAAGTGACTGACCACTTGGTGGGGATGTTGTAGAAGGGATTGGCTCATGGATGGGATGATTGGACTAGATGGTCTTTAAGGTTTCTTTTTATCCTGAGATTCCAGAGTGCTTGAAATTTTCATGTCAGGAGATTTAAAAACTAAAATCACTATTTTGCATGTTTTCAGATAATCTAGTATTGATTTATCTCTGCCTATTATAATGGTAATGATGAAACATTAACGTGTGGATGTGTTCTGTTTACTCAAATAGTAAATTAGATCTCTTCTTTTTGGTCAAACAGTATCAATACATTGTTCAAAGAAATTTGGCTATTTTTTTACATAAGTTAAGTTAATCACCCCGCATCAGTTAAGAACATAATATCAGCTTTGCCCCCTAATTTCTGGATTAAAAAATATTTATGCCTTTTTTTTTTTCTCTCTCTCCTTCCAAATTAGTTGGGAAAGGACATAAATAACTCTTTTAATATTATCATGAGAGTTAAGAATATGGTACATCTGGAAAATCCAGTTAGTCACATTTCTTTTACATGGGAAGAACCTCCACTCTATTATATTTTCTGCCATAGCCTTTCTTCATCATCTCAATCTGAGTTCTTTCCAATGACTTCCATGTCCCAGGACCACTTCTGAGTTCTGACTAGAAAGCGGTCATTCACGAACAAGTTTGTTTCCCCCTGTGGATGGCAAAAAGGAATCTGTCTTGTCCGGTTTTGTAATCCTCACGATACCTATCACCCTCTCTTGCCTGAAGTGATTCTCAATGAATGTTTGTGGTTTTGAATAATTTCTATCATAAACTCATTCCATTTATCCACCACAAGTTTGGCCCAGCAGTTATTTGCTAGCGCTCATTAAATATCCCCCCGTGAGATTGTGATGAACTTGCTTTGGAAGTTACAGATCACTGCCCTTGTGCGAGCAGATGACCAGCCTGGTGGTGCGGAGCGGAGAGGAGCATGGCAGAAAAGAAAATGCACCTGACAGGCTTTTTTAAAGACGGCTTTTAAGTGAGGATGGCCTTTTCTTGTGGTCGGAAGCCGCTGTTTCCAGTGCTTATGCAGAGTTGTAAAAGAGCAGAGGACGCTTGCAGCTAGGCCCAGCTCTACCACCACTTAGCCATGTGGCAGTGGGCCCAGCACTGAGTCTTTCTGGTCTTAGCTTCCTCATCTATAACACGAGGGAGCTGAAATTCACTGGAAATCTAGCCCTTCCCAGCTCCAATATTCCTTGACAGTAAGTTGAGAGACTTCTCTGATCTCTGACATTACCCTCTTTTGCTCTGCCCTTTGCAACGCGCACCACCTCAGACAAGCTATTGAGTCTTTGCACGGCTCAGCTTCCTCCCTTATGAAATGAGCGATTACTATTTCTTAGTGTTGTGATCAGGATTAAATGAGTTGATACAAGTGAAGTGTTGAAACAGTGTCTGATGCAAGAAATAGCACCGACTTAATGTCAGCTCTTTTAAGTCAGCTATTTTGCTGAAAATATGTCAGTCCGTCTCCAGTTGTTAAAATCACAAACTAATACCTGAAGTGGTGTCTGGCACAGGGAGGACACTTGTTTCCTGGCTTTAAATCTATTTTCTGTCATCCCTCTTTCAAGCATCATTATATAAAGTTGTATTTCCATATGTTCCTAGGATATCTTGATCACTCACTCTGGTCCACCATTTGTTATCTTTACCTTTCTTCTGTGATGCTCAGCGGGTTTGTTTTTACACACCAACCTTTGGCTCATTGTTCTGTGTTCTAGGACCACGGAAAGACTTCAGTTGTGCTGTTTCCATGTTCCTATAACTCGTCTGTATCGTGGATGGAGACAACTGGCACACAGAGATGGTGTCTTTGGGATATATGAGTCTGATAGTTTAATGGAAGGCTCCGCATAAGAATGCCCAATCTTCCAGAACTTTTATTTTGGCTTGGAACATGATGTTACACTGACATAATATCAAGGTCAATCATTTCAGTTCTATATGTTAGAAGTTTAATTGAATGTATTGAGCAGTTTCATCTGTGATAAGCTCTGTTCTAGGTTTGTGTCTATGAGGAAATAGATCCCATTGAAGGTGGGAGAAAGAAAAACATGAAGGAAAAAACAGTAAGGTCTTTGGTGTTTAGGAGTTTGCACTCTCATCGGGTGTGGCGTTCTAGGTATTCTGAAAGCAGTGTGCCTTGGGAGATGTTTGCTGTCACAGAGAAACGTATTGCATACAAAAGCTTTTTATGTATGTAACACCCTTTAATCCTTTATCATTATTATTTTCTTTTTTTTAAATTTAAAGGTCACCTGATTTTCAGAGGGGTTAAATAAAATGCCCACAAGTGGCCCAGCCAGAATGTGAACTTGGACGTTCCGACTCTAGGGCGTGTGCTCTAGGATATTCAAAGAGGGGAACGTGAAGACATTTCTGGGAAAGAGCCCTTGGGTAAAATGTAGAAATCTTTGTACATTTTGCTTGTTTTATTGTTAGTCCGTAGTACATCTCTGATAGTCCAAAGTGGTCCACAGTTTTCCAGCTATGAATTTTTGACAAGAGTCATGATTTAAAGGTTCAGGCATATGATTATGAGATGGTGGTTCTTGGCAATCACCACAGCCTCCCTGCTAACCACACAGTAGCCTACTCTCAAGATTTCATCTAGAGGAGTCGAGGGATTTCTCTCCCCACATGCAGTCCACATCCATGGGAAATCATTGGCAGTGACAAATGACTCTTCGAATGAACGCTCAAGTTTGAGGTAAATATGACCCTTTGCTCCTCCATGAGAGGAAACCACCATCAGAGAATTCCCCATGAATAAATTTGAAAGACATCATCTGAACAATTTTGGTGATTCCTATTAGCCATCAAGAGAACTGCTCTAATTACTTAGCATGTAGCGGGAAGTGTTATTTCTTGGAGCCAAGTCTATTTACATTGATATATTTATAGATATTTATATTTATTTCCTTTGGCAGACATGGAGAAAGGCATTTTTGAAAAGCACTTCAAGTCTGTGGAAAAACAAAGCAGAATATATTTTTAAAAATCTACCACAGAAAGGATAATAATAGCTTCCATGTCTGAAGACAACAGACAGGCATAAAATATAAAGAAATTATTTTATCCTGGACAAGAGAATTGCTGTTACAGCAAATTTTGACCCTGTCCGAGTCTGGATAACTCTTAGGTTTAAAACCTCCACCCCCACAGATCTCAGTCCACAGAGGAGATAACTGATCTGGGGCTTAGCAGTATTGGCAGGGGGTGCATTACGGGATTTAGCGATAGACTGTTTGCTCCCCAAGGAGAGAACTGCAGGAATTTTAAGAACTTGCATCAATTCCCTTGTGTAGAAGCAGTATGTCTAAGTATATTTCAAGTAAATCCTCAACTCAACACATAAAGCTGCAGTTACACCACGCCTTTAAAAGGAAATTAGAGCTCAGGAATGAGGCCAGACTGACCCTCACCCACTGTTTATCTCTTCAATTGTCTTGTCAGGCTGTTTCAGTCACATGGAGAGAAGCTGTTCCTTTCATTGACAGCACATTCACCTCCCCTCCTGCCCACCTCACTACTAAATCAGTGTCAGGCTCTTGATTTTTCTTTTAGGTTCTTAACAGCATGTAGCAATTTGGATTGTTTCTTGAGACATTGTTTCTCCAGCAAATCAATTTGTTTCGCTACTCTTTTTGTGACATATTTTTAAACAGATTATCATTTTCTTTTTTTTTTTAAAGAAAGACCTCAGTTATGGCCTTAGGAAGATAGATTTCTTCTGATGAATGTAAGTTAAAGCCTCAGTCTTTGACAGGAGATAGGAAATGCTGGTGAGAATGGGGAGAAAAGGGAATCCTTGTGCCTGTTGGTAGGATTGTAAACTGGTAGAGCCACTATGGAGAACTGTATGAAGTTTCCTCAAAAAATAGAGCTATTTCCAGTAATTCCTCTTCTGGGAATGTATCTGAAGGAAATGAAAATACTGTGTTGAAGAGATATCTGTATCCCCATGTTCATAGCACATTATAATAATCAAGACAAGGGCATAACCTAATGTCCATTGACAGATTAATGAATAAAGAAATTGTGATACATACAATGTATACACACACACAAATGTTATTCAGCCATTAAAAAGGAAGAAATCTTGCCATTTATGACAACATGGTGGACTTTTGAGGACATTCTGCTAATAGGCTAGACACAAATACTGTGTGAACTCACACGTGGAATCTAAAAAAAAACAAATTTACACAAAAAGATCGGATTTGTGGTTACCACAGTCAGGGAGTGGGGGAGAGGGTACTGGGTGATCAAAATATACAAGCTTCTAGTTATAAGATAAATAAGTACTAGGGATGTAAAGTACGGCATAGTGACTAAGCTAACATTGCTATATGGTATATGTGAATGTTGTTAAGTGAATAAACAGTTCTCATCACAAGGAAAAAACTGATTTTTTCTTTTCTTTTTTCTTTTGTATCTGTATGAGATGATAGATGTTAACTAAATTTAGTTCTGTAATCATTTCATAATGTATGAAGTCAAAAATCATTGTGTTGCGTACATTAAACTTGTACAGTGCTGTGTGTGAATTGTATCTCAATAAAACTGGGAAGAAAAAGCCTTCTCTTCACTCAGTCTGATCTACCTTCAGAGCAGAATAACTAGATTGCTTAGATCAGGATGAATGATAATTAGGGCAGCATAGTGTCATCATGACTAGGGTCATTTATTCATCTTATTGGCTGTTTTTCAAATGTAATCTGGGAGAAAGTGGCAATAAATAACCATTATATCCGCTTCAATGGTGAGATTCCATGGGTTTATGTGGAAAAAAATGGGATAGCCACAGAGATAGTTTCACAAATTCATAAAGCTATGGTTTATTTGATACCTACACTTTTCAGTGGTTTTAGCCCCAGTCACATGTTAAAAGTAAATCTCACAGTCCATAGAGTTTAATGATAGCACTATCACCAGTGGTGTAGGGTGTGGGGTGGCAACTTTGAAGACAGCCATAAAGCCCAGGTTGCACTGGTTTAGGACCCGTGACCTGGTGGACTCTATTCTGGATTGGCCAGTGGCTTTTACCTCTAGTTGTCTGCATCAAATAAGGACATTTTGAAGTGTTCTAGGCAGGTCAAGATTACCTGACTTTATTCAAGTGCTTTGGTGTTTCTCCATTTGACCTTTTGTCTGTTGGTTGACTTTGGTTAAGTCAGAAGTCATAACAGGGGTATCCTGTCATTTCATCTTGTGGTCAGGCCCTTTATCTACTTCCATGTGTATCTGTGCTAGAGTCTTACTGCCTACTGGTGACTAGTGAGAAATATCTGAAATTGAACCAAAAACTGTTTTAATTTTTGTACACTGGTGAACAATAAGCCATTCATCTATTTGACTGAAACCGATCACACTATCAGGTCATGGTCTCTTCAACACAGTAATGACACCATGACTGTTTTTAATGACTTCCAACATAGTAAGAAAATTTAAGAGCTCAGAACTCAGGGTGGGTGTGGTCGAGGAATTACAGTATAAAATCCATATGTTTTAGAGTTGGTTGTACTCTAGGAGGTTGGAAGAGCTCAGGTATGTTTTGGGTTAGTCCAGTTGCTCAAACTATTCCTTTCAAATGTTTTCTTTCAACCAAATCTGAAACACATTTTGCCAAAACCTTTTTTCCCTTAATTTTAGAAGCCATGTGTATTTAAAGGGACATTTAATCCATATGTTTTGGCTCATTTACACTTAACTCATCAAGATATTGTTTTTAAGAGCTATTTGAGCTCCACAAAACCCATTTTATAAGTCTTTTCTTCCGTAGTACTAGGAAGTTGTGTTTTGCTGGAAACAGAAATTGAACCCACAAAATAATTAAGTTTGGATGAAAATTGAGAATGCACAAGAATTTTGAGAGCCCCCCAACTTCACTTAGAGAAGCGTGTTTTTTGGTTTTTCTTTTAAGTACCAATATGCTTTGGCCAGGATGCTAAATCTGATCCTCTTTTAAGTCTTTATTTCACAGTTAAATGTCTGAATGCTTATTGCCCAAAATATCTCCTTTAGTGTAAGGGATAAAACCAAGTTCAAAAAATAGGGAGAATATAAAAGAGAGTCAGCTCGAACCTGCTTTGGAGGTTGATGCTGAGCTATAAACGTGGACCTTCAGGGCACCCTTTCTCTTTCCACCAGTGTTTCCATGGAGTTCTGCTTGCTTTTCTTCTTAAAGGCTCTTCTGCTGTGTTTCATGGAAATGCAGAGCTATAGCTGCCAAGGATCTTATGTGTGTGTCTATATACTCTGCACCTTCAGAATCCTCAGATTTCTCCTACTGAGTAGAGGGATGAGTCTAGGGCACTTATTAAACCTATAGTAGGATTGCCCATCTGTCTAGTATTTCCCAGGAGTCTGAGGTTCTGAGGACATTTCTGGAGAGAATATACATGAAAGTCTGTACATGTTTTACATAGAGTATACATAGGCAGGGTCTCTGAAGAGTTGTGAGGTTGTTAAAGCCCTCCAGGTCAGTAATGACCCAAATTTCCAGTCTCATCCTCTCAAGGAAGAGTTAAGCACCTTTGAAAAAAGTTTTGCCTATTGGGCCTCAATATCTAATGAAAAAGAATAACCCTTTCTCAACAAAGACATGTTCTACAGCTCAGTTCATTCACATGCCTCAGAATTGCTTGAGTAAGATTTCTGGAGCGCATTGACTTGTTGACTCTCCTTTCTGTGTTTTTGTCTCGTGTTTGAGTGGGCAGAGGAGTGAAAATCTATTTCAATTAGACAAGATGCGAGTAACAATTAATGTGATTTTTATAGTTCATAGTAAAATAAAAAATTCATGTAATGATTAGCTCAGTATCAGTTGATTAAATGAAAATCTCTAAGATCTTAACAGTCTGAACACCAGAAAATAAATTATATTTCTTAAGAGACTGGCTTTTATTACAGGAAATCAAGTTTATTGTGCAGAATTCATGGGATGTAATGAGTTTGATAGGACAGGTTTGTGTGCTTTTTATGTCTTCCTTTTTAGAATGAATATGTGTTTTTCTCTCTCAATATTTCATCCAGAGAATATTTAAAGCACACACTGAGAGTCCCTGATGATTAGGTGTTGTGCCTATAAATAAGTGAGTCATCGATCTATATGGAATTCTTGAAAAGTTTGCTAAATTATTTTTAAGGCAAATATTTGATTTGGAAGCAGATGTCATCATTCTGAACTTTTCAAGGCCTCTGACAAGTACATAAGGGAACCTGGTTCCCAGATGTCTAATATCTCTGAAAAACAAAGAGAAGTTCAATGATATAATGATCTTTTCTGAAAAAGAGCATTAAAAAAACTCAGTTGTCATAATCTTGAATGACTTCCATTTTTTTTTTCTCATAGTGAACCTATTTCATTGATCTGAATTTATGGCCAGTTTATTATTTGTTATACTGTAATGTTAGTGAAATTGTGAGGAAAATTATATACTTAGACATGTATATGTTTACATCTACAAGCCTTTTCAATCTTTGGCCTTAATATTCCTTCATTTCATTGACTGACATTTAAAAATGTCAATAAATCAGTTCTCATAGATTTTAACTCAAAACAATAAAGCATGCTTAGCAGCAAAGTTAACTTTAGTGAGCTTATACTTCTGTGCTCCTTTATTTTCCTGTTGCCATCCTTGAGTTAAATAATAATTCAAACTTCAAGAAATAGTAGGAAGTTATTCAAATAAATGTAGGAATGGTTGAAACTGTTTCTTGTATATTTTCAATTTCATTAATTAATTTCCAATATTCCAACTAATAAATATATCCAAGCTATAAAAACAAAAATATGTATTATAGATAAGGCAATAATTTCCTTTGATCATTACCATCAATCCTGGCTCTTTTTTTTGAGAAGCAGCAGTAATATTTAATTTGATGCATATCTTTCCAGACCATATTTTTATTTATTTGAGACATATTCATGGCCAAAGACCATCCACAGCACTTTTTCAAAAAAAAGGTGTGTTTTAAATGTAAATCATATTTTAATATATGTGTTATTTTGCAACTTCTTTTGGCCACCCTGACAAACTTTCTAATGAACTCTATCAATTTACAAGTTGATTTTTTTTAGATTTGTTTGGTAGGTGGTCATTTCACATGCAATAATGATGATGTATCTTTTCCCTTCAGATCTCTCTCTCTTTCTTTTTTCTCTTCTTTTTCTTGTCTTGGATAGACAAAGATAGAGAATAAGCACTGGAGAGACAATGATGGTATCTTAATACTATACCTTACCTCTATACTACTTCTAATATTTCATCCAGCAAGGGTAGTACTTATTATGTATTTCCACTAGTGACACTTTATTAAGTTAAAAATTTTTCTTCTATTCCTAGTTTGCTAAGATAAGAAAAAATAAGGTGTTGAATTTTGTCCTTTATATTTTATTTTATGCCTTTATATTACTTAGCTTTCATCTTCTAATACAAAGAATTGATGAATTTTCTAGTATTGAACTGTCCTTGTATTACTGGATAAATCCAATTTGGTCTTGATAATTTTTACAAATACACCTAGCATATTTGCTAATAGTTTAGTTATATATGTGTGTATATATATAATTATATATATATATATATATATATATATATATTAGGTATATATGTTCTCATTTATAAATGTAATTGGGCCATAACTTCTTTTCTGCACTTTGTCTTATTTTGCAATTAGTGCTGTATTTGCTTGGAAAAGTGGGCCAGATGACATCTCATATTTTTCTTTGTTCTGGAAACTTTATATAATATGAGAATATTTATTCTTTAAGGGTGTGATAAAAGTTCCAACTAAAACCTTGGGTCAGGTTTCTTTTGAAGTATAATATTTTGACTACTAGTTTAATTTCTTCAATGGTTATTAATTTGTGTAATTCTTTTGAACTTTTCTTTGAGCCAATTTTGGTGATATACGTATCTTTTCTGGAAAATTTCCAATTTAGCTGAAGGTTCATCTAGGTAGGCTAAATTTGCCACCTGAAAATGAAAGATGCATTATTTCTTTCCTACATCTCAGTCTAGGAGTAGAGAAATTGCTTTTCTTGTCAAGTTAATTTTAACTTTTGCACCAACAAAACAACCTATATATTTATGCTTTCTAGTTTTTTTGATGTCTCCAATGAAGTTAGTTATCTTGCTGTAAGAAATAATGCTTCTTTAAAAAACCAAGTGTCAGTGTCTTTAAATAATGCGAGCCCCAACTCCAGATTGAAGAACCAGAGACTTCCAAAATGCTTCTAATTTTTCTACACATTGTGTGTCTCCTCATCAATAAAATGGAAAATAATGCCTTGCTATCCCATGTGGGTAGCAGTAAAGCACACAGTGATTCTACGAGCCTCCATCCAAAGTTTTTATGTGTTAAGTTACAGGGATAGCTTTTTATTAATACATACCCTTTACTTTATAAAAAAATGTATTTAGTATAAGCTGTGTATTTGCATAAGAGAGTTTTCTTCTACGTATAAGTAATTGAAATTGAATCTGGGATTTTGGGCTGTTGTCTAATCACCCTAATTAATTAGCAGGGTAAAATACAGGTTGACTGCTTTGTCTAATTTGAGTTATCAAACTTAATTAAAAGAGAAACAAACAAACAGTAGTTGTACCTAGTTAATTGTTCTAATCAATGTAGTCTCAGTCAGGTAGTTAAATAGTCAAAAGAATTTGTGTTTTCACATACACATTAAATCAGTGAGAATGGTTTGATGACTTGCTAGTGATTTTATAAAAGTGGCAGTCTGAAGATATTGTTCAGGCATAAACCTGTAGGTTTTTCTGCTGTTGCAAAATTTAAAATGTATTTGGCATGGAGAGAAATTTCTCCAGTCTAAGCCTGTCACCGCAGCAGAACATTGAAGGTGATGTGAGAAAAGGTCAGGAGAAGAAGCCAAGGTCCCAAGCCATATGTTCTGTTAAGTCTGGGACACACAGTTGACTAAGTTAAGTCCTTATTTTGGAAAAGGAGATTATATATGCTATGTATTCAGTATCAGCTCGACAACCTCTCTCCAGCATCACTTGCTCAGTTCTGTCCTCTATTTCTGACCTTCTTAACAAGATACATGTCTTTTATACTAAGCATAAATGAAATCCAGCCTAATGAATTAAATAACTTTTTATTTCTCTTAACATTGCCTTAAGACTTCATTATTGCAAGACCCTTTCTATCTCAATTTCCTGTCAATTTTGAGTATTCTTTTCTCTGTTATACCCTACCAGGGGAAGAGCTTCCAATTTTCCTAGAAGGACCATTTGTTACTGACCTAAAATCTCAGATTTAAGACACAAGATTAAGTGTTTAAAACTTTGTGTCCTTTTTATATTTCCTTGCATGTTCTCCCGAAAAAAACCTTTGCCACCTAGCAACAAATACACATTTTATTGGCGGAGGTGTTGAGGAGGTTTCTATATCTCACCAATTCTTCTATCCTGGAAGAGAATAGAATGGTGATATACAGTGAGAAGGAACAGTAAATTGCAGAAAGAAAAGGAGGAGTAATTGTTAAGAAAACCGTGCTTGCTTATTTACAATAGCCAACGTATGGAAGCAACCGGAGTGCCCATCGATAGATGAATGGATAAAGAAGATGTGGTACATATATATATGATGGGATATTATTCAGCCACAAAAAAAAGAAAGAAATCCTGCCATTTTCAACAACATGGTCGGACCTAGAGGGTATTATGCTCAATGAAATAAGACTGACAGAGAAAGACAAATACCATATAATTTTGCTTATATGGGGAGTCTAAAAACAAAACAAAACAAATGATACAACAGAAATAGACTCACAGACGCTGAGAAGGAACTGGTGGTCATCAGAGGGGAATAGTGACAGAGGTTGGGTGAAATAGGTGAAGGGGACAAAGGGGCCCAAAACTGCAATCATAATATAAGTTAGTCATGGGATAAAAGTGAAGTGTAGAGTCAATAATTCTGTAACATCATTCTGTGTTGACAGTAACTGCACTAGTAGGAATGAGCATTTAATAATGTAGTTAACTATCAAATCACTATGTTGTATACTCAAAACCAATATAAACTGTATATCAACTGTTTCAATAAAATATAATAGTAATAAAAATATAGAAACAAAAAAAAATAAAAATAAAATCATGCTTGCATTGTCTTACGGAGTATAAGGAGCAGACTGTTCAGCTTAGCCAGGGCACGCCCCCGGGAGATCCCTGTCAGAGGGGGACGCAAACACTGGGTGTATTGTGATCGCTCTGTTGGCATTTGGCTTTGATTGTGTTTGTATTAGATTGTGATTTCTGAATCAGTATCGTGTGATTTAGTATCAAATGAGTGGATTCTCTAAGTAACTCTCGATTTGAATTTTATACAACAAAGGCTGTGAGTTCCCATGTGTAGGTAGAAATGTCATCAACAATAGAAAAAGAGCCTGGATTGTATAATCAGGAAACCCACATCGAAATTCTAGCTCTGACATATTTTAGCTGGGGAAATTTGATGAAGGCCCTCACAATTTCTGGATTTCAGTATACACAGCTGTAAGAATAATCATATAATTGAGCTACTGTGAAGACAAAGTGAAATGTCCTTTGTAAAGGATTAGCAAGGTGCCCGGCACATAGAAGGCAGTCATATCTATTAATTCCTCTTTTCCACAGTGCTCAGAGCAAGGAGATCATTCTGTTCCAGGCTCTAAATCTCATAAACTATACGACCTTGGTAGTTCCTATAAATGTTCTGAGCCCCAGTTTTCTTTCCTGTAGAGTTGGAGGAAGTATTTTCCCAAATGAAAGATCTGTTTTAGAGAAATTTTGTGGCTATCAAATGAGAAAATAATATGCAATAAACTTTGAAAATTAGAGTAGGAAGGAAATTTAGACCATGAAAGTAGATATTAATTCAGGCAAAAACAATAAACAAACATCCAGCCAAGAGGAGTTCTTAATATCCAAGATCATATTTCATTACATTTACATTTATCCATGGTCGTTTTCGAAGTAGGATTCTAAAAAATGATTTTCTGTCTATTGATGTTTATTCTTTTACAAATATAATCGCCGGACACTGGAAGCCCTAGGGTTTCTTGTTTCTTGTTCCTGAGAAACTAGAGCACCTTGGATCTTCCTTAGAAAATATATACATATAATGGCAAGATCACTTTGACAGAAAATTAGTAGAAAATTTTAGGTTGAAAGAAAAGTGAGATTATTTACCAAGGTCAAAATGAAAATAAATACTGCTTGAAGCTTTAAAAAAAATTTTTAAGGTAATACTCATCTTGAGATAATGCTACTTGAAAGAATAAATTTGCTTGAGTAGCGGACTTTTTTCTTTTTGTTTTATTTCTTGATAACTGCATTAGATTTGGAAAAGAAATCATGGTCTCTGTTATGGTCACATAGCTTCTTTCTGAGCAATAGAACTGATTTCCACTGACCATAGCTTCTAGTAAAGAAGGGTTGGACTTTTGTTTTTTTCTTTTTGGAAACTGGAGTGACTCATGGCATCACTTTATGTAATTAGGTCTTGCTTGGTTGCAATACTAAGCTCTGTGCCGGTAGATGCGGAGTCTGTGATAATGCTTAGAAATACTTCGGGTTAGTGTCTGGGCTCTAGGACGGGACCACGTAACCCACGGTGCTCCGAGCCGGAACACACTGTTTTATTCCACAGCCATCTAGACGGATGAACAATTTACCAGCTAAGGCAACGAAGCGATTGAGGTAGACAGAAAGTAATTAGTTTTTAATGATCTTTTGGAAATCGCATGAATAGATTGATTTCTGTTTTGATCTTGCTTGAATTAATAGCTGCTTTTGAGCCTCCAGTCCCACTCCGGCGGCCATTGTTTCTCCATTTCACGGTCTGCTGCTCCTGCAGTTCAGGTTTTACGCGGACCATTGTTCCGTTTTGTAAGGCCCAGCCTGGTGTTTTCTGTGTTCTTTAGCTCTAAACATTGTTTTGGTGTTTTCCTTTTATTTCTATAGCTGTTTCCTCTTGGGAATTTGATGGGGTTATTATCACTTCCATGGAGCGAGCATCCAGACGGGAGGCTCTTAGTCAATTCACCTCTCGCTGAAGATAAGCTCTGGGCTCCTTGTGCAAAAGTGTTTCAGCCCTGTCCTGGTTACAGCTCAGAGTTTTCCTTGCCTCCTTTTTGGATTCTTTGCATTATTTGGCACCAAGGACTGAGGCTGCAAGGAAGCAGCTGGTATGGCCGGAGTGGTGGTTTTTACTGAGCTTTTCTCAGTAATAAAGAGTAATTTGCTTCTTCCCAGAGCTTTCCAATGACAACATCCCTAGGTTTTACTGTCACCAACTCGCTATTTCATTGTCACACATGTTTACATTCCTCTACTCTGCTTCCCACTTGCCCATCCAATTCTGAGACTTTTCCTTATCAGGAAGGTGGTAAAGGCTTACGATTTTTTCATTCTTTGTGTTTGTTTGTTTGTTTTTGGTCAATCAAGCTATGCATGTGTATTGTTTAAGAATTACGTTTTAAGATAATATGGGAAGCGAAAAATATCAGCCAGATTCCCCCCAGTCAGACTTTTCAACATTTTTAAATAGACTTCTGGGCTTTTCTATAAATTATATTTTCAATATATGACTATTTGAATGCAGTTATGCTTCAAATAATTTTTCACCTAATTTAAAGTGATCATCTTTCCATGCCCCCAAAATCGTATATCTTTATAGAGATTTTTAAAAACTGCCAGCAAACGTATTTTATCTTTATGGTTCTGGGCTTTAGGAAGAAAATAGAAGTGATTTGAAAATAAGTAAGAGAAGATCAAATAAACCCTCTAGAAAGGAGAAATGAGAAGAAGCAGGCTTAAAAAGGTCAAAAGAAAGTACCTTCTGGTGTGAATCAACAGGTTTTAGAACACTAACACTACGCTTACTAAACTGTGAGCTGGCATTTTGGCAATGGAATTCATGAGGGCAGGGGTTCTGAAACTCCTTCGCTGGTCTCTCACCTTCCCTCCCTCCACAGGTCAGAGGAGGGAGGTAGAAAAGGAAGAGAAGGCAGGAAAAGGGTGGAAGATAAGATGCAGGGCCACACTGGGAAAGAGAGAAGGTGAATACTGGACTAGCAGACTGGGGAGAAGCCTTAGAGAGGAAAGGGGAGAGAGGGATTCAGGATATTTACAGCCAGCATTCCTTTTAGCACCAGGCACCCAGCGGAGACAAGGCAATCCATCCTTGTCATAGGCCTGGCCGCCCTGCGTCTCCTGCTGCCAGGCGCTTTGTTCCCAGAGAAGGGGCTACCCGGGAATGTAAGGGGATGGGGTAGGGGAGGTCAGCAAAGGCTTTTGTGGCCAGCACCCCTGGTCCCTGCCAGGTGAGATTACAGCCGTGTCCCTTCGCCTTCTCAGTCTGTTTTTTACTCTTTGGGTTTTGTGTTTGGTATAGGATAGGTGAGTATCTCTAGCTCTCTATTTCCTCCTTTTAGCTAAGTGTGGTCCTTTGAAGAAAATTTTTTAAGAGCCTCTTCTAATTATGTTTTATAAGATACTAAAATTTCTTCCTCTAATCCTTTATGTTCTAGAGGTCAAAATCTTCTGATCTTTTAAAAGCAAATCTCCCAGTATCTGAATGAAGGTTCATATTAATCTGTCATCTTTGTGGTTTTAGTATTTTATTGGCAGCTTTCCCACAGAATTATTTTATTCCATGCATTTTATTTCATGAAGATAGATGAGTATGGTCCATTCATTAAATCCTGGAGATCCTACCTGTCACCAAAAGGACAAATGGTGGCTTTCTTATGTGCCAGTGTCTAAGTTTGGATACACATGATGGCATGCATACATCTGTCCAGTGACCTTGGGGGTAATTTAGACCTTTGGCATTTTTCCAGAATAAGGAAGGAATTGTAACAGTTGCATATTGTTCTTGTGAATTCAACCTCATCCGTACTCCAGCGTTAGGAGGATACACTGAGTGTCCTCATCACAAGATATATTTTGTGTAACACCGACTACTTGCTCCAGAGGAAAAAGAAGAGGCAGGGTTGAGCAGTGGATTGAAATTTTAGCCCTTGTGTTCTTCTCACAAAATGATCTTCTCACCATACTGTGGCTTCATCATGTGTTTAATGCAAATACAGTAGTATTTACTTCACAGGGTTGTGGTGGTGGTTCAATGGCATTTTTGTATGTGCCTGGTGCATAATAAGGTCTCCATAAACAGCAACTGTTAGTTATACTATGATTGTTTATATTAATAATAACTGTTAGGCATAACTTCAAGATCCTTATATTCTGTTTAGAGGTTAAACTTAGCATGCATGACATTGATCACTGAGAAGAGACGTACGTAAGTGTTAAACTGCAAGTTAACAACTGTATTTTCAGTTGTAGGCACTCCAGTGAAGGAAAGATTTATGTGGGCCTGCAGATGGGGAAAAGAAGACTTCCCTGAAGAGGTGGGGACTGAGTGGGGCCTAGGAGAGTAGGTAGAACTTAGAATACACAACAGGCAAGTTAAGGTTCAAGAGAGAAGAGGTCGGGGAGAAACGAGTAAGCATGTAACAAGAAAGGGTAGGGGTTCAGAGCTATTTTTCTGTTTTTGTTTTTTTTTAGCAGACTTTATTCTTTCTCTCTTTTTTCCTTTTTATTAGTTCCCTTTTATTAAACTTTATTTAATGTTTCTTAGCTGTTATCTGTGCCAAAATAATAAATATGCTTATAACATCATATTATTTTAAATCCGTATGAATCTTGGGAAGTTTCAACTGTTGCTTTCAAAGTGTACCATTTTAGAATGAATTCAATGGAGCTATGCTGGCAAGATTGCATGTATTTTAGGCAAATTGAATTTATATTCTTAGGGACATTCCATTTCTAAGGGAAAGCATTGCATTTCAATGACCAGTAAATACCGTCTAGTGACTGTGGTGGCTGATCCTCTCCATTCATTAAAGAAATCATACGGCGTGGCTTCCTGTAGAAAGACGGTGCTACCAGCATGTTCTGGCCAGATGGTGCCGTCTTGTCTTCAGCACCCCCCCAAGTTATAACTGTGCAGGAGGCTTTGGAGGCAGGGACTTAAAGTGGAGTGGGGCCGTCTGCGGAGCCAGAGTGCCGAGGCCTCTAGAGATGAAGCAGGTTAAGAACATAATCCAGAATTTCATGGTGATTGTGAGTGGAAGGTTAGGGTGGTTTATTTCTTTCAAAATACTGAGTCTGTGTTATGCTGTGTAGAATAAAACTCAGAGAGAGGAGAAACTAAATTATACATATGATTTACTCATCTAGTTCTTTGTTTTAGAAATATCACTGTTTATCACCACTCCTGGTATTGCCCCGCTGGCCGACCACTTGTCCTCACCCATGGCCAGAGCCTGGCCACCAGGCCACAGAGTCCCAAGCAATACGGCCTCACTGGGTGAAAGGAACGTGGCCTCCTTCAACACCCAGCCTATCAACCCAAGTGTAGGAATGATCAAAAATATCACGAATGCATTTTTACCATTAGCCCCTTAATTAAATGTAGGGCAGTTTATGCGATCTATATAATTACATACATTCTTTCCCAAAGTACTTTATTTTCCATGGAAGCCCCTGTAGGGAAAGATTCTGCTGGCCACTGTATCTGAGCATCGCTTGCAAGTGTATCAGGAGCGGCAATATAGCTTAGCATGTTTGAAACTAAACAGATGTGGGTTGAGTTCTGTCTCCACCACTTATTAACTGTATGATTTGTAAGTTATTTAAGCTCTAACCTAGTTTACTCTTGGAAAAATAGGGATAGTAATAGTATTTATTGCAAAGTTTTTTTTAAAGTAAAAATTAAAAGAGAAAGTGTGTTTAAGTCATTGAGTAGAGTGATTGATACATAAGACATCACCATTAAATGAGATTGATAATAGATAATAATAGTGTTATTAATAATAAATTTAATGGCTAATATAGTTGCATTATTAATGCATTGTTTAATAAAGAGACTGGATGTGGCTGTGATTTACAAACCATGACATAATTATTGTGGCAAAGCTCAAAACAAGTAGATGGTAGCTGGTAGCCCTTCTGACCTCATGTAGATGACCAGACAGATTTTGGTGAGTGCTAACTTTTGAAGAGTTAGGGCCGGAGTTTCTGGAAAACCAAATGGATGGTTTGTAATGGCACAGAATGCTATGTCCTGTAAGTCTGAGTAAGCAGCTTCCAATTCTCTTTCCTTTCCTGTCACAGCGGTTCTGGCTTTAGCGCTGCTACTGTGCAATTCCAGAATCGGTCACCTTCTAAGAGAATCACTTTGCTAGGGAGCATTCCTCTTTCTCTTCTTTTGTGACTCTGTTGAGGTAAACTCGCCGGGCGTCCGCATCGGGCTAGACACTTGGTGAGGCGCTTTTACCTGTGTGAATATTGTACTTTGCATCTTCCTCCCACCTGTATTCACAGAGAAGGGAACTGACGCTCACTAGCCTGTCCAATAGTAAGTGGGAGAGCTGGGATTAAAACTCACCACACTGAGTTAAGAGTGTGTTCTCTCCAATACATTAGCTAACTGATGCTCATATCGTTCAAGCACTCCTGTGGAAAAGAGCAGGAAAAGGGAGTGGCTCTCAGCAGAGCAGCGCTCCTCCGTAGGGAGTGTTTGAAGGTAGGCAGAGCAGCTTTGGATGGCACGGCGACCAGGGTGAGAGGCGCTGCCGGATTTGGGGGGGGGAACCATGGATGCCGAGTGCTCTGTGGTGCTCAGGACGGGATGAGAAGAGTGGCCCAGGAGTGCCCTCGCTGAGACCCAAGGCACCAGGGGACTCAGAAGTGTCTCTCCCATCTTCTTCTGAAGTGGTTAAAAGAGGGCTGTGTCTGTGTTAGTGATTATATTTTGCAGTTTACACCGTGTGTTTCTTACAGTGTAGGAAAATCCAACCTTCACTTCCCAAGCAAGACCAAATGATTTATATTTAGGTGTTTTGTGTATATGCCCTTTATCGCAATTTATTAACCGCTGTATCCTATGCCACAAAAACATGAGTGTGGACAACATTTTGTTCATTGCTGGTTTTATGGTGCCCAGCATAAGGTCTGGTTAATAGGTGCTCAAGTAACACTTGTTAATATGAGAGCACAGAGGTTTCTCTCTCAGCTATAAAACCCAGGAAACAAGCTTGAGAGCTTGGATTTCTTAGTGCTTTATGCACTTTCTCCCTGCCTCCCAAATAAGCAAAACAAGATACCCTGGTTGGCTTAAAAAAATGAGTGTTCCAGTGGTTATTAACTACATTGCATGTTCGTCCTGAATTCTTGCACCTTTCCTCACTAACAAATGCCCTGATAGCTTAGGGACCTCATTCAGTGACCAGCAACCTTCTAGGAAGCAACGCTGTGCTTGCTGAATCTGGCTGAGCGACTGGTGCCTTACAGAGATTAGTTTTCACTTCAGCTCTGTCAAGTCTTAGCTCCATTTTCCCTAGTGGGTACTTTGAATGACACAGCTATTACCAGAGCCAGGATCTGGTTTCAGAATGGTTGGCCGGGGCAAAGCATCATGTCTGATTTTTCAAGCAGGCACTTAATTCCCTAGAATCATTGGTTCTCACTTTCTACCTGTTAACTTCGAAAGATAATGTATTTTGCCTCGTGGTATTTGTATATACATCAGGGATATTTTCCTCTTACTTATCATTTAAACAGGCTTTCATATATTGTTAATGTGTGGTATACTTGAGGTTGGCACTAGCGCTTCTCAATTACTAATTAAACACCTCAAAACTCCTTAAGAAAGAACTACATCATCTTCCATTTTATTTATGCAACTTCGGGTGTCATGTGATTTGCCTAAGCTTCCCTAGCAAGGAAGCTGAGGGGTGAAAATAAGAACTAAACATCCTTGATTCCTAGTTATTTGGCTTTAATGCTTTAATGTCTCCCTCCTTTCTCCCTCCCTCTTTCTCCTTTCTCCTTTCCTTTCTTTCCTCCTCTGAAGGAATGTCATTATTTTCTTTTTTTTATACTTACGTGAAATTGTAGAGCATAGCAAATGTGGTCAGGAATTCTGTAACATCTTTCTATGTTGACAGATGGTATGACCGATAGTAACTGCACTAACTGGGGTGAGCATTAGATAACATAGATAACGGTTGAATCATTATGTTGTATACTTGAAGCCAAATAATATTGTATGTCATCAACTACACTTCAAAAAAAAAAAGAGAGAGAAGCTCTTAAAACAACAACAAAAAATTGCTAATTTTCTCACTATAATGTTCACCTTAGACTTGGTGGGTGGACCCAAGTGAAGACCGTTAGCTTAGGTGAGCCTGTCCGCCCTGCGGGACCTGCTCACACCCTCTCTCGCCTTGCCGTTCTCTCTCCCACTTTCTTAATACGTTCTTGCATCAATTTCTGACTACTTCTGTCTACTGTCTCCCACCTTCTCCTACCCTTTTATTCACTCTCATAACCCTTTCTTGCTAAAACTGTTTTTTTCCTGTGGCAAGCACCATGTATTCTGTTTTGTTGTCTCTCCTTTTTGGGGGATGAGGCAGGTATCGTGGTGGGGTCTGTGTGCCCACAGAAAAAAGTTAAAAGTTGCTAGCTGAATGAAACGTTATGACTTTCTGAAATGCGAATTAAGTTGTGGTGTGCCGTTTCCTTTTGGATTAATGCAATTTCATAAAATGTCTGAAAAACAATCAATCGGTATACTTAGGAATTTTTAAAGCCATTTAAAGTAAATGCCCAATGGAGAAGAGGACCGTGGACATAAATATACTTCAGTCTCTAAGTGGGCTAAGAGAATTGCCTTTAATTTGATAATCTGTTTGAAAAAAAGGCAAGACATTAACTTGGGAAGTCACTGTCCTCCAGCCTGGAATCCAAGGATTACTGGCATTAGGAGGAGAGATTGCAGATTATGTTTACTGAATGGAAGGATTACTGAGACACAAATGCCTCAGGCTCAAAGAAGACAATGTAAATTAAGAGATTACAATGAATGGAGACTGGTATTAACTGTCTTTGCAAGATTGAATACTTCACAAAAGAAATAAGAACAACTGTTTTCTCAGGCCAACTGTGAAGTGGTGCTGGAGCTGAGGTTGCTTTTACATATTTTTTCCCAGTTTTGGCCCCCACATCTTCAGGTTGTGTGCATTAGTCTAGGGAGAAAGATGGCAGCTGTGCTGACTTAGATCTTCTTTCAAAACTCAGTCTTGATCTGCTGTGTCAGGACTTGCACTTTTTGACCTCCGTCCATCGTTGCTGTTACAGCACAGTAGTAAAGAGTGGTGTAGGAACTGTACCTGAGGCAGTTATGGAGGAAAGTGTAGGGTTCTTAGACTGATTCCTGGATACCTGGAGTCCAAACCCAGTTGTGACTCAAAGAATAGAACTGGATTTCTCATACCCTCAGAGAACCTCATCTGCAAAACGGAGGGAATGATGCTAGGTGGTCTTCACAGTTTCAGATGTTGCCAACAGTATAGGTAACTTTCAAACATCTGCAAACATACTAACTGGGAACATTGGAAATCTATTCAATTGCTCAATGATACTGTATCTTGAAAATATCAAATGTTCATGACTGTTTTCCCTTTAAGGAGACTATAGCATTTATGAGTTTTGTATAGATCCTATTGGGACAACTGATTTCATTTTAAAAGGGCTAATAACTTTCTTTTAAAACAGAATAAAATGATCTGCATATAAAACATAAAACACTTAAGCGTTTCTCTGAAGTGTGTCTCAGTCCAAACATCGCTAGTTCATGGGAACCAATAGGCAAAATCTTGACACTGAAGTAAACTAAAATATGTTGTCTGATCTAGTTTTAGGTATTCTAAAGCTAGGTATTTCCTTCAATTCCCAAGTTCCTGGAAGAGTTAAGTCACATTTCGATAATGTACTTACACTTGATTTAAGGTTGAAATATACATATTGTAATATCAATTATAATATTACTATATAACTAAGAAGTTACTGTTACTTTAAGCGTTTCTTTAAAAAACACTAGGAAACATTTTTAGTGGCTGTACTTTCCTTACTTAGCTGGGTTAATCTCTTAGTTGCTAAGGGCAGATTGATTTGTTTATAAACTTGTGAAACCAAATCTGCACAAACCACATCACAGATACTAAAGTGGGAAAAGACCACTCGAATTGTCAGCCTGCATCCACTCACCACTTCAGTCTTATTAATGTCTAATTTAACTTTTTCAGCAATGTATTCCACATTGCGTGTTTTGCACATTGTATTTTTGAATGATGTGCTGACAGTGATTGTTAACCATGCACGTGGGAGTGGCAGGCAAGACCCCATGTGCGACCAGAATGTCTTTTCCAGGGACGTACCCTGGCTGGCTACCGTCAGTGAGTCTTTCTTGCTGCGTTGACACTGAAGCTTCCACGTCCAGCCTGATGTGTTTGACACGGCCTGGCAGGCCAAGCACATTTATGCCTTCTTGGTACTACCAGCACCAGGGAGGGGTGTGTGCTGCCCTTAGATCACTGGAAATTAAAACTTTCCCTTGACCTCTGCCTCTTTTTAAAAGCCCCCTAATTTTGGAATAAATAAAACCAGATCTTTCCACTGCCATTTACCTAACGAGCTTTCAGCTTTTACAGTGTATTGTTATCTATCACAGGGAATTATATAATTTGGGAGATTTAAAATTTAAGTGTCACATTTAGTTTTCTTAGCAATGTTTATGATGGCATTATTGTCTTGAGAGTGTCAGATATCAATGCTAAAAGGTAGTAAAGCTTGTGTGTGTGTGTATGTGTGTGTGTGTGTTTCATGTAACTGTAAAGAGTAAGTGAGGTGACTTTTTGACAGGTGATAGCATTAACTCAAGTATGGAAATGTTTTATCTATTGTAGTAGATTGAAATTTACACCCCACAATTGGGGAAAGCAGAAATGTGATTTTCTTTTCTAGGATCAATCTTCGTTTTGCTCACAAGGTCCTGCTCTGCCTAGAGGAGATAATTTCTCCCAGTAGTAGCCTCAGTTTGATCCAGTGATTTTTTTCAGCCACAAATTAAATATATTAGACGCTGTTCATTTCAAAGCTTAGTTGCTTTCAATAAAGGGCGTCTGGAAGGATTTCTTTCCATTTTCCTCAGTGGCATCTGGGAGCAAGCAGCGAGGTCACCTGTCATCAAGGCCAGGGGGTGGGGGCTTGACTAGAATATACTTGCTGTCAGGATCCACGTGGGTCTTGCCCTGCGGTTCCTGGCTCGTCTGGTGCCAGCTCGTGACTCTCTCTTGAGCATCCTGCTTGTTTCCATAACTGGTGCTTATTTACCTTTGATTTGGAGACTCCTATCAATGCTGAAGGTCTTTTCTGACCCTGGCTCTGAACCCCTCTGCATTCCCCGCTAGAGACCATGAGGACTTCCGTTTTTTTCCTCCACACCTTGGTGCAGTGTGAGCCCCGTGGGGCTGGTCCTTCAGTTCACACGTAGGCACCTTCCTCAGCTGTGGAGACTATATTTCACACCCTCTCCTGCCACCATTTTGGATGCTATGCCATTCTGAACCCAGAGCTTCTCAGTAAGGTCTGTGATGGGCCCGGGGTCTGCTCGGGAATGCAGATTCAGCAATGCCCCCTCAGATGCCCCCAAACCTGCCTGGGTGCTTCTCGTGTCCTCTGACCTCTCGATCCCTGGGCGGGGAGGAGAGCAGCGAACCCCTCACATCTGATACCTCGACCTTCTCTTCCTCTTGCCATTTCTTCTAGCACAGAAATGGTCTTTCCTTTTCGATTCCTGTCTTCTAGGAATTGACTCTGGGTAATAAACTCTTTCTTTTCTACTCTAAGGCATTTTAATTACTGATTTGAGTCCTTCAGGCTTGGCTTTTATATGCAAAATCTTAGCTTCGGGAAGTTTTAATAAAGGCGTTTTCTTCCTCAAGAAAGCCTGGCTCCTGCTAAATCAAAAGCCTTGGCGTTCAAGCAGTAGTCTTGCTATGGATCTAAAATTTTGTATTGTGAAACTGTAAGCTGATTGACGAGCGCTGTTCTGGGCTGTGGGCTGCCCTTCTCCTGAAGCAATGAACTCCAGTGAATGATGAGGGTGTGAGGACAATGGGGGACACCTATAAGAATATGAGAGTTTAAGGTTTACCAGGGATTGAACTACACACTGGTTTAATATTGCAAAAATATTACACCCATTACATCAACATCATCTCTAAGTCACCAATTTACTGTGGGGATTTTATAGACAGGTCTGAGGAAATGAAATTCAATTCACATTTGGGTTTCTATTAATGAACAATGTATTTTGTTAAAAAGAGGAGTCACTTTAGTCTCATTTTCCTTGTTATTCAGCCATTTTCTTTCTTTTATAAGTCAGTCTTAATAATTTTTAGTTGTAAAATAAAATGCAGATACAGACACCCCAAAATGAATATATATATATATGCATTCATGAACTGCCTATCATAACCATGACCAGGTCAAGAAATAGAATTTAGCGGCCACCCAGAAGCCCAGTTAAATGCTCCATCCCCATCAGAATTCTCTTCCTTCTGCCTCACGTAACTGTTATTCTGAATTTTATAGTAACCACTTCCTTGTATGTGTGTGTTAGTTTTAACATTCGAATGTGCCTTCCTAGGTACTGTAGTTTAGTCTTGCCCATTATTTAAAATATGATAAGTTTTAAAGAGTCTTTTAAACTATGGTTCCTCCTTTTATCTCTTTCTTTTCCTTACAATGTTTCTTGTTAAAGATCTGGACTGTTGGACCTGTAAAGTTTCCCGCAGGCTGGATCTTGCTGGTCGCACACTCACGGTCCAGTATGTTCCTTCGTCCTCTTGTGTTTTATGCCAGTTGGCAGCTGGATCCAGAGGTGGTATCAGACTCAAGGTCAACCACTTTGGCAAGACTGGAGGGAGTGTTTGGGAAGACTAGTGGAGGCATGTAATTTCTGATTGTCTTTTTATGATGTTAGTAATTGATGTTTAGTGCCTAAAATGATCATATAAGATACTCTTTAGTGCCACGTTAATACTCTGGATGCTTAATACATTTGCAAGTGTCAGAGAACTGTGGGCAAGTGGGAGATAAGCGTTCCCAAGTGGTACTGTAATTTTCTAAATTTTTAAATGTGTTTTACTTCCTTTTGTAATTGATATAAATCAAGTTGTCAAAGCCACATCAAGCTTGAAGCAAAAGCAGAGCATATTCACAGGCAGAAAACAATTTCTCTGGCTCCGTCTTCCACCTGCTGTTGTGGCCCCTCTCCTACAAAGGTCTCTTGCTCTCATCGGTCACTACTGGAAGTCTCCAGGTAGTATCTCCTGTTTACTCTGAAAAACAGCGTCTCAGCTACTGGAGCATCTTTCTGTCTCTTCCCTTGTTACCCACACTGGCTCGGATTCCCTTTGGTGATGTCTTCTTTAAAGCATCTGGACACCATGAAATCCCACAGAGTAGCCCTTCATGGAGCTGCAGCTGCGCTGAGCTGGGTAACATCTTCCACTGACGCCCAGGGGCGCAGTCTGCTAATTGTTCCCCTAAATACCTATTTTCTCTTCCTCTTCGTTATATAGCTCAGCTCCACTTCTCAGTTGTCCCTGCAGCTTGATGTGATCAAGTAACTGATTTCCAGATGATACTAGATATTTGGAAGTGACCTGTGCCATCCATATCTGGGAAAGCTGTTTTGCCCTCTCCTTGTTCTCTTTCCTTTTGTGCCACCTTGATGCACATTATGATGATGTCCTGGGGCACAGGTCTGTACATTTTTTTCTGTGAAGAGCGAGAGTGTAAATATCTTAGGCTTTGAGGGTCGTATGGCCTCTGTTGGGTATATGCAGAAGGGCAGCTGTGTCCCCATTAAACATTATTTACAAAAAGAAGCATGGGCTGTGGTTTGCTGGCACCTGCACTACTGGTTTGCAATGCCACGGACGCAGAGAGCTTGGATCCTGAGTATGAAGGGGCTGCTTGTCAACTGAACATACCCACCTTCAACTATCAGGCGAGGCAGAAATAAACTTTTGTTTTTGATTGAGATGTGAGTTACTGTGTTACAAAGAACTACAAACTGGATGACTTAAAATAATGGACACTTATCGTCTTACCAATTCTGGAGGCTGTCCTGTGAGAGCAAGAGAAACTCCATTTTAAAAAGGCCATCTTAAGAAAAAAAAGCCTCAACCCCGACCTAGTTCTAAGAAAACTTTGTTCCAGTCATGAGAAAAAACTGCACATTGTTCCAGTAACCTTCACTCCAGATAGTTCCCTAGCAATGACCTCAAGGTCTAGACGCTCAAGGTCCAGGCTCTCCTGTCCCTTAAAGATAAAATACCTTACATGGTACATCAGCTGGCAGCTGGGTGCCAGCCAGACTTAACCAATGAAAAATGTCCAAGTTAGAGCCCCCCCCCTCCCTGCACCTTGTAATGCTTAAAAACCTTGCCTACCTTGAGCTCAGGGCTCACATTCCTGACCCGCTGCGTCGGTGAAGGGTGTGAGTCCGAGCTCGAACTTGAAATAAATGACCCTTTTGTGTTTGCATCGGAATCGGCTCCTTGGTGGTCTCTCGGGGACTTGCAACTTGGGCACAACAGTCCTTCCTCTGAAACCAGTGGGGAGGAGCCTGTCCTCGCCCCTTCCTAGAGTTAGGTGGCAGCCGCCCATCTCTGCCTCACTCGGTCTCCACCCCCACCGTCCCAGGGCCGCCTCCCTCGTGGCTGTCTCTGCACCTCTTCTCCCCTAAGGACACCAGTCACGTTGGGTCAAGGACCTGTCTTACTCCCAGATGACCTCATCTTCATTTACATCTTAATTACATCGGCAAAAACTCTGTTTCCACCTAAGGTCACATTCACAGGTACCAAGGGTTAAGACTTCATCATATCTTTTGCGGGGCGGGGGGCAGGGCAGAATTCAATGTACAAAAGCTGTTAGACATTTGTGGGGGTGGGGGGTGGTGTTTATTACCAGGGCCCCCTGGACTGGGGCCCTATCAGGGGAGGCTGCACGTCAGTGACTTTGGGAAAACTTATTTTTCACCCCTTTGTGCGTCCGCTGATGTGTCTCGGAATTGTGTGTGTGTGCGCGCGCGTGTGTGTGCGTGTGTGTGTGTGTGCGCGCGCGTGTGTGTGTGCGTGCGTGTGTGTGTGTGCGTGCGTGTGTGTGTGCGTGCGCGTGTGTGTGCGTGTGTGTGTGTGTGCGTGCGTGCGTGCGTGTGTGTGTGTGTGTGTGTGACCCACAACCCAGTCCATGGAGGCTGGAAGGAAGCCGGAAGTGACGGGGAGGTACGAAACGGGCCGCAGACTGGCTTGGCGCCTGCGCACTGCTGCCCGCGGGGACCCTCAGCCAAGTGCCTGCTCGGCTGCCTCAGCAGGAACGCTCTCCAGGAAGTCCATTAGTCACACGTACTCTTGGCAGGACCACTTCCTTTTCTCCTGACACTTCTGCTACCATGGCCACGGAGGGACCCGACACGTTTAGGCCACATCTGAACACAGCAGACGCCCTGGCTGTGTGTACTTCTACCGAGAGCTAGAACCTGTTAAAGACAAATGATAATTAGAACTTCACCTCCCTCTCTAACCACCAGCCTTCTTTTAGGTGAAGCTTAACAGAAGGAACTGGTTGACAGGAGCCTGCCAGGACACTGACTTAGATAATCTCCTCCAAGCAAAATTTGGAGACCAAGGTACAAAGCAAGGCGAATCAAAAGGTAAAAAATTCCATCTATGGTACACATTAATAGCCACTGCATGGTAAACTCATTATTTTAGGTCTTAACACATTAATCTGTTATTCTGTGGACAGCCCAAATAAAACATAAAACGTGGGCACCCGTGAATTTTGAGGAGACGGTGTTCTTGTGTGTGTTGTGTGTCTGTATTTGTGTCTGTGTTTAATCATTAATGTTTCTCAAGTTTATACAAATGGTCAACCACAGAAGTATGTTTTCTAATTTTCATACACTTAACAGGCCAGCCTTCTCTCTCCTACCTCGGACACGTGTTTCCAGGTAGGCTTGTTGATTTCTAATCAGTCAGCTGCCGTATTCATTGTAACTTTGGTCTCCAGCCCTGTCTGGAAGAACTCCAGCCTGGGAGAATCTAAACATATCATTCAGAGGCCTGTGATGTTGGAAAGAAAAGAGGTTTTGGATGATTTTTGTTTTTGTATGGACTTGGGTCAGTGCCTCCCATTTACAGCTGGAATGTGCACTGGATGGTTTCAGATGTGTTTTGGAAGACTCATGTGGGCCTTATGATAGCAACAGTGGGGCCTCAGGACTCTAGGAGCAGGTTGTTACGTTAATATTTTTCAGTGACTATTGATGCTGAGTAACGAAGCCATGGACGTCCTCTCCCTGCACTGGCAGCTTTAGGCCCCTCAGACACTCTGCATACTCAGGGCCCATGCCAGGGTCATGTGCTCTTCGCGGTGGCTTCTCCATCAGGCTTTGACTCCTAATAAAAAGGGTTCACCCAAGGGATTTCAAATAAAAATTCAAGAACTAAAGTTAATTCCTGTGAATGACATGAATGCCATGTCATTGGTGATTGGAAAGAAAATGTTCCCACTGTGTGGAGATATAGGAACACATGCTAGCAGGGAGGTTACTTTTTTGACAATGTGTCCTACTGATCATATAGCCCGTCACATGCGAATTACCCCTTTCCTGGGATGAAAAGATGTCTTATAAAAGTACAAAATCACTCTTGCTTCATTTCATGGGGAGTCTACTTGTGGTGAATCCACTTGTCCTATATATTCTGTCTTCCTTTCGATCTCCTAGTATAACTTAAAAAAAAATAGGATTGCAAACAGTTATTCCAGAAATTTAGAAAAGTTCCATGAGTTATCGACATTTAGACTTCAGGAGCTTGCATGTAAGAATCTGCATCTCTTCTGCCTCTTGAGAAACAGGTGCCTGTGGTAGAACGGTGCTTGCATTTCTGCACAGCAGCAACACACTGAGGTCGGGGAGATGGAGCCCATGCCCTGTTATGCAGGCCAGCTTTGCTCATTGACAGGACCGGCCCTTCCCAGGAGGCATTTGAATTTGCAGTGCCTGATCTATAGGAAAGCAAGCTTCACCAATTTTAATTTTCTTCCTTGAGGTTCCAAGTTGTTGTTTCGTTGTTGTTGTTGTTACTGTTGTTTTTTTAATTAGAAGTGAGCCACAGCCAGCGAGTGGAAATGACCAGTGAAAATAGGAAATAAATGGACTCCCCTAAAGGCACAAACTAAGTACATTTGACGATAACTGGGCTCAGTGTTACCCGTGTCTGAAAGATGACCAGCATGTCCAGAACTAGGTATAGACGGTATGCATTTTGTGTCTGTAGATACATTTCAAAGGGAGATGTTTCCCGGAGAAGGCCAGTACTGCTGGTATTGACTACCTGGAGCAGTTTGTTAAGCTGGAACTATGGCTTCAAAAGTCTGTATCCTGTGCTGTGGTAAAACTCGTGGTCACCTGGTGAGGCAAGCAAGTTTCAGGTCTTGTGATATTACACAGGACAAGAAAACAGAGTGCTTTTGGATTTAGTTAAACCTTGTTCTTTCTTCAGCTCCTTCTGCCTAGAGGATACGGTAACCTCTGAGGAGTTCTCGCTTCCTCTCCCAAAACCATGCCCATCTTTTGGGTTCCAGTTATTTGTGGAGAAATTGAAATTTATGTTATTTTGAAAATATAATCAGAAAAAAACATAAAAACCATGGTAGGTGAAATACAACCCCTCTCTCTTTTTTTTAATACTAAATAAGACACCTGTTTCTCTTTCTCATTAATGTTCCATCTTCCCAGGATTTCTATTCTCGTGAGACTTATTTTATGCAGTCTTTCCCCAGGAATCCTTCTATTCCATTAGTTCTCCTTCTCTCTTTCTTGCTGTCTCTTCTATGCTGCCGTAGTCTCCTTTTATTTAGAATCTGTGTTTAATTTTCCAGCTGTACTTTTATTCTTATTTTCCTTTTGTAGACCTGGTCTCTTTTATTTCCTGTCTATTGTTACTTCATTTTTCCCCCCCTGGTTGTGCTATTGTGCATAGTCGGCTTATTTCTCACTTCTGTTCAGTGTTTTTGTTCTCTTATCATCCATTTATGCCTCCTGCTTAAAAACAAACAAGAAAACACACAGAAAACCACAAAACGGATTCTCACTTGTGTTATCTGTAGTTACCTCCTTAATTTCTTTACACCAACTCCACACTGTAAATCAGTTTTTAATACTCTAAATTGCCAAAATCTCATTATTACAGTTTCCCTCCAGTTTTCTACAGAAAATGGGAATATTTTTATGCATTTTTTTTAAAGGAATGAATGTTCAGTGTCCTTTTCATGTCATCATTTCTGTGTGATAACCCTGCCCTGGAGAGTCATCCGCTGGCTCTGATCCTGTTCTGTCCCATTGCTAGCTGTATTATCTTAATGAAACCACCATGTCTCCGGATCTCAGTTTCTTCATCTGCTAAAGCTAAGGGGGGAGAACTCCCTTGCTACACAAAGTCTGGAACTAACATGAGTCACATCGGAGTCAGCTGAGAGCTTGTTAGTAATAAATAAGCTCAAGCCTCCCCAGGCACCTCCTGACTCCGAATCGGCATTTTCACAAGGCCTCCAGTTGACTTGTACGCTCGTGGACATTTGAGGAGCACGAACTAGATGATCTCCAAGGTTTTTTCTAGCCTTAATTTTGCTGAAAATAAATGAAAAAATAAACTGACAACTGTCTTGCTCACCTGGCACGGTAAGATCATCCAAAGGATCTCTGATAGAAATGCCAATGCCATGGTGCCTTCCCCCACAACTACCAATTCAGAAACTCTGGGGATGATAGTTTTTCCCATGTTCCAGATGATTTGAGTGAGTGGACTTGGAACCACTGAGGTATATTACACAAGCTTCTACATCCTTTTCTAATGCTGACGGCCCTGCCTTCTTTTGGATGTGGGGTGAGTAATTACTACGGGAAGAGAGGAACTCTGAACTGTTTGCATTTACACACTTAAACGCACCAGAATTTATTCTGGGGTGGGTAAGAGGGTAAGGAGACAATTATTGAAGGTGACTATATGCATTAAAAAAAAATTTTTTTTTTGTAATTTATTTTGGTATCATTAATCTACAATTACATGTGCAATAACTACCCCCTTCATCAGGTTCCCCCCACCAACCCCATTACAGTCACTGTCCATCAGCGTAGTGAGATGCTATAGAATCACTACTTGTCTTCTCTGAGTTGTACAGCCCTCCCCATGCACCCCCAACATTACATCTGCTAATCGTAATGCCCCTTTTCCCTTTATATATATATATATTTTTTTCTTTATTTACAATTTATTTTGGTATCGTTAACCTACAATTACATGTGCAATATTATGGTAGTTAAACTACACCCTTCATCAGGTCCCCCCCACCAACCCCATTACAGTCACTGTCCATCAGCGTAGTGAGATGCTATATAATCACTACTTGTCTTCTCTGAGTTGTACAGCCCTCCCCGTGCGCCCCCTACCTTACGTCTGCTAATTGTAATGCCCCTTTTACCCCCTTATCCCTCCCTTCCCACGCATCTTCCCCAGTCCCTTTCCCTTTGGTAACTATTAGTCCGTTCTTGGGTTCTGTGAGTCTGCTGCTGTTTTGTTCCTTCAGTTTTTTTCTTTGTTCTTATACTCCACATATGAGTGAAATCATTTGATACTTGTCTTTTTTCAGCTTGGCTTATTTCACTGAGCATAATACCCTCTAGTTCCATCCATGTTGTTGCAAATGGTAGGATTTGTTTTCTTCTTATGGCTGAATAATATTCCATTGTGTATATGTACCACCTCTTCTTAATCCATTCATCTACTGATGGACACTTAGGTTGCTTCCATTTCTTGGCTATTGTAAATAGTGCTGCGATAAACATAGGGATGCATCTGTCTTTTTGAAACTGGGCTGCTGCATTCTTGGGGTAAATTCCTAGGAGTGGAATTCCTGGGTCAAATGGTATTTCTATTTTGAGTTTTTTGAGGAACCTCCATACTGCTTTCCACAATGGTTGAACTAATTTGCATTCCCACCAGCAGTGTAGGAGGGTTCCCTTTTCTCCACATCCTTGCCAACATTTGTTGTTGTTTGTGTTTTGGATGTTGGCCATCCTCACTGGTGTGAGGTGATATCTCATTGTGGTTTTAATTTGCATTTCTCCGATGCTTAGCGATGTGGAGCATCTTTTCATGTGCCTGTTGACCATCTGAATTTCTTCTTTGAAGAAGTGTCTATTCATGTCCTCTACCCATTTCTTAATTGGATTATTTGCTTTTTGTTTGTTAAGGTGCGTGAGTTCTTTATATATTTTGGATGTCAACCCCTTATCAGACACGTCATTTATGAATATATTCTCCCATACTGTAGGATGTCTTTTTGTTCTACTGATGGTGTCCTTTGCTGTACAGAAGCTTTTCAGCTTGATACAGTCCCACTTGTTCATTTTTGCTTTTGTTTCCCTTGCCTGGGGAGATATATTCATGAAGAAGTTGCTCATGTTTATGTCCAAGAGATTTTTGCCTATGTTTTTTTCTAAGAGTTTTATGGTTTCATGACTTACATTCAGGTCTTGGATCCACCTTGAGTTTACCTTTGTGTATGGGGCTAGACAGTAGTCCAGTTTCATTCTCTTACATGTAGCTGTGCAGTTTTTCCAACACCAGCTGCTGAAGAGGCTGTCATCTCCCCATTGTATATCCAATGCTCCTTTATCAAATATTAATTGGCTGTAAATGTTTGGGTTAATGTTTGGATTTTCTATTCTGTTCCACTGGTCTGTGGGTCTGTTTTTGTGCCAATACCAAATTGTCTTGATTACTGTGGCTTTGTAGTAGAGCTTGAGGTCAGGGAGCATAATTCCCCCTGTTTGATTCCTCCTTCTCAGGATTGCTTTGGCTATTTGGGGTCTTTTGTGGTTCCATATGAATTTTAGCGTTATTTGTTCCAGTTCATTGAAGAAAGCTGTTGGTAGTTTGATAGGGATTGCATTGAATCTGAGATTGCTTTAGGTAGTATAGCCATTTTGACAATATTTATTCTTCCTAGTCAAGAGCATGGGGTGCATTTCCATTTCTTAGTGTCCTCTTTGATTTCTCTTTGGAGTGTCTTGTAGTTTTCAGACTACAGGTCTTTCACTTCCTTCATTAGGTTTATTCCTATGTGTTTTATTCTTTTTGATGCAATTGTGAATGGAATTGTTTTTCTGATTTCTCTTTCTGTATCATAATATTCTCTTATAATTCTTTGTATTTCTGTGGGGTCTGTCATTATTTTTCCTTTTTCATTTGTGATTCTGTTTGTGTGTGTAGATTCTCTTTTTCTCTTAATGAGTCTGGCTAGGGATTTATCTATTTTGTTTATTTTTTCAAAGAACCAGCTCTTGGTTTCATTGATTTTTTTTCTATTGTTTTATTCTTCTCAATTTTACTTATTTCTTCTCTGATCTTTATTATGTCCCTCCTTCTGGTGACTTTGGGCCTCATTTGTTCTTCTTTTTCCAATTTCAGTATTTGTGTCTTTAGACTATTCATTTGGGAATGTTCTTCCTTCTTTAAATAGGCCTGGATTGCAATATACTTTCCTCTTAGAACTGCCTTTGCTGCGTCCCACAGAAGTTGTGGCTTTGTGTTGTTGTCATTAGTCTCCATATATTCTTTGATTTCTGTTTTGATTTGGTCGTTAACCCATTAATTAATTAGGAAAACGTTGTTAAGTCTCCATGTATTTGTGAGCCTTTTTGTTTTGTTTCTAAAATTTATTTCTAGTTTTATACCTTTGTGATGTAAGAAGTTGGTTGGTAGGATTTCAATATTTTTGAATTTACTGAGGTTCTTTTTATGGCCTAGTATGTGGTCTATTCTGGAAAATGTTCCATGTGCACTTGAGAAGAATGTGTATCCTGCTGCTTTTGGGTGTAGAGTTCTGTAGATGTCTGTTAGGTCCATCTGTTCTAGTGTGTTGTTCAGTGCCTCTGTATCTTTAATTATTCTCTGTCTGGTTGATCTGTCCTTTGGAGTGAGTGGTGTGTTGAAGTCTCCTAAAATGAATGCATTGCTGTCTATTTCCTCCTTTAATTCTGTTAGTATTTGTTTCACATATGCTGGCACTCCTGTGTTGGGTGCATATATATTTACAATGGTTATATCTTCTTGTTGGGCTGACCCCTTTATCATTATGTAATGTCCTTCTTTATCTCTTGCTACTTTCTTCGTTTTGAAGTCTATTTTGTCTGATACTGCAACACCAGCTTTTTTCTCTTTGTTGTTTGCATGAAATATCTTTTTCCATCCCTTCACTTTCAGTCTGGGTATATCTTTGGGTTTGAGGTGAGTCTTGTAAGCAGCATATAGATGGGTCTTGCTTTTTTATCCATTCTGTTACTCTGTGTCTTTTGATTGGTGCATTCAGTCCATTTACATTTAGGGTGATTATCAATAGATATGTACTTATTGCCATTGCTGGCTTTAGATTCGTGGTTACCAAAGGTTCAAGGGTTGCTTCTTTACTATCTAACAGTCTAACAACTTTCTTGTTAAGTTATTTTAAACATCGTCTGATGTTTCTTCATTTCTCTCCCTTCTTATTCTTCCTCCTCCATTCTTTATATATTAGGTGTTTTATTCTTTGCCTTTAGTTAGTATTTGGATGGTCTGCTTTCTTTGCTATGATTTTATTTTCTCTGGTGACATCTTTTTTAGCCTTAGGGGTGCTTCCCTCTAGAGCCGTCCATTTAAGATATCCTGTAGTGGTGGTTTATGAGAGGCAAACTCTCTCAACTTTCACTTGTCTGGAAATTGTTTAATCCCTCCGTCATATTTAAATGATAATCGTGCTGGATACAATATTCTTGGTTCGAGGCCCTTCTATTTCATTACGTTAAATATATCATGCCATTCTCTTCTGGCCTGTAAGGTTTCTGTTGAGAAGTATGATGATAGTCTGATGGGTTTTCCTTTGTAGGTGATCTTTTTTCTCTCTCTAGCTGCCTTTAATTCTCTGTCTTTATCTTTGATCTTTGCCATTTTAATTATTTTGTGTCTTGGTGTTGTCTTCCTTGGGTCCCTTGTGTTGGGAGATCTGTGGGCTTCTGTGGACTGCGAGAGTATTTCCTTCCCCAACATGGGGACGTTTTCAGCAATTATTTCTTCAAAGACACTTTCTATCCCTTTTTCTCTCTCTTCTTCCTCTGGTACTCCTTGAATGCGAATATTGTTCTGTTTGGATTGGTCACACAGTTCTCTTAATATTCTTTCATTCCTAGAGATCCTTTTATCTCTCTCTGCCTCAGCTTCTCTGTATTCCTGTTCTCTGATTTCTATTCCATTAACAGTCTCTTGCACCTCATGCAGTCTGCTGTTAAGCCCGTCGATGGCTTGTCTGATTTCTGCATTGTCTTTTCTCACTTCCCTCACTTCCTCCCTCAGCTCTTACACATTTCTCTGTAGATCCATTAGTATGGTTATGACTTTTATTCTGAATTCTTTTTCAGGAAGATTGTGTATTTCCATCCCTTCAGGCTCCCTCTCTGGGGTTGTCTGGTTGATCTTATTCTCAACCATATTCCTCTGTCTTTTCATGGCTATAGAAGTGGTTGCTGGTAGTTGCCACCTATGTCAGCTGGGCTCTTTAAGACTTTAAAGAGAAAAAAAAGAAAAGGAAGAAGAAAAAAAAGAAAGAGAAGAAAAAAGAAAAAACAAAACAAAATAAAAACAAAAACAAAAAAACGCCCACTGGGAGTAGATTCTGTGGGGATGATGTAGGTGGTGCTGTTGCTCCACTATTCCGCAGCTGTTGCTGTGCCACTCTGCAGGGCCCTTTATAGCTCTGGCCAGAGTGGGAGTGAATGGGAGGCTGTTGATCTCTGTGGGAAGTCTAAGTGTGGCCACCCTTTCCCAGTTGCCAGCTAAGGGGTCCGAAACTCCTCAGGACTCCCAGCCTGCTGGACTGAGCGTGCCGGGGCCATCTGGCTCCTCCGCTGGGCTCCTGTCTCTTTAAGACCGCTGAAAAAAGCGCACACTTTTCTTTTTTTTTTTCTTCCCGGGAGCTGGCTGCAAGGACCCGGGTGTGTTCCCCGCTCAGATCCTGCACCCTCTGTCTCTCCAATCTCTGCTACAGCATGCGATGTGTGTCAGCGCTCCCCGCGCAGATCACTGGGGCTGGTTATTTCACCAGCCTGTACTTCCACTCCCTCCCGGCTCTGAATCCTCTCCTCCCGCCGGTGCGCTGGGGTGGGGGAGTGCTTGGGTCCCGCTGGGTCGCGGCTCCGTATCTTACCCGCCTCGTGGGGTGCCGAGTCCTCTCATGTGTAGCTGCAAGCTATGTGCTGTCCTGTATCTTCTGGTCTTTTTTTTAGGAATAGTTGTACTTGTTGTATTTTCATAAATACGTATGGTTTTGGGAGGAGATTTCTGCCGTCCTGCTCACGCTGCCATCTTCCCGGAAGTCTCCTATATGCATTTTTATAACATTGTGTGATCAAAAATTGAGGAGGTTCACTTATTTAGTTTTTTTCTTACTCAGACTTCTAACAGTGGAAGTGTTTGTAGTAACAAGAAGGAAGTAGCCCCTGGTGAGTGAAGATATAACACTGTACCCTGAGAACTGGGGAGTTGGGGGTGGATATTTCAGGGAATGATTTCATTTCATCATAACTTGGTGCTACTGTGAACTGGGTAAGCACAGCTAGCCACATGCTCTGATTGGGTTATCAGTCAATTCCAATTTACTTTGAATTATTTGAGGTTGTTGAACTGTAGCTGATTTAAGAAAAACTGAAATGATCAGAATTTTTTTTCCTAAAACTTCCATTATAGTATCTTTAGTGTGAGAACTGGGGAAGGAACAATCGTAGTCATAAAACAGTTTGTCAGAAGAGTGGAAGTTGTGACAATATCAGCAATATGGGGAAATTTTTTACTGTTACAGGTTTTCAAATCAGAGCTTGAGGAACTGTACCTTTAAAGATTACTTTTTTTAAGGTTATTTTTTCCCTCCAGTGCTCAATGAGAGACACAAGCAAATGATTACATTTTTGGAATGATTGAATTGCTTGATCAAAATAAAGAAAGAGAAAAAATGCACTTAACTATTTTTTTGTTGAGTACAGCACATTTTTTAAAAATTAAAATTTAAGTTATTTTTATTTTGCTATTTTAATGTACAATTACATGAGAAATATTATAGTTACTAGACTACCCCTATTATCAAGTCCCCACCACATATCCCATTACAATCACTGCCCATCAGCGTAGTAAGAAGCTATAGAATCACTACTTGTCTTCTCCACGTTATACTGCCTTCCATGTATCCCACCCCCCCGCTAGATTATCTGTGCTAATCGTAATACCCCTTTTTTCCCCTTATCCCTCCCTTCCCACCCATCTTTTCCAGTCCCTTTGCCTTTGGTAACTGTTAGTCCATTCTTGGGTTCTGTGAGTCTGTTGCTGTTTTGTTCCTTCATTTTTTTCTTTGTTCTTATACTCCACAAATTGAGTGAAATCATTTGATACTTGTCATTCTCCACCTGGCTTATTTCACTGAGCATAATACCCTCTAGCTCCATCCATGTTGTTCCAAATGGTAGGATTTGTTTTCTTCTTATGGCTGAATAATATTCCATTGTGTATATGTACCACCTCTTCTTTATCCATTCATCTACTGATGGACACTTAGGTTGCTTCCTTTTCGTGGCTATTGTAAATAGTGCTGCAATAAACATAGGGGTGCATCTGTCTTTTTGAAACTGGGCTGCTGCATTCTTAGGGTAAATTCCTAGGAGTGGAATTCCTGGGTCAAATGGTATTTCTATTTTGAGTTTTTTGAGACACCTCCATACTGCTTTCCACAGTGGTTGAACTAATTTGCATTCCCACCAGCAGTGTAAGAGGGTTCCCCTTTCTCCACATCCTCGCCAACATTTGTTGTTCTTTGTCTTTTGGATGTTGGCCATCCTTACTGGTGTGAGGTGATATCTCATTGTGGTTTTGATTTGCATTTCTCTTATGATTAGCGGAGTGGAGCATCTTTTCATGTGCCTGTTGCCATCTGAATTTCTTCTTTGGAGAACTGTCTATTCAGTTCCTCTGCCCATTTTTTAATTGGCTTATTTGCTTTTTGTTTGTTGAGGTGCATAAGCTCTTTATATATTTTGGATGTCAACCCCTTATTAGATACGTCATTTATGAATATATTCTCCCATACTGTAGGATCTCTTTTTGTTCTATTGATGGTGTCCTTTGCTGTACAGAAGCTTTTTAGTTTGATATAATCCCACTTGTTCATTTTTGCTTTTGTTTCCCTTGCCTGGGCAGATATGTTCATGAAGAAGTTGCTCATATTTATGTCTGAGAGATTTTTGCCTATGTTTTTTTCTAAAAGTTTTATGGTTTCATGACTTACATTCAGGTCTTTGATCCATTTTGAGTCTACTTTTGTGTATGGGGTTAGACAATAATCCAGTTTCATTCTCTTACATGTAGCTGTCCAGTTTTGCCAACACCAGCTGTTAAAGAGGCTGTCATTTCCCCATTGTATATCCATGGCTCCTTTATCGTATGTATGTTTGGGTTAATGTCTGGATTTTCTATTCTGTTCCACTGGTCTATGGGTCTGTTCTTGTGCCAGTACCAAATTGCCTTAATCACTGTGGCTTTGTAGTAGAGCTTGAAGTCAGGGAGCATACTCCCCCCTGCTTTATTCTTCCTTCTCAGGATTGCTCTGGCAATTCGGGGTCTTTTGTGGTTCCATATGAATTTTAGAACTATGATATGAGTACAGCACATTTTTTCCTCAGTTTTCATGTCCTGAATTATTTCTGCCTCATTAAGTTTAGCTGAGGAGCCAAAATTCTGTCATTGTGGGGGGTTTCTGGGGTGTCACATTGAGAAGGAAGATATTTAAGATAGGCTATCATTTTGGTGTTACTTGAGTGTTACTCCAAGAAGTTATGGGCGCAGAGAAACACTAATCTGGCTGGTCATCCGTCTCTCCCATTGTGTAGCAGAACCCCATGCAGACTCTTTCACCAAGGTTGGGCCATAGCCTCATGTCATCAGCTCTGCTGAGTCTCTCCTAGTTATGTGATTCTAACTTCACGTGCTGCTCAGAATCATGTGAGGATTCAACAAGTATTTCCTCACAAATTTATTCTAACCCTGGTCAAAACCGTGAAGTAGGAAGCTTTCTTGTCAATTGTCATCTTTCTCTTATTAAAACACTGCTCCTTGTTGTTGGCACTACTTTGCATCCCTTCTGCTCCCACCTTTGTCCTACTCACAACTACTGTCTAGGTGGGGAATCTTTGCAACAACTTCTTCGAGCCACTCTATTACTATTGACTTTTTTCTGGATAAAGAAATCACTAAACTGACCTATTTTCCTTATTGACAGGATATCTTTATTTTTACATTGTTTGGTACATCTCCTCAACTTCCTTAATTCTTTTGTGAAGGGGAGGAAGTTGAAAATGTCCATACCTTGACTGGGGCATTCTTGTGTGGCTATTTTATTTGATTTGGGAGAAAAAAATTCCAGGATATATCCTGAATCTCATGCTCCTTTTTTCAAGAAAACAAGTCTACATTCTAAAGCTAAAGATATCAAGTTTTCTCATTTTCTTAGAACTTTCTAGAAGAAAATGTCTTTCCCAGGGTTCCATTTAGACAGGTTGTGGGTACCTGAGTAGTGGGTGGTACAGAAATATGGGCTAAGCTTAGAAATCAAACAAATGAGAAACATTCTGTTTCTTTAATCCTTAGCATATTTTGTGTCTTTCTATGTCATTACGGATCTGGAATCTTTTTGATTCTGAATTACTGACACCTTCTAAATTCATATTTATGGCTTTTGAGTCAATTCCTATTCCAACAGATAGCAAGTGTAGTTAGCTTGAACAGTGAGCTGGGCCCTATACACTCAAATGGTGTTCAATGGAAATTATTTCTTGTGCTTTTTCCTGAGGCTACTGCTAAATTGCGGTGTGATCGCTTCAGTTAGAACGTACTGCAGCCTTGTGAAAATTCTCATACCCTCATCAACACCGTGGGAAATTTGAAGCACAACAGAAGTAAGCTTGGTGCTGGTTAGAATGTGATTTCTCCTGAGGGCGTTTGGAATTTGCTGTGGGTTAATGAGAACTTCACTCATTACTCCAGTTCACAAGTTTTCCCACTGGCTGGTGGGAATTGTTCACCATTTCTAGACTGCAGAAGGAAATTATAAACAATGGATCCAGAGTTTGAAGCTGGAAGGCTTATTTCTTGTCTAGTTGTCAGATCCACGTAGTTGGGTTGCCTGAGCTGTCAGCACCGCTTCTGGCAGAGAGGACGGTCCGTGTTCTGCCTCACACCTTATCTGAACCAGAGAGCGCTCGCTCAAATAAGAAGCCTTACAGGTGTGTCAAGACGACCTGTCCCATGTTCGGGAGCCCACTCCACTTGGGCCGGCAAAGGTGATTGAGCTGGCAGTACCTACTGCTATTTCAAGGCAGAGGAAACAGCATCAATGAAGCTGCCCCACATACATCCCACAGGGCTCACTGTCCATTCTTTAAAGCCTGTCCTTCTAGTTAGTATCATTGGTAATGTGCCAACCAATGTCTGAGAAGACCAAACACATTTTTGCTCATGGACAAATAGATTGGATTGCTTTGCCCTTGTTAAGAGAGCTCTGAAGGGTGGAGGCACAGGAGAGGGGTGTTTTGCTTGCGGAGGGAGACGGAGAGGGAGTTCGGAACCTGGCATGCTGTAAAAAGATGTCAGCCCTTGGTAGGTGGTGCACTGAGGGGTGCTGGGCAGCCCAGAGACCCCAAGAGATGATTTTTAAAGTGAGTGCTTCTCAATCACACCTCTGCTATAATGTATCACAGAAGTGTCACATTCCCTTATGTGTAACAGGGACTTCTTTGTAACGCTCGTTACACAAGTGGTTCTGAGCTGGGGCATAACGAGGTTTCTATCAGGTCCTGAGAAAGGGTATAATTTGGAAAAATCACTGGGGTTCTGTTTTAACAAATTAGGTAGGATTCATGTAATTGTATGCATCATTTACAAAAATGCAGTTATTTTTCCGAGACAGTCAAAGCTTGATGTCGCAGGGTTTTGTCAACACTGAGGATGTGTAGACTCTGAATCAGGGAAGGTTTTTTTGTTTCAAGTCAGTCTTCAGATGCAGTTTGTCCTGCTGTAGGTGGGGGCGCCTTCAGTGGCTATCGATAGTACCCTTAGAAAGGCTGTTGTATCTTAAGCATGTGCTGTGAAATTGGCCCCGAATATATGCTAGATCAGGGAAAATGTAGAGCAAAGAAGGTTTGTGGAAGAGTTGAGGATACTGGGCAGAGTATAAATTTGTACTGAAGAGAAGGGAGTTTGTAAACTGTGGGCAGAATCAGAGAAGGCTGGCAGGAGGTGAACTGGGCCTGACAAGTGTGTGCACAGTCTGTAGGTATGTAAGATAGGCCGTGAGGCTTCACAGTGCCCTCTCTAAGGCTGGCAGGAGGGGAACTGGGCCTGACAAGTGTGTGCACAGTCTGTAGGTATGTAAGACAGGCCATGCGGCTTCACAGTGCCCTCTCTAAGGCTGGCAGGAGGGGAACTGGGCCTGACAAGTGTGTGCACAGTCTGTAGGTATGTAAGATAGGCCGTGAGGCTTCACAGTGCCCTCTCTGCTCTTAGGACTGGCCAGCTTCCAGCAGGTATTTACTGAGCAGCTCCGACAACGTGTCGGCCATTGTTTTGGTGCTAGAGGTACAGCAGTAAGTGAGCTGCCAGAATTCCTGCCCCAAGGGATTTTAAGTTTGCAATGCCTATGTATGGCAAAGAAGTAAAAATTAGAGATGCTTCATGTAAAATATATGATTTGTTTCGCAAAACATCCTTGAGGAGAGATTAGGACAGTGGGGAAAAAAAGCATTGAGTAACATTCTCTCTGTTCCCACCTTTCTGTCAGGTCACTGATATAAATGACAATTCTGGCCCTTGCTCACCCTCCCATAGCTCTCTGGCATCCTTTCCTGTTCTCTGAACACAAAGGAATGAGGAGGTTACTTGGGAGGTCATTGTTCTGAGGAGGTGACCTACTACAGTCACCAGAGATTCTGGAATTCCATCTGGAGAGAAAGCAAGGAGCAAACATGCCACGAAGAGTCAGTGGGTGAGCAGACCCAGAGGGGAGAGGCACAGGGAAAGTCAGCTGCATGGTAGGGTCCCTAAAAAGAATAAGCCGTGGATGGATTTTAAATCCTCTAAATACAAGGCCAGTGTCAGTGGCTGTTTTCAGGAAAACCAGAGGAACTCGGCATCCCCCCATGTGTTGTGGGACTGTGTGGCCTCAAGCAGTGAAGTTAGGAATCAGTTTTGTCTTCTTTCTCAGACACTCATCCTGGAACCCAGCAGAACTGCTGTCCGTGCGTGTGGTCCTCGGTGTGCTGCAGAAGTGGTTACTATGTCACTGTGGATGCTTTCTCTGGCCCAGGTCCTAGACTGTCAGAGAAAAATAGCAGCAGAGCCCTGCATGGCATTAGGTGGGAAATATTCCTTCTCAACAGTTAGCATGAGAAGCCCTGACCCATGTCCCTTGCTACTGAAATGGGGTTTGGGAGCTTGTTAGACATCCAGAATCTCCATCCCACCCCAGAGTCCGGAGGTGAAATTTGGGGCATGGGCCTTGGCAACACATCGTCCCACTGTACCTTTCTGGGCCACTCACACCCCCTGCCGCCTCTCCCCACAGCTGCGCCCAGGGGCAGTGTCGGTGGGTCCTGGGGGAGGAACTGGACTACAGGCATTCAGTTCTTCTTCATTAAACTAGGACTCCAAAACCAGAAGGGCCTAAGTCACAGAAAACAAAGAAATGGTCTCATTTCAGACACATCTAGAGTCTCTGCTGGTTAAACTTCAGAAAGCCCACAAAAAGCCCCCAGACATTTTAGGGTGTGAATTTTGAACATGTACTTCTTGACATCTGTTTGGCTGCCGTGACCTTCAATTCACCAAAATATGGAAACTTCATTATGGCCTTCTACACATATAATGAGGAAAAGTCTAATGTTGGTCTCAACCTCAGGCCCCTAAAGCAATACTATCCCCAACCACACTTTCCTACACAGCCAAGTAAGCCAAGGTCTTGGTTCCCTGGGAGTTCATATAAATGAAGTTTCCCCTCTTGTAAAATAGAAACAATATTGAGTCGCTTTGATTATCACAGATCTCTTAAGTAGAAGTGAAAACTCTTCATTAAAGTTTTATCTAGCTAAAGGGACTTCCTCCTCCTTGGTGTACATCCCCACCTTGAATGGTCCTGCCCTTTCAGTACTTTGTGGGTGAAAGTTAAAGCCGCTCTCACAACTTCATGCTATAACTGTGTTTTAGGGGGGCCTCAGGGGAAAAAAACAGTGAGAGAGCAACAGCAAACTGAGAAGCAAGAGCGTAAGAAACAGAGAATGAGAGGAACGAAGCCCTTGAGTGAGCCCCAGCTATATCCTTTCGTGGGGGTAGCCAGTAAGTGATTTCTTACAGAACACTGTATCAAAAAGAGCCTATTACATGTGCAGGGTGGAGGCAGCCTTCCTGGGTCGACCTAAAACTGCCTAGTCACGATATTAACATTGCCTTCAGCCAGTGGGACACATATATTGAAATGTTTTATATCACCGACTACTTTTCCTGTGTCTGGCAGCCCTGCTGTCTCAAACTCACAGCACTGTGACAGCAGTGAACTCAGGTTTTCCTGTCAAGAGTAACTGAAAGAGTTGTTTTAGAAATAGACCAAGGAAGGGAAGAATGAGTCTTCGCTATAGTTCGGTCCCTTTGAGGTCAGTGTCCAGCATCCTTGCCACGCCTACACACTTGGCTCTTTCTCTGACATAGGTTTAGTCAGTTTCATGTGCACGGACGTTTTTCTTTCATTCCTAGGTTTTTTTGGCGCATCGAGAAGTCAGTTAAGGAGCCAAAATACCAGAGAGGCGGACCGTTTTTGTAGTAAGAGTTGGTTTATTTTGTGGTTGGGGCCAAAAGAGAAAAAGCTTAGAAATGCCCCAAGGAATCTGATTTCGCTGATTGCTAATTTATCTAAATCAACTTGAAAACTTTGGATAAGCATTATTTAGACAGTAAAGGCAACAAAACTCCACTCAGTTGTGTCTGCTCTTATACCTGGACCCCAGGCTGACTGCTCTCCTGATTCCTTTCAATCCTTCCAGAAGCCTGAGGAGTGAACCTAATAGAAAAGGAATTCCACTTAGTTACCATCCAAAGGCATGTTTATGCTTTTGGATGGTAACTAAGTGGTAACATCAACTCATATTTTTTATTCAAGTTAATGCCCCACAGACATCCTTGTTGGCAAATTCTATTCTGGGGGTTGTTAGAACTGAAATTAGCCTAATGATTTAGAGCGGTGACTTTTATTAAGTGTCTCCTGAAATGAAGTTTTGATACTAAATGCCCTTAAGTGATTTAGCTGTAGATACTCATGAGAACTTCCCTCACTGTTGATCAGAACGACAGCCTGGTCTCCCTTCTTTCTCGTCTCAGAGATTAACTGAGGAAACATTGTTAGAAGTAGTCAGTTCTGGTTAGGAAATAACATTACTAAACACTTTTAGGTGGGTGGCATGTAATCACTGACATGCCAATTTGTGCGGGAAGTAGGAATTAGCACCCCTACCCTAGTGAAAGAAAAAAAAGGACATTAAATACCTAGAAATGTTGGAGTTTGGGTTCAGTCCTTAAGCAGAAAAAGGAGAGAGCTGGAGAGAAAGCGACCCTGAGTCAACAAGCCCTATGAACAGTGCTAGCCTCTGGGTAAGTATCTTTTTCCCTTGACATAAAGAAGTTAAAATAGCAGCACATTTTTATATACTCTGCCTCCTTCACCCTTAAGGACAAAGAAATTATTAAAGAGAAATAATATACTCAGCCCAGCTATTTTACATGACTGCAGTTCTTGGAACTAAACCACCAAGTCAGCTCTGGAAACAGAAAATTAATCCAATTGACCACTTGAGGGAGGTGGTGGGTTATCTTATTTGGAAAAAGGAACCCAGTTCTCTTTTAATAATGTGCAATTTTAAGAACTTTGAAAATCTGTGACCTGTAGATAAAGAGAGACCACAGGAATCCAGACAATGGCCTGTTCTTTGCTGGATCCACTCTCTTTCCTATTAAAATAAAGGGAATAAGAGAGATTTACTGAACACTTGTGATGGTCTGGTTGATGGATCACTTTAAAAAGAGGGAAGGGGGCAAAGTATAGGTAGTTTATTTTCACAAATCAGTTTTAGTTTTTTTCTGTGAAATAAATGAACAAGAAGCCCATTAAAATGGTTGTTACAATTCTTCTTTTTAATTGTTTACTCTATTAAGGTGACAATACTTGACAGTTTGATGTATGAACAGTGTTCACTTGCCTGACATAAACATAAATTATAAAATGAGAATGCAATGATCCTTCAACCTTTCATTCACTCATCCAGGTTAAATGTAGAATTTGGAGAGAAATCAAAATTAAATTTACTTTTACCTATAGTCCAACAGCTGTTTCTTCTTGTTTAATGGTGGCTGAAGAAAAGTTAGCTGAGATGAAGGGTAAAATGGGTCAATTCCAACAAAGCCATTGTATTTCATCAGAGCCAAGATGGGAAATCAAATCATTAAAGCCAGCCCTAGTGCAAACACCATCTATTCACTGATTCTTTTTTTCCCAGATATCATAAAATATACTTAAACATGGGTTTACTCCTCTTGGATTTCATCACAGTAGTTTATAAATCAAAATTTTCAAAGAGATTGGATGTAAAATTATTATAGAAACAGGAATTTTATTCAATTTTTAAAATCAATTTAATGCAGAGATATAGTGTATAGAGTCAAATAGCATAACATTTATGCTGTTTTTTATAAAAAGCAGAACTCCCCTGCTCCACCACTTGTCATCCCAACTCGTGATGCACAGACGAAACCACTTCCAATTCGTTTAGCCATTTCTTCTGGTATATAACTCCAGATGTCTAAATGCCATGCCTATACTACTCTTTCTTATACTTGGATGATTAAGCTTTAGATAATTTGTGTTGCTTCCACTTACTGGAGAAGAGAATCCAGCCTTATCAACTCTCCCCGTACCACTTAATGCAGACTTCCTGTTTCCTCATCCTCCCAAGTTAAGTGATCATTTTCCATTGAACCTGTGTTTAGTGTTCACTTTATTAGGACTGTATAAATGCTGTACACAGCTGAGCTAAGCAGGGTGCTCTGACCTTGCTTTTCAACTATTTGTTTTCCTAAATGAGAAACTGTCATTTTCTCATTCGCTTATTTTTACGAACTTGGTACTGACTCATCCCTCAAATCTCAGGAAGAAGTGTAAAACCCCTCTCATTGCTGTCACCTATAATGAGTGATCCATGAGTTTCATTTTTCGGGGCATCCATCCCCTTCTCCCCGAGCCCTCTGGCGGCGTCCTCACTCCCTAGGTGGTTCTTCAGGCGACTACTGAGTTCTTGCCCCGGGTCTCCCCTCCACTGTCAAACTGGGGCGTTCTCCTCATCCTTTTCCGTCTTTGCTCCGGTTTCCCCAGTCACATGCTTTTTTGTTTTTTTTCCTCTTCTTTTTCTGGAGCTCATTCTCCAATTGCTTCCCAAGGAAAGTTGAATGAATGGGAGGAAAATGTCTCTTTTCTACCTTCACATTTTCTTAAAGCTTGGCTTGGGACCTTAGTATTTTGGATGGAATTATTTTCCCTCAGAATTTTAAAGATGTGGTTCCATTACTTTTTATCTTCTACTTTGTTGTTATGAAGTCCCTTCAGCCAATACTGTTTTAATTCTTAATCCTACACATGGGATCTACATTTTCTCTCTGGAAGCTTTTGGGATCTTTATTTCTGGAGTTTTGAAACAAACAAATTATGTCCTTTCCCCTCTTGTTTATTTCCTTGAAGTCTTAATGAGGGTTTTCAATTTGGAAACACATGTCCTTGGTGATTTTTTGGCATTATTTTTGTGTATTAGTTATTTCATCATTTCTTCTCTTCATTTTTTTCTTTCTTTCTTTCTATAACTTCCATTATTCATATATGAGACCTGAGCTGTTTCTCTAATTTTTCAGATTCCTTTTGTTCAAGCTATTTTCCAAATCTTTCTCTGTTTGTTTCATTTTCTGGAATATTTTCTCAATTTTATCCTCCATTCTTCCTCTGGAGTTTTTTTATTTTAAATTTTGTTATGATCTTAAATTTTTTCGGAGCTCTTTTATGTTTGCAAACGACTGTATATTAAAAAATCCTATGCAGAATTCTTTTCATGTTTCACCAGGTGTAACAATACCTTCTTTTAGCAACCTAGAGATGTTTATTATAGTTTCTCTGAAGTTTTTTGGTGGATACTGGAATGCACCATGGACTTCTTCGAGGAAAGGCTTGTTGCCCTCACCGCTGGGAGTGCTGGGGGCAGAGAGTCTTCAGCAGTGAACCCTTCAAAGAGCATTTCAGCTGCAGAGGGCCACCTCCCCCGAGATCACCTCTTTCTGCGATGGCAGTCACTCTAAGGGTGTTCACATGGCACATGCATGCTTGGCCATCATGGCTCAACTTGGGACGACTCTGAGGAGTTTTAGCCCCAGACACGGAAGCTGAGGCTGTCACGGGGCCGACTCCTTCCCCTGCCCACCCTGCTTTTGTCCTCTCCGAGAACACTCCCTAGTAGATCTGCACACCTAAGTCCATCTCAGAGTCTGCTCCCCAGATAAACAAAGCTGTGACTGTTTTTTCCTCCGTGTAGTATCTGTCTCCTAATTTACCTGTACTCTGTTTATTCATTTTAGACTTTGACTTCATGCTAGAGACTTTCTATTCAATCTCCTTTGAAAGTAGAGTTGACTGGAAGCTTATGTAGGCGTGGCACATGTGTCTCTGAGTCCCTAGGTAGAAAGAGTTGGGAACCGGTTGTTTCTTCGGTGTCTGTAGGCCTTTTTTCTTGGCTCCGGGCAGTTTCCTCGTTTCTCCTGCTTGGAGAACATCACCCAGCCTGGAGCTTTCCAGAACTGAGTGGAAGAAGGAGCTGGGAGTCCCACTGTTAATATAAATATTTTTATACAATACTCCAGATTTTTAGTCTGGAATCTCAGCCCCCCATTTCAGCTCTATCTGGCAAGCTTACTAAACTTCTCTGTTTCAAGCTGTACAAAATTCTCTTTCCTCTTATTTCAGAATCCTCAGGGTGTGAGAGGGATAATCTCAAAGTGTGTGGGCCTGGGAAATGATTTGGGACATCTGACTTTTCCTTATACAAGTTTTCTCCCAGTTCCTTACCTATCAGCTCCCCCCCCCTTCAGAAGCACACCCCCAGTGCTTGATCCTTTCGAGGGATCTGCAGCAGAAATTGTGTTGTTTCTTAAGGACGTCCTTGGGAATTGTGAAGGCCTGGAGTTCTGTCCTCAGCTAAGTCAGTTACTGCTCATCCATCCGCTCTTCATCTTCCAACATTATATTTATATTGCTCACCTGCTGTGATCTCTGCTTCCATTCTCTCTTTATGTAGGTTCAGGTCTCTTTTCATTTCTTTACTGTGATTTGAGTGGAGCCCCAAAGAGAATGGGTATACCCAGGCTTTGCTTAAACCAATTTGCATCAATCAGAGTACTCTTCCTAGACTGAATCAGCACATGTGACGACATTGATTCTGTCCTCTTTTTAGAAACACATTCTTGCTGGCTTCCAGGACAACATATTTGTCTGGTTTCTTCCCACTTGGCTGGCTGTTCATTATCACAGTAAGCATTCTAATCTCCCATTTCTCGAAAAATAAACTTAACCATGAAAAAGCAAATCAAAATGTCAGTTATCTTAAATAATATTAACCTAAGTAGGTATCTTTAGTAAGACTAGGTATGATGTCACAGCTGAAAGACTAAATGCCACATGTCATGCATAGTAAAAAATAAAACAATTCGCAAATGAAAAGGAAGCACATACTTCTCAAAGATATTTATTTAGCACTCAGCAAGGAAAAATGGGTTTAACATTTCTCTTTTTTGAAATATTATTGTGAATTTCAAACATTTTAAAAATATGAACACATTTTAATTTACTGAGCCCTAGTAATTGAGGAAGAAAAATTTAAAAAACATACAAATTGAGATTCATGCTTTAGAGTCATTCTTCAGTGAAATCAGATGATACTCCCCAGATAAAGGAAAGCAGCCCATGTTTTTACTATGCTAATTTTTTGTAATCATGTGTAAGATTCACTTGAGCATGCTAAAAAGGATTTAATATCTCATCAAGGACAAACATCCTAAGGCCACTTTTAACAAGTCCACACCCTAAGCCCTTTATCAGTTCCCCCAAATCCTCAACTGCCTATAAACCCCCTAGACAGCGCACCACCCCGGGCTCTCTTGTCCCCTCCTGGCTCACGAGCCGGGAGCTCTGTCCTCTCACTGTACCTCCCAATAGAAGCCTCTGCCCTGGCTCTCCTACCTTGACTGTTTGCTAAGTTCATTCTTCCACTCCGCAAACAAGAACCCCGGCATCAATATTATGTGATAAAGTGATTAAAGATAATTCGGAATGAAAGAAATAGGAAAAAATACAACTTTATAGAAAAAAACTTCAATGACTATATTTCTTGATCATTGACCCATGAAATCATAATTTCAGAAATTTTATTTTTTGGCCATTTTAGATCATCTGTACAAATAAACAATTGTGAATATTTATTAGAAATTTAAAAATATACTTGTGCATACGTTATGCTTTTCAAGTTGTAATAGGCAGCAAAAAGCTAGGTTTTGTGTGCAATTAGTAAATACCTTTTCTTTAAAATTCAAACCATAGTAATTGTAGCCATTAGTGAGGTAAACTTGACATTATCTTCATTCATGGTTAGTTTATCAAGGAAGCATTTGGTAAGGAAAATTTAGTGTTAGATTTGTAAACAAAATATTTCTCAAAATATTAGTCCTTAAATTGATTATTTAGAGAACATAACAAGCATAGGCTAAAGTTATTACGTATAGAAACAAGAATGATACATATAGTTTCAATACACTTGTTAATTAATTAGTGTCTGTTTTTCTTCAACAATTGCATATACATGCAGCGGTATGGGTCTGAGGCAGGTGCTGTTGTCACTCGGCCACACAGCCCTGTGGTTTTTGAGTCCTGGGAATTGCTTGTCTTAATCTGAACATTAGAGCTCTGTCCTATTGTCTTTTCATGTAATAGGAACATGGCTTGAATGACAAAGCCCCACTAATTACAAAGCGTAATTTAATAGTTTTAAGTGCAAAGAGCATTCCCTAAGCAGTAAAATCTTTTGTTTGGAAAATTCTAAACAAATTATATTTTACTTTATGTTTTACTATTTAGGTAATGAGATTTTGCAAGAACAAAGTTTCCTTAAGATTTAAAATGCTCATTGTTCCATAAGTAGGACACACATTTAGAAGGATTTTTTTTTAAGGAATATTTCAGTGATTACCTCTGTCTCAAAACAAAACTCTTTTAGCACTTAATATTATCAAAATCTTCCTTACATTATTTTTTGAATCTTCTCTATAAGTTGAATAGTAGAAATGTTGTCATCCCCAATCACTGATTTGAATTATTACTTTGAATTTAGAGTTTGTGTCTGAGTGAAATATCTCTCTGGCTTAATTATTGAGCTGGTAGAAATGTGTCACCTAAATCTTTATCTTTCTTCTGTTAGAAAGATTCATAATCCCAAGCTCTAATAGTTGGAAGTGTATGTGATAACCTGTAGTCCCCATTTTTTAAATTCTCCTGACAATAACCTTGCTAAGTATTGCCACCCAACTTCTGTTTGGTTACTTCCAGTAAAGGAGAACTTTCTATTTTAGGCATATTGTGTTGCAAATCAAAAACTCTAAAGACTGAGATACCTATGAAATAAAAGGGTGTATTGAGTCTTAACAGATGCTCGCCAGAGTAAGGACTGAGTCATGGGACAGAACGTTTCTGCTTCACCAGCTGCAAGGCCAGTTAACAGAGACAACGTGTTCACCAGACTCAAGAAACATCACATTTACAAGGGGTCCCAAGGAAAGAAAGTTCTTTAAATTCACATTGACTGTAGATAAGGAAGGTGGGCTAAAGCGAAGCCAGGAAAGTCCGGGGACAGGCGGTTAGTCCATAGAGAAGGCTCGTGGGTCGGTTGTTGATGATGGTCAGATACTGGTCACACCGAAGGGGGATGCGGCGGTTCTGGGGACTTAGGTGATTGTTGAGATGACTTCATCTGGGATTGTGGAATTTCTGGTTAGCTGTGGCCTGCAGCTATTGACTTTCCCTTGTCTCTTTCCCTCACTCTCTGGCCCTTATGTCACTTAATTTAGGACATTTCAGAATTTTTTCTTACTAGGGTCATGTTTGGGTCATTACCAGCTATTTTCACCTTCATACAGATTGCTACCTATCGAAGTATTTTGTGGATTGGACCGTGGAGCAGGAAGGCTTAACTTTAAAAGGCTCAGGAATGTAACTTGACTAGGTGAACTCTGACCTAAAAGAAAAGGGCACCATTGTTCCAGTGGGATTATTATTGTTATTACATAGTTAATAGAAAAGATTGTCAGCCATGTTGGCCCTGGAGGTGGGGAAAAGAGTGTTTCCCCAGATTAGATTGACGTCAGTATCCTGTGAATTGAGAGTGTTCTAGAATGCAGCCAGTTTGCAGAGAACTGAGGCGCTGAGACAGCTTACTAAGCCAAAGTGCTCCCTCCCCTTCTTTTCTAGTCTTCACGGATTCCTTTATTTTAATGACTTTTTGTCAACACTTAGAGGTAAGGAATACAATCTGCTAAAAGCAGCAAGTCATCCTGTCAGACAATAGATACTTTAAGAGCCAACCCCTTGGGATAAAGAGGGAAATTTAGAAGAAACTGTAGACAGTTCCTGCTATCCATGAATTTACAAACCAGTGGAGATAAGAAAAGAGACAACTAACTCATAAATAAAACACATAAAACATGAAAGCTTTTGTAACTTTATAGAATGAAGTATTACGTACTGACGTAAACTCCAGAACACACAGATTCATCAAAGCACAATGGGGTTGAGAATGTTTCTGCAAAAGAGAGGGAAGGAAGATGATTTTTCAGGATTGGAGGAAAGCTTTTGGGGAAAGAAGAGGTGTTCTTGGTAAGAGTCAGGGCATCCTTTGTGACCCTTAAGTCTCCACAGAGTAGAAGGTTAGAATATTTATCTATGCCCAGAGTCTTGCTGTCTGGGCAGCATTTCTTCTTTGCTCCAGCTTTCTGGTGGACTTTTCCTTAAGAGAATTTGGACTCTTCCCACCACTCAGGGATCTGGCACAGGATTGCTTTGCCTTGTACCTGAGATAATGGGGTTTGATCGTTGAAAGTCTCCAGCAGCCTCTTTTTGGAATCTTCCCCTATGGGTTCTGTGCTTGAGAGTAGGCTTGAGCCCCCATCCCTTGTATAGCTCCTCTGCTGAGGTTTTAAGCTGCTTCCCTTGGGCACCTGCAATGAATGAGGCAATACCTCTCCTCTTCAAGTGAGATCTCTGCCTTCACTCCTGGTGCAGATAGGCAGTCAGCTCTAAGAATTCATTTACAGGCATCATTTTTAGGACTGTCCTGAGCTGAGAGTGACTTTGTCCAGGGAATGAACTGAATCATTGCCTTTGTCACTTGCTCCTCTGACCACCTTTGGCATTTGGTAGTCTCTGCCCAGTTACTGGGTGTTAGCCTGGCTGCATCCACTGAGAATGCCTTTGTATATTCCATAATTAAAAGCCCAATTTCAAGCCCATTTTAACTAGGGCTGTTGCACTTCACACAAGTAGACTTCACCTACCTCCCCCACGGGGAGGTGAGATTTGTGACACTGGGAAGGCTTAACAAAAAAGGAATTTATACACCCCCTCCTCCCAGCACTGCTCACCCACATACTGCAGGCTGCTTGGACTGATTTATGACATTTCCTAATATAGCAGGGGTAAGATGACTTACTTTGAAAATAGAATTAAAACTTTCCCTTTTTAGGAGCAAGCACCACTTTGGCAACACCATCAGCCCCAAGCACATTAGTTCTTGTGGTCAAAACATCAACGGGGTGCTTTGTTCACAAAATGTTCAGGTCGTGATAAGGCCAACAAAGAAACTGTAAGACTTTATGAGCTGAGTCTTTCCAAGTATGCTCCAAGTCAAAAGTCCTGAGAGTAAAACTTTCTCCTGTAAACAGGGCCTAAATGAGCTGGGCTAAGAGTTTTCATGAGTGAACAGAGGTGTCAGGGTGTCGTACTGGCCAAAATAAGGCACCTCATGAAAAGTAGGGAACGATTGATAGGCCCACAAAGTGCGCAGCTCTCTGAAACTTCCAAGTAAAGGATCTGAGATAGGCTCACTAATTAGCTTTCTGGAGCAGCGTAGGAGAGTGGGGAGCCCTTTAAAGAGGTCTCAGGGAGTGCTGAGTGCTGGAAAGTTTATTGCGGTGCTCATAAACAATGGCACTGGACAGGGAACTGAAATGAGATCCTCTGAGCCGCAGGGCACCTGCTCTGGGAACTCATCTTTATGGAACCTTCCTTGATGCTAAACTATGATTACTTTCCTACTCTAGCGCATCAGCATTTTAAAGGAGAACTCAAGATTGATTTTCAGTGTTTATATAGTGCTTTATTTTTTTAAGGAGGAGGTGAGGATGTGGTAGGGTGTGTGTGTGTGTGTGTGTGTGTGTGTGTGTGTGGGTGTGGGTGACATGCCAACAGCCTGGGAGAGAGGCATCTTGAATCCTCAGTGCAAGTCCCAGCTCCAACTGTTAACGTTATTAGGTGATCACAAAATCTCTCTGGGATCCTGTTTTGTCATCTGTAAAATGAGGGAATTGGATGAAATGTCACGTTGATTTAGAACATCACTAATCATGTCCTACATTTACTAGGGCCTTAAGACATCTTATTTGTTATAACAATCCTTGAGGCAGGCATAATAGAGAACATTATCTCTGTCTTAAAGAGCAGTAATATGAGATTCAGAGTAGTCAAGTGATTCACTTACGAACCACAGCAAATATATTGTGCAAACTGGGACAGGAGCCCAGGCCTCTTGAGTTCTAGTTCTTTCTACATCTCTCAAGACTTGTAATTTACATGTCTAGAGACCCTCCTCAAATGTAGTACTCGGAGCCAAGGAGAGCCCACTATGTATCTCCTATGTAACTATGATGTGTCTGGCTCTAATTCTGCAGTTTAATAAATATTGTTCAATGAAGCCTTGAGGAGCTTAGGTGATAATGTTCTTACTTTAGAGTCCAGAGTATAATAATGATAATAGTTACAATTTTTTGAACTGCTACACTGTGTCAGGATCATTATATGTATCATCTCATTTATTGTTACTCATTTTATAGATGATTTATTCACTGGTAAATCACAAAACCAATAGAGTAGAAATGGGATATGGGGCTTAGCTTCCTATTTCTCAGGATGTCAGTTATTTGTTTCTTGGACCTCTCTCTCTGTGTATCTTTCTCTCCGTGCTTCCTCCAGGTCGGAATTCACACCCCCTCTGGCTCTCTGAATTGGAGGAAAGCAGCTGAGAAAGATTAGAGGCCCGGTCTATGTTGCGGGAGGATAAGGTGGGACTTGTGGGACCTAAGAATAGAGGAAACCTGCCGGTGGCTTTCTGGTAGTGTTGCTCTGGAAGAGAATTGTTTCCCTAAGAAGGGAGGCTGTGTAATAAGTGGGAGGAAGAGGGGATTCCCTTGCCCCGGAGCACGACACAGAGACAGCAGCGTGTTAAGGAAAAAGCAGGAAGGAGTGACAGACATTCTAGCAACAATGTGTGAAGACTGATGTTTGAGACCTGTGTCGTTTTGCCTACCTTCTTGATGCACTGACACAAGGAAACACCCTGCGTTTCTTGGAAGTCTGAGGTTTCATTTGGGAGGAGATATCTACTCATTAGTGGGAGATATCCTGGAAGTCTGAGGTTTCATTGTGCTGTCAGCCTATTGGAATGGGGCCTTAGAGAAAGTAGTTTAAGATACAGAAATTAAAATTAACTTCTAGCATATCTGAGATTATAGACTGAGATACATATTTTCTACAAAAGATTTCTCAGCACTTCATGTGGAGACAAATGTTTAAGAAACTGAGTCACCATTCAGTGTCCTATACTTCAGGCATCTAAATTCAAAAAAACCTATGACACAAGATTCAATATTATATTGATGTTTTGGCTAGCAATTAATGTCCATCACTTTAAATTAATGTTATAAATTTGATTTTCATTGGTTTATTATTTCATTTAACTCAATTTAAGTTGTAAAGTTCTTTGATTCTATAGTTTCATGTTTTTATACATATAAAATACTTATACCTGCTTTTATTTTTGCACATATTTAAACATTAAATATATCTAATATCAACATTAGGGTCCTTGAGAGTATTTCTTTCTTCATGGCCCACTGACTTTGGAGGAGCAATGTTCTAAATCAGGAGTGATTCTGACAGTAGTTGTTGAAAGCCTAAAAGGAGGAGGAAAAGACCTAGGTCAGTAGGGGTGGTATTTTGGGCCACTCCCTAGAAATGCCACCTTACTTTCTTTATTCAACATGTACTACAAATAACGTAGCTTTGCTTTGAAATATTTATTTAGTAATAACTTAGCTTTGCCTTGAAATATTTATTTGGTAATAAATATTTATTTCCAAGTAAAGAGTAAGTCAGTAGGACTGGCTTAAATAAGCTGTTATGGTCAGCAAAGTTTATCTTTATTCTTTCAGTCTTCCTCAGAGTGCCATCCCAAATCTCCTCTTGGTATTCCTCACTGTCCCCTTTGGGAACCCTTTACCTTCTAGGAATGATGGGCAATGATAGAAGAGTAGCCAGCTAGGCCTTGTCTGCATGTCCTAGCCCCTGACTCTACTCACAACCACCTAAAATCAGTATTGCATGTCTGCGGGGGGGGGGGGGGGGGGTTGTTTTTTCAGGAGAGATCACTTGTTTTCTTTTACTGATTTTTGCTTTTCTAATTAGAAAAATGTATCTTATTCTTCAATACTTGATTTTCTTATCTAATATTCTTCTGTTTTGTTGCTTATTGCCTCCCAGAGTAAAAACTTGCAATATAATAAATAAGACCGTAATTTAAGGTAGTAGCTTTAGGGTTTATTAGGTCCTCTGTGATGGCATGTGCATTTTAAAAGAGTCTTCCTAAGGGAATGCTTTACTCCCAAAGGTTGACTTCAGTTGTGGGATTTTGGATCCTGTGATTTTCTTGTGAGGTCACAAGGCCTTTTGAGGTTCACCAAATAACTTGTAGGCAACTTACTGGTTTATAAGATAGAGAGTAGAGCATCTCTGTTTATTTTGGTTAGACATTAAAATCATATGAAGTAAGTAAGATCAAATAAAATTTGAAAAAAATACCATTTGCAGTAGCATCAAAACAAACAAAACCCGATACCTAAGAATAAGCCTAATGTGCATTGAAAAATGTGCAAGACCCTACCTTGAAAGTTAGAGAATGTTACTAAGAGAAATGGAGAAGTTAAATTAGTAGAGATAAGCCATGTTTGTGAACTATTAGGCTCAGTATTCTTAAAATGCCCATTTTCTCCAAAATGATTTACAGATTCAACTCAGTCTTAATCACAGTCTAAAAAAAAACTTTTAAAGAGGAAATGATAAATTCTAAAACATTTGAAGAAATTGACAAATTCTAAAATTTACATGGAAATGCAAAGACTCTAGCATAGACAAAATCATCTTGAAGAACAAAGTACAAGACTTATACTACCTGATTTCAAGGTGAATTATAAAAGTAAAATAATCAAGACACTGAGGCATTGATGTAAGCATAGAATAAATAGATTAGTGAAACAGAATAGAGCTCAGAAATAGACTCACACATATAACCAGTTGCTGTCCATCAAGGCATCCAGTCAGTGGGGAATTCACAGGGAAAGGAAAGTCTTTCAACAAATAGTGCTAGAACAACTGAATATTCATATGAAAATGAACCTTAGCCTCTACCTCACATTATAAATAAAAATGACATGTAAAAGAACCATAAAACATCTAGAAGAAAACACAGGAGATTATCTTCATAACCTTGAGGCAAGCAAAGATTCCTTAGAGAGGAGACAAAAAAGCATACATTATGAAAGAAAAGTATTCATAAATAATCTTCATCAAAACTAACAATCTATTTAGGAAAGGCCATGACCAAAAAAATGAATAACTGCACCACAGACTGGCAGAAAATATTCACAATTCACACAGCTGACAAAACATCACATGCAGAAGAGATAATTCCCTACAAGTTATCAGTAAAATGACAACTCAATAAAAAATGGGCAAAAGGCTTGAACAAGAACTTCACAAAAGAAGATATAAGAATGACCGATAAGAATATTAAAAAGGGGTTCAACAGCATTAGTAAACAGGAAATGAAATTTAAAACTATGATGGGTTAGCATTTCATACTCACAAAAATGGCTAGAATAAAAAAGTTTGGCAATTCCCAAATCGTAAGTTGGTAGGGTCGTGGAGCAACTGGTGCTACCATGAAATTAGTTTAAATTTTGGCTCATGTTAAATTCTGTCCAAAATTATTTGATTTGTTGACAATTTTTTTTCTAGAAAATTTTTATTCATTCATATACTCACCCAACAATTATGTACATAGAGTTTATGATTCTCTTCAAGGACTAGTTTACAAACCGAAGCCTTGTTAAATTGGTCACCGTATAGCTAGTGTTTTTAATCATATTTTCTTGATTCCCAAACACATGTATTATTTTACAACCAATGTCAGAATACATCTGATAACTGATTTTCTCACCAAGGAATCTTTATTGAATCAATGGCACATTTTATAATTGAAATGCATTAAATAAATTTAGTCTTATATTCAAATCAGCCAGCTGTTGTTTCTAGAGGAAGTTAATTTGAAATGTTAAAAAAAAAAATAGTATAGCCAAGGACTATCTATTTCCATGTGATTTAAGAAAAAAAAGTCTTAGGAGTTGGAGATCCTTATATTTTATTTATTTATTTACTTGGTGGCGGGGGGGTGGTTCTTTCTGGTTTCTTTTCCCACAAAGACTGAAAGCAGAGCCTTTAAGTAAGTGATGAATGGTTAAAAAGGTGATTTGATGAAGGGGATAGGGTTCTGGAATCAGACAGACCTGAGTTCAGATTCTTGATTTCCCAGTTAGTTGAATGCAGGCTGGTTGCTCATCCCCTGGGAGCCTCAGTTCACTTCTGTATAATGATGCAGGGCTCAGTGCACGTGGTGAAGTTTAATGCACTTTCATTTACACGGTGCTCAGAGCCGGTGCTCCCCATATCGTAGGTGCTCACTAAATTGCAAATCTTACTATAAAATCTTCCTTCTGATTAGATCAGAGCCAAGGTGAACTGAGCGCAAGACACTTATGGCTGAGGTGGTTTGTGGACTAGGTGGAGATGAGAGGCTTATCAGAGGCACCTTCGCTACTGAAACAAGAATGAATTCCAAGGACAAACCTTTGCCTCTCAATTAAGATTGAAGGCTGATTGGTTAAGGAAAAACTAGAACCAGAAAGTCTCCCATTTTACCAGGATGCCAAATTAATTTTACTAATTCAATTTTCAAAGACTATTTAATGGTTTAAAGTTAAATCAGTTTAGCAGTTTTCAAAAATGATTAAAAAATAATAATAGATGGTGGGGAAAGTTTGCAAATCTCCTAAGCCAGTCAAACCTGACTATGACCTCTCTTCTTAAGCCTCATGGCCACAGCATGGAACTGGTTGAAAGTGTAGGGTTTGGGACTTTTGTTCTTGTTTGAGATGTAATAAAGCCTCATGTAATGTTAAGTTTGCCTATGTAAATAGATACAGTTCCAGGAAACCAAATGGCTCTTTTCAGAATATATGAATTTTATTTTTCATGATTATGTGATTTGTTAGGTAGTTTCCTATCTTGGCATTTTCCAAACACTAAATAGAGAAAGTCAGAGACTTGGCCCATTCAATCTCTTTATCTAGGTGTTTTTATTCTGCAGAGCCATATTTAAGGACTCACTAACCAAAACCATAAATGTGCACCTGGAAACAAGCTATACTAGAAAGTGGTGTGTCTTTGGGTTTGTATGCCAAAGAGTTCTGTTCTTTTCGTTTATTGCTCGCTCTATCGTGGCTTTTTGATGACACACACAAATTACTTAATTTTTATGAGCTTTCAACTTCATCTTTAAAATTGCATTTGTATCTACTGGGCTGTGGAGAGGAACATAGGGATTAGATTTGCTCATGAGATGTAAGTTACTTCCTCAGAACAAGAGACACCTGAAAAGAGGGACTTTCTGAGGAAGGAGACTCCATGACTCAGAGGGTAGGGGGTGAAGAGGGAAGCTGGGTGCCGTCTGAGAACAATGCCAGGACACACGAGCAGGGATTCCAGGAGCTTTGTGGTCCTCCCATGTGTGTGTCCTCACTGGCATTCATTCTCTCCCTCACTGAGCGACCAAAGTTGGGGCTTTACCAAGTTCAAGGCACTTTGCTAGATACTGAACATACAAAGATGACTAAGATTGGTCCTTTCTTTTAAGGAGCTCCTGTGTACTGGGGAGACAGATCAGTGCTCTTACAATACAGTGGGGTAAGTGCAATGGGAACGATAGGGGCAGATAAGTTCTTCATTTAACTTGGGTAGTAAAGACAGGCTCTTTAATCGTTGAAAGAAAGGAGTTAGTACAGAGCAGGGAGCCACTGCAAGAGAGGGAGCAACATGGTAGAGGAATAAATGTGCAAAGGAGCAAGTCACCTGATATGGTAATTGGCTTGAAGTGCCTACTGGGTGTTAAAACACTCAGCTACCTCAATCTGAAGCTCTGATGAGAATCAATGACTCCTTTTCAGAGCTTCCCTCTGTGTGTGTGTGTGTGTGTGTGTGTGTGTGTGTGTGTGTGTGCGCGTGTGTGACTTTGTAGCAAGAGAAAATTGGAGAAATAACCATGGAAAATGCCCCTCTGCCAACTTTGCCCATTCAAAAACTTTGGGAAGCACATCACATAAGCAATGAAGTTTTCTGAGAAAGCTGTCCCTAATTTTGAGTGTGATTTTAAAGTCCCAGAACGATGAAGAATGTCAGTGCTTGTTGCTATGAGATTCACCAGGAAAAGAAGGGATCAGAAATTATTGATGGGAATTTAAGAAGCCTAAGTGGCACTTAAGTAGAACATCCCTGCAACGGAACCTTTCTAACATGGCTTTTTTATTGTACTTGATTCCATGTCCATAAATGCTCACAAGATGTAATTGTATTTTCTTTCATCAGTGTGATTAAGGGTGCCTCAAAACCTAACGGAGATGGTGGCAGTGTGACTTCATAACCTTTGTCAAGTTGACAGGTCAAATACCTTGCGGTTCTTTAAAAAATAAATCCATGAACATTCTAGTGCTTTATTTATTCAACTCTTCTTTTATATCTCCCAATAAAATTTTATAGAAAATGGGAAAATTGTTGCTTATTTCCCTGAAGGGTAGGGAAAAGGAATTCCCATGTACCTGCATCAGATTGGGAGGTTTCCCTTTCTTATGGCCAATAAATGTGAAAACAGATCTCACTTTACCTGTAGTTCCCATCGATTATTTGGGTTTTATCCATGGTTGGGTTGGGCAGGGTCGGGGTAGTTCTGGTCTAGTAATAAGGTATCATATTCAATAGATGGCAAGATAAATTCAGGTATAGTACTTTAATTATTAATCTAATAATCCAAATTCCAAGTTGTCTCATAAAACACTCAATTTTTGTTTATTTTTAACCTCTCGGGTTAATATGCATCTTTTCCTATTATCATTAATGAAATGTAGACGATTGTACTATGTTTTTTAAAGATGGCACAGCACTTTTATCTTTTAAATCACTTTTGTTAGAGGACCCCAGAATCTGAAAGAGCTTGTGTGATAGCCGGCATCCCATGCAGCCCCATCTGTATTTTTACGCTGCTCATCAGGACTGCGCTACTTCTAGGGCTTCCCATGGATGAGCTTATCAGTGTGTCCTCCTGACCAGGCGCTTGTGTTAGTTCCTCGAAGGCCGTAGCCCCCAAATCTTCTCAGGTCTTTCTTCATGTAGTATTCATTGTTCCATTTTATTGAGGAGGAAAACTAGATTTTTGGAGCGATTAAGAGAATGGCTCAAGGTCATAAGTGACACAGCCAGGATTCCGAAGTTTGGTGGCCCATCCTATGTCACAAAACCCCTACAGTTGGATTTGGTAATGTATCTGTGAGTCATTGAATATTAGGGCTTGAGGTGAGCAAGACAAGGCCTCAGAGAGGGTGCAAGAGGAAACGACTTTGTAAAGAAATAATTGCCATGTAAACCATCAGTGACCATGTGATATAAAGGGCCAGGGATACTCCTTACACCTACTGCTTACAGCATTTTGTTCTCAGTGTACCACACTATCTTCTAATGCCCTAGTAGGACTGAGGCATATATTGTAGCATTTAAAAGACAAGAGCATTGCTTGGTTTCAGTCTCAGGTCTCATGCATACCTTCTTGACCTTGGGTGAGTCATTTAACCTTTTCTTTGCTTCAGTTTCATCACCTTTGAGTTTATGTATGTAAAGCACGGGGCTTGGCATCAGGTGTGTACTCTGTACAGGATAGCTGTGTTTTGTTGTCCATTTGCTTTGGTGCCTGTTAGTAGGGGCTTTCTTTCTAGGCAGTGGAAACATGAAGACCCAAACCTTCCCTGGCCCTTTATATCGCATGGTCACTGATGGTTTACATGGCAATTATTTCTTTACAAAATTGTTTCCTCTTGCACCCTCTCTGAGGCCTTGTCTTGCTCATCTGAAGGCCTAATGTTCACTGATTCACAGATACATTATGAAATCCAATTGTAGGGGTTTTATAATGCAGAATGGACCACCAAACTTTGGAATTGGCTCTGGGCAAATTTAAAAGTGGTTATTTCTTATGTCTCTGGATTTATTTGGACTTACTCAGGATATTGGTGGGGGAATGGACCAGGTGACTTCTCATGGTTGTTTTCAGCTTTGTGAATCAACACTAACAAAGCTATTTGCTTTACCTTTAAAAGAGTAGGCATATACTTTGCACGAGGTCCGCAAAACCTTATTATTGGAAAGTATCTGAACATAGACACAGAGTGGTGGTCCTAATTTGCCTTTTCACCTGTGATATTTGAAATTATTCATTACTGAAAACTAATTATCTCATAATTCAGATCACTCAAATTATACATAACCTCAAGCACCGGTTCCTGGGGGGGAAAAATTGATTTCTTCCTTTAAAATAACATGTTCTTATTTTCAATAGAAACAGAAGTTTCTTTGAATGTTTAATAAAAATGTATTTAAATCATGATGACAAGAAAGGAAAAGAATACAAATATTATCTCTCTTGCCCTGTACAGATGGTCCCACAAAAATTGCTCTTTCTACCTTCACTCAAATATTGTCATAATGCTCTGACACATCAAGTATTTTGGCAAAATTTTTATCATCTTTTGTTTCTTATTACAAGTTTTGGGAAAATTTTTAAAAGAAATAAGCAAAAGGAAGAATGTTAAAAAGCCTCCCTGTGGGTAAAATTATAATATTTTCAGAATCTCTTGCCTGTCTTTAATTCATCTGCATATCAATAGGCGTTTCCAAGGGGTGGAGAGAATTAGGTCATCTCCATATCAATAGGTAATTACAAGGGCGTGTGAGGGTTTATCTGGACCAGAGACGTTGGGTGGAGCTCTCTTCTGCTGCATCCTGGTCAAGAGAGAGGCGACTGCTTGTAAGAAATAAATGGGTTTCTTAACTTTATTTCTCCCTTTGACTGATTTCGGTTTCAAAGGTATTTTGCCCCAGAATTTTCCCCCCGGTGTTACACTCCCACAGATAAAAATGTACTGGTGTGTTCCTTCAGGCTTTAAAAACTTGCATTTCTGGAGACATGTTGATTGTTTCTCCAGTGTACATCCCAACTCCCTTCATCCTTCCTCCAGAATCTCAGGTATGCTCAGGTATCCTCTGGCCCCCATGGCCATGTACTTTGAAGGGAGGGACTAACCCCATCATCAGCCTCAGGGGTACATCTTAAATCATCTAAGCCAGTCATGGTTGTTTCCCTTGCAAGTAATTGGCATAGGCATGTGATAAAATCTTGACCAATGAGACACTGAAGAGAAGTCGGCTTGGCTTCTGTGTCTAACACAGAAGACACTGAAGAGAAGTCAGGGGAACGGCTCTCTTTTCTAAGAGATAAACACTGGAAGAGTTGGCTTCTTTCTTTCTTTGGACATTTTTAGATCCCGGTGTGGCCTGTAAGAACAATTCTTTACTTGCAGCCAGAAGGATTGCTTCCCTGAAAGGAAAGTGTTCACACTAAGGATGTCAGCACAAAAACTGGAAATAACTTGAGTCCTTAATGGCATTACTGGGTTGCTGAATTAATCAACACTGGAGCTACCTGTCTCTGCTTGTACTCTTCAATGATTGTAAATTACCTTATTATTGAAACCAATGGTTTTCAAACCAAGCGCCAGTACCCTGGAGAGTCACAGACATTCCAAGGGTAAATGGGTGGTGGATAGCTTTAAAGAAATCAGTTTCCAGTTCCCCAGATTCTCTAAATACTCTTTCCTAAAGTAGATTGGCTTTGGAACCCATGTGAGATGAAGATGTGGTGGTTCTCCTTTCCCACTTTCTTTTTCAAAATCACTTCTTTTCTATTTTGCAAAGGGGAGATTTACCACTCACTCACCCATTCCCAGTCTTACCAAGGTTTATTGCCCAATGTGTGATATACCTTCAAGACACCTCCTTTAACTGCAACACCAAAGCCAATCCCCCATTTCTCTAATTAAGAGCTGCATTTACAATGATATTTGACTTATGTTTAATAATTTATCAAAATTTATAATAATTTAAAGCTTTTTGTTATTTTGACCAATTATATATTTATAATACTTTACATAATAACTCAACTAGAAGGTATTTTGATTACATTGAGCTTTGTAGTACCATGAAATTAATTTTTAAGTTTAAAATGTTTAATATAGTTTTCTTGCAAAGAAGTATGATGCAAGATCAGTAAAAGATTTTCAAGCATCAAAGTATATACTTAATTACAATAGGTGTGAGGGAGGTGTAATGGGAATATAAATTCAAGAGAGAAAAAGGATGATTATTAAGGAAGATATTGTTAATGCAGTCTTAAAATGCATGACAGTAGCTATAACATTGCAAAGGTATTAACATGCCACTGTATAAATTCAAAATCGAGATTAAGAACTTTTAAAAATACACAAATACTTATGTTATGCCAGATATTGTATACTTTGCTAATAACTAAATTTGTAATAAAAATTCTATAATGTCAACTTAAAAATGTGAGTGGGTACATGATTTTCCAAATTATTTTATGGAATACACTGGCCAAAAAACTTGATATTTGTTGTATAAACTATTTGAATTGAGTTTTCTTGATACCCAAAGCATGCATCTATCTGTCATCTATCTATCTATCATCAACATTGCATGTATTTAATTTAATACATCTTAAAATTAGACGATCCTGGCCACCCCTCTCTGCAGTTGGTTGAGTTTCCACCCTCTCTGCTCCACCTGGCCAGTTATTGCTCCTTGGTCCACTTTCCAGCTTTCAACATTTGTTGTCATCTCCTTTCCTTTTTGCTTCTTTTAAATTTATACCTTAGAAAAAATTTTTATTGTAACTTAAGTGGGAACAAAGACAAATGAATTGTTCAGTCTGCCATGTTCTATCCAGAGTTTGACAAACTGCTTTCTGATTTATAATTTTTACTTAATCATATAATATTATTTAACATATTGTTAAATGTCCTTGTTCATCACCAATTTTAAAGGCCACATAGTATTTCACATCATAGAAAGTTATAAAAGGTGCGATTTTTGCTGGCTGGTCCAATCCATAAGGATTTTTGTATGTTCCTTGGATTTTTTTTATGCATCATTTTCACTACGTTAAACAAACTAGACCTGTTCCTCTTCCCTTCCTTCCACATCATTCAGCTGTATTGTATCACTGACAGGATCCATTACAAGTTAGGAATATGCTAAGGACACAAATACATAGGTTTTCTTAATTGGACTTCTTTCCTCTTTGTGTCATATCCTACCATTTTGTGTGTGGTTAGAGATACCCCAGTCCTGCGCCCTACCTGCCCTGAGCTCTCCCAAGGTGAAAACTCATAAAATCCAGGAGGTAGTGAAGGACCAAAGGAAAACATGAACACAAAGGACATATACCAGTCTAACAAAAGGGCCTCTCATGACAAGTAGACCCTTTCTTATCCAGGTGAGAAGAAATAATAAGGGCTCTTTATCAGTCAACTTGATCTGGAGTGGAGAAGAATGGATGCAGTCTTTGAAACAGCTTAATAAGGCAGAATAGACTTGGTGGGAACATTTTAGACATAGCTTACATTCTACTCTTAACCTTTCAGGACACAGTCACTGCCCTCTGTCAATTACTGCCATCTCTTCATTGACAAGCCTGATGGGTTATAAGTTCAAGAATGTTCCAGATGCATGGCAGAGGGAAAAAAAAAGACCTCCAACATTGGAGTGGTGCTCTGGTGGCAGGAACTTAGGGTCCAAAAGGGAGGAAACCACTGTAGGGAAAGAACAAGGCTGGGACTGCTTTCTATCAAAAAAAAAAGAAAAAAAATCAATGTCTTTATTCTCATAATGAGGTATGTAAGGATGTTCCTCTTTTTTGAGATAATTTTTAATGGATCTTCATGAAAGCTAAGAGAAAGTTTGATTTCTTCTACCATTCTCTATTTCTGCATCTTATTTTCAGTTAAATCTGCCAGTGGATTCCCACCTGAACCCGACTGTAATTCCAGAAACACAAAGCCTGGATTCTTTGTGTTCACTACATTTATTCTGTCTTTCCATGAGCGGAGGCCGCAAATCCCACAGTGAAGCATGCATAAACACAAACTAGGCGGGATTAGACCACACTATTTAGTTAATCTCAGTTTACAAAACCCCTTCTTTCTGTTTCTGACAGGCTGCCACAGAAATTTAGCAAATGCAATTTGCAAACCAAACGTGAGAATTTCCTGCGCTATGGGTAGAGAGATGGTAAAAAATAACTACTGGCTTTCACAAGCCCTTCCCCTTTGAGAAACCCTAGGGATATTTTCCAGGGTGAAGGAGCTCTACAGTTAATGCTTGAAAGTATCATGAGGCAGAAGAACACAACAACATTTCCTTCCAAAATGTAAGCAGTATGACCTCCAAGAATCTTGACATGTGTAGTTAAAATTACCAAGAAAGGAGCCTCTCCATGACCTCTACCCTCCAGCTCACCCTCTCTTCCCATGTTCAAAAGGTTTTTAGTTTTGGATCCAATGACAATAATACTGGTAGGACTTTAACAATAAAGTATTTTGAGTTCTAGGTGGAAAAACAAAGGATGGTTTTCTACCACATGTTCACATAACTGGACATCCATTAAAATATTCGTGTGCAGCTGGGAATAAAAATGGCTTAATGGAGAAAGTTTTTATAATGGATGTGAGTACAAAGCCAGAAAGGATGTAAAGACTGAGCACGTCTCATATGCTGCCACAATAACTTGATGTCTTTAGCACCTGCTTTATAGTAAAACCACTGTGGTAGAAACATCCACGTGTATATATGGGGTGACAAACTTTCCATTTCAGTTCTCTATTTAGATAAAAGATAGAGTTTTTCTACAGTCCTCATGCCTGTGGCTCTGCAGACTGCTTTATGAATGTCCCCAAAATTCATGTATGCTTTAGTCAAACATCAGATACACACCCTAATGCTCCTATTTTCTGCTCTTTCAAGTTGGAGCAACTTGAAGTTGCTTTTAGAGTCCAAATGTGTTAGACTCTTGAAGTTCATTATAAATTATAGAATTCATAATTTGTCACAGAACAAAGCTTTATTTCAGTGAAAACAGTGACTGTCGTGGATATGTATGAAGGGAAGCTGGTCTACTATAGACCAAAGAGAAACTAAAACTAGCGAAGGGTGTTGATGTGGCCATGGCGGTAGGGGAATGGGTATGTGTGTGGATGATTTAAGTAGGAAAGATAACCACATTGTGAGGTAGGCTGTAATTACCACAATATTCCCTGGACTTAATGTTTATCTTCTTCTCATCCAGAGAACAGCAGTGTTATTTTAAAGTACAAATTCAGAAATTAAAAAAAAACTTTACCACCATATTTTCATCTCTGGAGTTTTTATACCTCATTGTAAGTTCATTGCTAAGCAACATATAGTGATAAAACACTAATCTTCAGTGTTTAAATCTCCAACCTGGCCTAACAGACATGAAGACATCATTGGCTCATCCTAATTTTTCTGACTTGGAGTAATTTCCAAGTTGAGGTGGTGGTTTTTAGATAATGGTGCATATACATATTCTTGAAGCATTAAGAATATGGAATGTTTAGACAGAGATTATGGAGATCTGTCTGCTAACATAGATTTAAATGCAGACCCAAGTAACCATCCAAACTGAGTTGCCTGCCAATATCATATTCCATAGGAAATCTTGGCATCTTTAACAAATGATGTATTTATTGATTCAATCTCCTTGGTAACTACTTGGTCCCTGCACAAGTGCTTCTCTCTGTCTGGGACAGCTACGACAACGCGCATCATCAAAGTCGTGAATATTGGCGATTGATTTTAAATAATGAAGTTTATGCTTCAAATTTGCTTCTGTTAATAAAGAGAGAATCTTAATGTGAAAAATTGGACACAAATTTTATTCTAAATACTTTCCTTACATAAAATAAAGATATAAAAGTTGGCAGTTATAAGGAAAGCAATGTTCAGATTGTGTATCCTGCATGCTGCATGTTCTGTGTGCCACCACTCTACGTGCTCCACATGGGACCATCGCCTTCCAAGGACTGGAGAGCATTTCCGCAGATGTCCTTCCCTGTGGATTTGTCCGCATTCTGGCAATTACACAGTGGACCCAGGACATTATAGAATAAGCCCACTTTCCTGTTTGTGTTCAAATGACATTTCACAGGCCTTCATTTTTCTCCATTTCTCTCCTTGGGGTACCTGACCCCAATGCAGTGTCTCCTGGATTCTTCATGATAGAGAATATCTTGATCCCTTTCTCCATATCCCTTTTCTTTTTCTCTACCCTTCTCCTGGAATTTTTTTCCTTATCATCTCTCTTTTCTTTTTCCCTTAAATTATTTGCCTACTCCTTCATTCTCTCATTTTCCTCTTAAATTCCTTATTCACATGATTCCGTTATTTCTTTTTTTGGCTCCTACAATTAAAACTCAATTTAGAGTACTTTCATACTCTGTATTAAATTGCATGGAATGTACCTGTGGAAGCTTGTAACCTATTTGATGGGGCCTTTCCTATCACATTAAGTTGTAATTGTGAATTCTTTACATCCTCCTCCACTATTCCATTTTATACCCTATTGGAACAGTTTTACTTGTTTTTATATTTGTCTTTGTATTCTCCCATGTCCAACACAGAGGAGATGCCTTCGTAAGTGTTTGTTGAATGCTGAATAAGTTAACCTTTTTTAACCCTTTTGTCAGATATAAAAATGAACTAACCTAAACTCTTTTGTAACCTTGGTCCATAACATGGTATCTAGTATATAACAGGTGCTCACTAAAGGTCTGCTTAATGAAAAATCATCAAATACCAAGATTACACCTAAAAGCTGTTTTAATATATTGCCCACATAAACATATTTTCTGTCTTTCTTAAGTTAACGTACCCATATCAGAAACTGTTTTAACATGCAAAAAGTATTCAGGACTTGTTGGGACAGTCAGAATTTCATTCACTTTCCAAGGCTTGAATATGACAACATTTCTTCTGACTACTTATCTGTATTTATTTCTACTTTTTTTCCTATAGCTCAGACCGCAAAAAAAACTTGGCTTGCAGCTAGTATACATTTCCATGGAAACCAAGCCAAAAGCAATAGAAAAAGGAGGCATTGAATCTAAATGTCTCCTGGCTGCCAAATTTCAATGTATTGCCTGATTTCTTTTAGTTTTGTGCTGATTTCTTTAATTCAATATGAATACACAGACCAGGACTTTTTTAAATAAAAAAAAATTTTTTTTAAGTATACTGTGTTTACTGATTTAAAGCATGTACTTACCTATATATATATACAAACGTACAGCGTGTGGAAAAATAGCATTAGTGAATGAGGTTTGTGTTTCAATGTTAATTTTATGGAAGCTTCATCTTTACTGGGTTAAGTGTATTTGCTGTAATTTAAACTGTTCACCGACAGATGAGGGCATTATTCATTTATAGAACTAGGATGATTTTTTTCCGCTATATGAATTGTAAAGAAAGTGTGGTTGCATATAATTAATGAGAAGTTACAGATGGTTTTATCGGCAGTTGCATAAAGGATTCTGGCTGCTCTTAGCAACAGTGTGAATGTATGAACGATAAAAGAGTAGATGCAAAAGCTGGTGATGTAATCATGGCAGATGACTTCCGGGTGGGTGAGGAGACCACTTTCGGTGCCTGAGACGTGTGTAGTCGCATAGAACTCTGTGTTCAGAAGGGCCCTGCGCTAGATTTTTAATGCTATTCTATTGCTGTCCTGATATTCTCAATACTTTTCGAACAAAAAATTCCACATTTTCATTTTGCAGTAAGCCTGCAAATTACCTAGCTGGTACTACATGAGGGTTACCTTCAGATCCTCTTCATAGTTAGGGGTGACTACATGGATTTTTTCCTAACCATTTTAGGGGTATAATAAAGATTCAAAAAGTATAAGTAGAAATATCAGTGAAGATGTAGTCTTTCATCAGGGACTCTCCAAATGTACTAGGAATCTGTTTTATTACTTCAGCCCACCCTAGTCACCACTGGTTGAGAACAATCTACCCCTTGAGCAGTGAAAAGCAATTTATATGGTGATAAGGAAAGGCTTGCCTCAAAACTAACATGTACTTGTATATCTCAAAAGCCTTGAAATATGCATTTCTGTTAACTTAGTAATTCTGCCTCTGGGATACAGACTGAAAGCTCTATGTACAGGTGAGTTCATTACAATATTATTTATCCTGGTAAATAATTAGAAATGATCTAAATGTCTATCTATACATGAATACTTAGGTTATACTCTACTTGATGGCATATTAGTCAGCCATTAAAATATTTTAGGTGTAAACTACTAAATATTAAAAATCATATTCCAGTATACCATGCATAGTATGATCCATTAAAAAAATCTATGCACAGATAAAAAGTTTACAGGGTTGTCCAACACAATGTAGTAATCTGTGAGTGTGGGATAATAGATGTTTGTTTTTTCTTAACATACTGATATATTCTAACTATTTTAGAGTGAGGTCATAGAACAAGCATATTAGTTAAGAACAACCAAGACAGCTAGCACAAAATAAGCAGCAATTGCTGAGCTTTGTTTCCAGGCTCAAGAAAACTATTATGACTTTTTATTATTTTCCCTTATGAACTCTAGGCATTGAAGAAACAACCATGTATTGAAGGGAAAGTTTCAGTGGGATATTATTTTCCTTCTATTAAAGGTAGAATAAACTTCTTCATTTCGTCTAGCTAGTCAGCTATAATTTACTGTTGTCTGGCCTTCCTCTGAAACTTCTCCAGAAGCTGTGGCAGGTGCAGAAGGCATCAGCTCAGCTGTTGCTGCACTGAGGTGTGAGGGAAGTGGCAAAGCCCCCGTCTGTGAAGCTCACTGCTTGCCAGTTTGAGAAAAAGATTCCGGACCACATCCTTGTTTTCAGCTATGAAATTATGGCTCTTTCTCATAGCCACAGAAAACAAGTAGCTATTGTATATGTATAATATATACATCCCTTTCGTTTATGTGTTTATGTGAGCAACAATATATTAAAACAGCCTTTAGGTGCAATCTTCGTCTTTGATTGTTTAGTCATTAAACAGACCTTTATTGGGCACCTGTTATATACCATATATACCATGTTATGTGCCAAGGTTACAAAGAAATTTAGGTTAGTTCATTTTTGTGGCTGGCAAAAAGGTTAATGTACATATATACAATATAATAATATGTTATACATATACATAGGTATATATTATACATACACCTGAGTATGTGTATAATATATATAAGCTCCCATGTTATGTGGATGTATATGTATAACACAATATTGTATATTGTATAAGCAGCTATGCATATGATGTCCTGTCAATTTTTTTCTACCATCATAGGCTCTCCTGATGAATACATTTCACTTAGCTCTGATCCTCACTTTAGAGGATTAGTGACAAGGTTGAAAGTTTATAAAATCATCCTGCCTGTACTTATGTGTGCGTATCCTCCTGTTATAGGTCAATTACAGCTTAGTATGATAGACTGGCAAGAGCCCAAACTTCTCTCATGGTGGCCAAATTTCATTTCCTTAGGTGTTGATGGACGTGATTTCAGTTCTTCGACCTCAAATTTCTGCTAACATTAGGGAGTACCATGTACTAACTAATATACAATATCATACAGTATAGCTCTGCCTACAGCAAAGCAACAAACACTTGCTTGAGCCAGGGGATGAGTTATCAAGTTGGGCAGATCCAGTTGCCCAAACCTGTTGGCTTTTTGATAGAATCCTTATGATAACTAGATTTGTTAATATTTATTATAAACTATTAATAATTAGGGACATATTCTCTTTTCATTCAGTCTATATAGGTGTGGGGAAGTTAGGGTTCCTATGGCCAGGATCCTCACTGAACTAAAACCACCTGATGATGTCACTGGCCTATTGCTAGGCTACCACTTCCATACCTTTAGGCAATAAGTTATTATTGCATTATAGAGAGAGCTTGGCCCAATGCTCTGGGTGGAGGCAGAGACTAGTGCTTGACCTACCTACTGCCTGGAGAACAAGCCGGGTAATAAACCCTTTCACGCCAAGAATGTTCTACTGTCATTCTTTGGTCACACAGAATCCAAAGCAAACTTGCCTGGGGCTGAAACCCATTGGCAAGACAATTGGTGACAGTTGACAGGGTTCATTGTTGACCAGGGAAAAAGACAGGCTGCCCTTATGGGAGGGGTGCTTCAGTGGGCTGTCCCTGTGAATGGGGAGACAGTGGATTGTCCCCCAGTGGGTATGTGGTCTGAGGTGGCTTGCCTACTAGAGGACTGGGCCTCACCCAGGACTGGAGGCAAGTGGAAGTGATACCTGAGGCAGTAGGGGTGGCCCTTAGTACAGTAAGTAGGTCTTTTGAGAGACAGAGTGCCTGTGAGGCAGTGGGGACTGTGGTTTGGCTGCTTCTCACAGTATTGAAAAAGTCTACAGAAGAGAAGGACATGCTCCTGAAAAATACCCAAGAAATGGTTGCATGAGAATGCGAGCTGCAAAATTCGGTGGATTCCCTGAAGAAGGAAATGGCATTGACATGAGGGGGGCAGCATGAGAACGCCGGCAGCGAGGTGCCATTGAAGAGGTAAAAGATTCCTTACAGAATGAGACGGCAGTGCTGCCAGGTGTTCTGGAGGAGGAAGAGGCCAACAAGGAAAAAGACGAACTCCTGAGGGAAGCATAGGCAGAGGTGGCACGAGAATACCAGCTGCAAAGCATTGAGGTGAAGGTAAGAGAGCTGCTGAAGACTGAGCTAGCATTGCTGTGAGGCACAGTAGAAAAGGTAAAGGTAGTAGCAGAGGAGGCACTCAGGAGAGGGGAGAGAAAGGTGCCATCAGCCCCTGAAATGGAGGAGCTTGAGAAGGATGAACAGGTGGTGCTGGAGGCACTGACCCCTCCTGTATTGAAAGCACACCCAGTGGTTGTAAAGAAAATAAAGACGCAGCAGCTGAAGGTTCCCCAAGGAGAGGAGCAGCCCCCTTCCCAGGTCATGGAGCACTCTATGCTCTGCCCCTATACTCAGGCTAAGCTGATGGATTTGGGCTCCCAGTTTAGGCAGAAGTCTTCAGAGTCAATATCAGCTTGGCTCCTGCATCTGTGGGACTTAGGGGTGGATGGAATTGTTCTGTCAGGACCACAGATGGGAAAGCTGGCTTCCCTGACAGTGCAGCCTGCCTTGAGGCAGCGATTACAAAATGCACATCAGACCCCAGGGAGTCACTCCCTCCTCGATTGGCTTATGGCTGCACTTCGTGCTGTGTGGCCAAATCCATCCTCTCCTGTTAGATGGCAGACGTATGCTGAGCTCCAACAGGTGTTATGAGAGGTAGGCATAAAAAATGCCCTCTATAGTCCAGAGAATTATGGCCAGATGAAAAGATTTTCACTACTGAGATGAGAAGTATTGTGCTTCAAATGGTTCCCACATCCCTCTTTGGGTCTCTAGTGGCCATTCTTTTCCCTCACTTAGGGCAGCCCATAAGCGAGGTGACACATACAGTAGCAGACTTAGGAGAGGCCAAAGCAATGAGAACATGGAAAAAAATAAGGTCTGCTACACACAAGAATTATTTAAACGGCCCCATGAAGGTTACCAGGACCCAGATGTGGGTTGATTTAATACGGGCAGGAGCAGATGGAGAGAAATTAGATGGGAAGTCAAATAGGATCTTACTAGAGCTGTGGCAACAACTGAAACCAGAGCAGCAGTTCCAGCCATTAAGACCAGAGAGGCAGAGGTCAGAGACAGAGCCACGAGTCCGGCCTGTGTGTTTTCAAGACTTCCTGCTGAAGAGTGAGCCAACCTCACTAGAGCCCACACAGGGAGGTGATTGGGGAACATGGTTTGACTGAGGGGAAGGTCAAGGTATCTGCCCTGAGGGACTGGGGGGGGGGGACCAGAGGCCACATGTTAAAATAGCTATTCATTGGTCCCCAGTGAACATACAACGTGTCCTGGCTCTGATGGACACAGGGGCTGAATGTTCACTGATTCATGGCAACCCTAAGTGGTTCTCTGGGACCCCCACTATCATAGATGAATAAGGGGGTAAGGCTATCAGAGTGAAACAAGCCCAAATCCCTTAGGGAATAGGATGTCTCTCCTCAAAAGTGTATGCTGTGTATATATCTCCTATCCCTGAGTATATTTGGGGGATTGATATCCTGCAGGGTCTATGGTTGCAGACCACTGCTGGTGAGTTCAGACTGAGAGTACGTGTGGTGAAGGCAGTTCTGAGAGGACATGCTAGGCACCCGCCCACAGCTTGGCCTGTGCCTCGGGGGGGTGACTAATACCAAACAATACAAACTGCTTGGAGGGCATAAAGAGATTGGAGAAACTCTCCAGGAGGTGAAAAAGGTGGGTATTATAAAGCCCACCCATAGTCCTTTCAATTTCCCAGTGTGGCCAGTAAAAAAGCCAGATGGCTGCTGGCGTCTGACTGTGGATTACAGAGAACTGAATAAAGTCATACACTCTATGCATGCTACTGTCCCCTCTATTGCTGGCCTGATGGATGGATACCCTCATCCATGAACTAGTAACATACCATTTTGTGGTAGATCTTGCTAATGTCTTCTTTTCCATTGACATTGAGCAGAGAAGTCAGGAACAGTTTGCCTTCATGTGGGAAGGATGGCAATGGACTTTCACCGTCCTTCCACAGGGATACATCCACAGCCCACCATCTGTCATGGACTTGTAGCCCAGGACTTGGCTACATGGGAGAAACTGCCAGTGATGCGGCAGTTATATTGATGACGTTGATTCTCTTTCAGATCTAGAAGGTGCAGCACCTAGACTGCTGCAACATCTACAGGAGAAAGGATGGGCTGTGAACAGTACCATGGTTCAGGGACTTGGTTTGTCTGTCAAATTCTTGGGGGTCATCTGGTCAGGTCATCTGGTTGGGTAAGACCAGAGTTATACCAGAAGCAGTTATAAAGTCCAGGCCTTTCCTACCCCTACAACTGTGGCATTGTTATAGGAGTTTTTGGGTCTTCTAGGGTACTGGGGAGTGTTTATCCCACTCTTGGCACAAATTCTGAAGCCCTTTGGGACCGGGATGAGACATGTGCATCTGCCTTTACTATAGCAAAATGGGCAGTCAAGGCCTTGCATGTCTTGAGTGTGATATACCCCTCAAGGCCCTGTGAGCTGGATGTTCATGTGACTGAAGACATTTATGGCTGGGGTCTCTGGCAGGGGCTTGAATGAGCTTTCCAACCTATTGGATTCTGTTCATAACTCTGGAAAAGGGCAGAGGTATGATACAACTTGATAGAAAAACAACTGGCTGCCGTGTATCACACCTTGCTGGCTACAGAATCCATTAATGGAATGGCCCTGATAAAGGTAATAACTTCCTATCCCATCTTGGGTGGGTATGAGACTGGACCCAAAAGCCAAGGAGTGGTGTGGCACAAACACCCACACTGACCAAGTGGGATGCTTACCTACAGCAGCGCAGTGCCCTCTCTAGTAGCCCCTTGAGTGCAGAACCCCAATGCTTAATGGGGCTGGTGACATATACTAGTGAAAAGCAGGAAGAACTTGTTTTTTGAACTGTTAGAAGCATAGAGTCCCTATCAGAGGGGAAGAGCCTCTATACCCGAAGATGCATTGGTACACAGATGGCTTCAGCTGTGGGCAGCCCCCAAAATGGAGGGCCGTAGCTTCCCATCCTAAGACTGAGACAATATGGATGGAAGATGGTGAGGGAAGAGCAGCCAATGGGCAGAGTTGCGGGCTGTGTGGCTTGCAATCCCTCCCTATAGTTGTCTGCACTGACAGCTTGGCTGTCTATTGGGGTTTGACCCTGTGGCTACCAACCTGGTACCATGCCAACTGGCTGGTTGGTCACCGACCACTTTGGGGGCAACAATTGTGGCAAGACTTATGGGCCTGTGGTCAGACTAAAATAATTACAGTATACCATGTGACAGGTCATTTGCCACTGGCATCCCCAGGAAATGATGAAGCAGATAAATTGGCCCAGATATGTTGGTAGGAAGGAAAGCCTGCCTCTGATGTAGCCCAATGGTTACATCAGCATTTGTTGCATGAGGGGCAAAAGACAATGTGGGCTGTAGCCCATCAGTGGGGCTTGCCTTTCACCTTTGAAGAAGTTAGTAGAGCCTGGCAGGAGTGTGTCATGTGCTCCAAAAGGGACTTACACCGATTTCCACAGCAACATGGGACAACAGCTAAGGGGCCTATACCCATCGTCAGGTGGCAGATATTCCATATTGGGCCTCTACCTGTGTCAGAAGGATATCGAATTGCCATGACTGGTGTGGACACAGCTACTGGACTTCTGGTTGCTTTTCCTACCTGTTTTGCAGACCAGCAGATGACCAAAGAGGCCTGGAGCATCTCTTGGCCGCCTATGGACAACCACAGGTAATTGAGAGTAATCAGGGCACCCATTTTACTGGACATACACTGCAAGATTGGGTGTCACAGCTGGGAATCAAATGGAAGTTTCATGTGCCATACAATCCTACCACAGCAGGCATGATAGAGAGGCACAGTGGCTTGTTAAAATCTGGACTAAAGTCAGATACTAGTCTGTGGGGATGGTCAGTCTGCTTATGTACTGTGCTATGGCGTTTGAACTCTTAGCAACCCCGAAAGGGAGCCCTGGGCCCTGTAGACATGTTAACACATATGGCTGCCTCCCCTATACAGCTGCAAGTACAAACCAAGGATGAATCACTGAAGCCGAGTTTTGGCCACCAGAATAACATCTTGCTGCCAGCACCAACTGCACTGAACCCAGGAGACTCCTTTGAATGGATGTGGCCTTGGACCTTTTGACACATGGACCAATGATGGCTGGCTCTCCTGGCACCTTGGAGACAAGGCCTGGAAGCTGGCCTCCTGTGTATTTCTGGAATAACAGCAGAGTGGCCCCCAAAGGTCACAGTAGTATATTCTGAACAGCCTGAAGGTAGGAGCATCTTACTGGGGAGTTTTGTTTTATCATTATGGCCAGTGGATGCACTTCCAGTAGCACTATATATAGACTCTTCAGTAACCCCATGGGGAAAGGAGTAAAAGTATGGTATACTAGACCTGGAAGGGATCCCCTTCCTGCTACAGTCCTATCACAGGACCACTCTCTTGTATGCATCCTACCTGATGGACAACATGTACCTATATTGGTGTCATTAAAACATGTGTCTTACCACCCCTAAGGTCTTTGTGGATTGGGAACTTCCTCTGGCTTGAGGATTATTATAATTTTTATTATTAGGAACCTCCTCTGGCTTGAGGATTACTATAATTTTTGTTACCTGTATCTTCATTTTTTATTATCTCTAAGTTATTGTTATCCTCTGTTGCTATTGTGGAATCTGGTTACAGTGCTCCAGCTTTCTCGCACAGGGACCATTGCGGAAGATGGAAAGCGTGTAGATTGTAAGGGGAGAATCCTGGAGGGGTGGAGTGTGGGGAAGTTGGGGTTCCTATGGCCAGGATCCTCACTGAACCTAAACCACCTGATGATGTAACTGGCCTGTTGCTAGGCTACCGCTTCCACACCTTTAGGCAATAAGCTATTATTGCACTATATAGAGAGCTCGGCCCAGTGCTCTGGGCAGAGGCAGAGACGCTAGTGCTCAACCTATGGCAGGGAGAACAAGCCGGGTAATAAACCCTTTCACCCCAAAGAACGTTTGCTGTCATTTTCTTTGGTTACATTGAATCCATAGCAAACTTGCCTGGGGCTAAAACCCATTGGCAAGGCAATAGGCTTTTAAAAAAACTATTAAAGGCATATATATATATAATGTTTAAATAAAAAATGAAACCACCATTTTAATATTGCAATTAGCAATGTATTTTAATGCTAATATATTTGAGCCCCAGTTTGGATTTTACCAGACATAAAAATTTGAAATTAGTGCATTTATAGAGAGAGGGGATGGAAAAGGAAGCCTCAATCTTGATCTCCATGAATGAAAAAAGCAGAAAAAATTTGAAACATTTTTAAGATAAGAGAGCATAATATTTGAAAGGTATTGTCCAGTAATCATTATTTTAAGGGAATGTACCTTTATTTATCATAAATTTGATTTTAATTGTCAATTAAATTGTATTTTGATTTAGAAAATACTTGCATTCCTTCCTTGGGTGTACTAAGGTACAAATTTAAAGCACTACTGTTTAGCCCAGTTTCCTTGTCTCTATTTCTTCCTGGCCAGAGAAATGGAAGGGTGAGTTGTGCCAGAACATCTAAGAGATGGGATGGCAGAGGCAAAAGGCAGATGGCAGAAACTTCAGACAGACAACAAACTCAAACATGTGTGCATGTGTGAGAATGCATCCAGACCAACATCAGGAATCAAGCTTCCCACTCAAAGGTACTGCTATTAACTGAGGTTCCCCACTTCAGTTTGTAGGTATGTCCTCACATAAGTACTATCTCAGTAATAATGACCACTGTCATTCTTCTTGGGATTCGTTTCTGTTTAGAACTCTGCCTTTTAAGACCTGCCGTCTAACTTAAAAAATGCCATTCTTCTGATAGTTCCTTATTAGGCTGGCCAAAGCTGTTTCTCAACATTTACACTTTATCTACATTGCTTGACAAAATAACCTAGCCTGCTCTGGAGTTGATGTGCCCATAAGTTTACTCTAAGTCACTGCTCTAAAGCTTTAATGTCTTTGGGAATCTTGACTTTGGGGCCCAAGGTGCTGCCTTTCTAACAAGCTCCCGGATCACGTGGAGGCTGCCAGTCTGTGAACCACACTTTGAGTAGCCAGGATTAGATGAGTTCACAGCACAGAGCTGTTTAATTGTCTTGTTACTGTTATTCTCAATATCTTATAGGGTTGGAGTGTTGAAAGGAATACATGAAACCTAGCTGTGCCTAATCATCCAGTACTCAAAACAGGTCATATTTTCCTCACAGCTTCGGTGGAGAAGCTAACTGTAATCTGCAGTGGGTTACTTACTGAGTGCTGCTGGCCCAGAGTTCCTGATCCTTAGGAACACTTTAGACCTCCCTGGGATCTGGTCTCCATGCCAAAGTTCCTGCTTCCTTCAGAGCACACTGGTGTTTGTGAATAGGCTTCTTGTTACCTTGTCAATGAGAGAATATTTGACCACTAGTCATTTCTTTAAGGGAAATTCACCTTAATTTAGCATAACTTTGCATTAAACTCTGTTTTGATTTGGAAGATACCTTGTGAGGAAAATGGAAGTTCCTATGGCCAGGATCCTCACCTGACCCTAAACTATTTGATGATGTAACTGGCCTGCCACTAGGCTACTGCTTCCACACCTGTAGGCAATAAGCTGTTATTATTGACTGTCACTATATAAAGAGCACTGCCCAGTGCTCTGGGTGGAGGTGGATTATGGGGCTGCAGACTGTTGGGTGCAGAGGTGATTCTAGTCTTCGACCTGCTACTGCCGAGGAGAGTGAAGCTGGGTATAAACCCTTTTACCCTAAGAACGTTCTGTTGTCATTTCTTAGTTTCCCTGAATCCATAGCGAACTTACCTGGGGCTGAAACCCTCAGGCAAGGCACACCTACACTCTTCTCTTGAGTATAAGAAAGTGAAATTGTTCCCTTAAGGAAATAAAATGTAAAGTAAAACCGTATCTTTTAGCCAAGTATCCTTGTTTCTAATTCTTGGCAGGAAAACTTGAAGACCTCATGACAGTAATTTAATGTTAACTTCTATATCTGTGGTGCCTAATATCTGTGGTGGACCTGATATTATTTGTCCAGTGTAGTTCCTCCTGCCTTTGAGAATTTATTCTTTCCACATCTAATCAAGTGATTCTGGTAGGGCTTCCTTTTTTGGTACTCTGCCTTATGTGATACACGATCCATAAAGGTAAACCCATGACTAATTATATTGCTGTATTCCCAAGTCTAAAATGATTTAGTTCAGAGATGGGCAAGTGATCCACTCTGAGTCAATCAGAGACCTCTTGGGAATTGTTCTATCTGGAGCTGCTTGTGAAGGCTCAGAGTACCTGGGCAAGACAGATGGTAGGAGGTGAATCAGAGAGCAAGAAGATATTGATTATGTTGGGAGAGAATAAAGCCATTCAAACACAAGCAAAGATGAGAGGTGGGTTATTCTCAACATCTTGTAGGGCTGGGAGGGGACAGAGCAAGGGGCACTGAGTTGATAGTTCTGGTCACTGAAGATCTCAGGGTCTGGAGTCCCTTTGACTGTTCTTTCAAATCTCTTAGCTTCTCAGATCTTGTGACCGACTAAATTCCTTTTTGTAAAGCCAGTTTAAGTTGGTGGTTGAACTGTTATAACTGCAGGAAGTCTATTACATATGTAACACACGTTTCTTTAGGAGAGTAAGTGAAGACATACCTCACTGTATCTCATGGCCATGCTGTAGTCCGTGTGTGGAAACTCAATTTGCAAATACAGATCAGAATTAATTAAGAACAACTGGAACATGTCTGTACTCGCAAGTGCATCACATTAGTAAGTGATACCAAGGGGCTGAAAAATAAAATGTAATGATTACAGCTATTGTCACCACAAGTTTGACTGGTGAACTTTTTGAATACAGTGAATAAAATGAACATGAAGCTTAAACTAAAGACATTGATTAAAGAAACAGAAAAAGAAATCTGCCTGGCTGAAAAAGTAAATGAGGTCAGGCCATTGTAAAACTGAATATAGAAAAAGAAAAACAGCTTAGACCAATTTTAATAGGAACAAAGGATTACTGGTGAGTGATGAAAAGTTCCAGAATGCTCTGGAGTTTACTCTCAACATATGTGCATCAGAACACTTGCTAATAGTATCTAGGGCTCTCAGTGAGGAAGGGGGAAAGAAGAGGAAGCCACCCATACTTGGGGGGAGATCTCTGAATCACCTGGAGGACTTTTCAAACTACGCATGCTTCTCTCCCTTTTTGGAGCCTCTTGTGTGCTTTTCTAGGGAGTATATTTTCCCACACCAAATCCCTTTCTCAGGTGAGAATCTTAATAAGGGATAATAGTTATTGATGAGAATGTATAATGTTTCTCAGTTGTATAGAATTTTAATAAAGGCTGATAATAACAAGTTTGGACTCAGTAAGAGAGCTGGTTCTTATTTAATGAAACATGAGTGATTTATATGAAAACCAAAGCATATATAATGCAAACAAAAAAGCTACTTACAAAAAAGCTAAAGTTTTGATGAAAGAGCATAGCTGCCCATGAAAGAACCCAGACACAGTGGAAGGAAAGGGACTAACACATTGAAAATCTATGGTGCACTCTATGGGGCACATTATATCTGTTATCTCATTAAGTCATCATAAAAATATTATGAGTAAATATTCTTATATGTATTTAACAGATAAAACAGCAAGTTGCTATGGGTAAAATGAAAGTTCCTGTAGCCAGGATTCTCACCTGGCCCTGGTTGACTAGCTCACTACACACGTGTGGGCAGTGTGTCGTTATTGACTCTATATAATAAAGAGCTCTGCCCAGTGGTCTGGGTGACACGGTGGCACGGCTGCAAGGCTGCAGGAGAGCAGAGTAGAGGCTGCAGTGGTGGCAGCGCCAAGGACGGAGGCCCAGAGGACGGTTGTGACGACAGAGAGGCCCAGAGGAGGGCTGTGCGGAATGGTCGTGCGGGACAGCTGTGCGGGCAGAGACCGGCTTGCTGCATGCAGACTCACTCTGAGTGAACGGGATTTTAGTGACTGACCTGCCACCGTGGGAATAAAGTTGGGTATAACCTTTTCACCCCAAGAACATTTTACTGTCATTTTCTTTGGTCACATTGAATCCATAGTGAACTTGCCTGGGGCTGGAACCCATTGGCAAGACATTGCTTTCAGAGACGCAACTAAATCAAAATCACAGGTATTCTGTGTAGGGAAATGGAAGTTCTATGGCCAGGATCCTCATCTGACCATGGTGTGCTTGCCCACGGGGCACATTTGCAGGCACGTGTTTGCACACTTGTTGGCAATGACTGACTCTATATAAAGAGCTCCACCCAGTGCTCTGGGGTTGCGGCAGCGGAAAGGTCTGGAGGCAGAGAGGGACTTGCTGCATGTAGAGACTGCCCTGGAGACGGACGTGATTCCAGTGCTCAACCTGCCATCTCAAGAATAAAGCTTGGTGTAAGGCCTTTTACTCCAAAAACATTCCATTGTCATTTTTTTGGCCTCATCAAATCCAGAGTGAACCTGCCTGGGACTGAAAACCTCAGGTGAGACGTTATGTAGTAGAGGCTGGTCTCAAATCTACTATTACCTGTTCCCGAGCCAGTGAACATTTTTGTCCTCCATGGATGGACAAAATATATATGAGTGCCTACATATATGGGCTGGTAGGGGAATGCTAATATAGACAATTGATGACATAGTTCAAGAGTTTTGACCAGAAACACGCAATAATACGCTTGCAATAGGAAGGAATATACCACATAATTCAAGTGTTTTCAGCAGAAATAGAGACAATATTCTTACAATAGAATTAAATAATATCAACTAATGTTTATGGCCTGTTGGATAGGTTATATAAAAAAAAGTAACTGAGGGAAAGTTCCACGAGCAGTAAGGCAAGTTCTTCAGTCTTTTCAAATCATCAATTTGGAGTATTTAAAAACTCTATATAATGGTTTAATACTGTATATTTGCATGAGCCCTTGTGTGCCATTGGAAAGTGTAATTGGTAAGATGAGTGAGGGGATTTTATGAGAATTGTCTAGAAAACACAGCATCCTAGGGCTTCCTTGCTATATCCTGAGTAACTTTAATTTTAGTGATTATAATTTTCTACATAAGCATCTTGACCAATTGTAATTTCATGAAAAAGATTTAATAGTTAAAGAAAAAACCCAATACTGATTTCAGAGTTCAGGGATCTGTGGTGCCGCCGTTCACTGACTGAATGATTTTGGTGAAGTCACTATTATCTGTATCATCATTAGTAAAATATGGAGGCTCTGCCAGGTCATTTCTAACTTTTACTCTATTTAGAAACTTTACTGCATTATGAGTCTAAAATATTAGCGAACTTCTCAGATCACATCAAACCTCTTTATTAAGTTACAAAGTCTGAAATAGATCGATTATTTCAAATACTTTTACAGGTTATGGTTAAGCATATTGAATTTTATAACAAAAGAATAGAGCTTCTACTTCTCTATCTCAGTCTCAAAAACTTCTATCCCATCATTAAATATTGGAAAACTTTATGGTTGTTTTCCTAGGTGTTATGCTTTTCTCATTCTGTACTTTCTCCCTGGGATATCCCACTCTTGGACATGTATGGTAAAGCAAAAGTGTAAGATAGCAATCAAGAGTCCTTCCGCCCCCTTCTCTCCCCCACAGAACACACAGGCTCTATATTTCTCATCCTTTAGTATAGGTAGGACTTGTGAGCATTATGGGAAGATTTCACTCCTATGATTAAGTTACATCAACTGGCAAAAATGGAAATATTTTGCAGATATAACTTCGGTCCTTAAGAAGTTCATTTTTAATTAATCAAAAGGGTATTATTCCGGTTGTGCCTGACCAAATCAAGTGAGTTCTTTCAAAGAAGGTCTAGAGATTCAAATTAAGAAAGCTTTGAAATGAGAAAGTGGAAGCTCTCTTGTTGATCCTGTAGAAGCAAACGGTCATGTTCTGGACAGGGTCACATGGCAGGGAATGGTGGGTGGCCTCTGAGAGCTGAAGACCTCAGACCTACAATTACAAAGAACTAAAACCTGCCAACAACAACTAAGTCTGGAAGAGGACCCTTAACCTCAGATTAGATTGCAGTCTTGGCTGATACTTTGCAGCCTTGTGAAACCCTGAGCTGAAGACCCAATTAATCCCTGCCTGGGCTCCTAACTCATGGAAACTGACATAATAGGTGGGTGTTGTTTTAAGCTGCTAAATTGTGGTGATTTGTGATGCAGCAATAGGAAATGAATACAATATGACTTCAATTATCACAAGATGACTCATAAAGTCATATCTCCAGCAAGACCTTCTCTTGTATATCCAACTATCTGACATCCTCTCATGACCATCTCAAAGGTACTTCTGTTGCAGTGTGTTCAACCCCAGATTCATGTTCATCACTCTTAAGCCAAGTTCAGAGAATAGCATCTATCATCTCTCAAGCTGGGAAGCAAAAAACCTAGGAGTAATTTTTAATGTCATTTTTAGCTTTGTCCCTTATAACTAATCCTTCAAAAATTCTAATTCATTTCATTGTGTGGCATGTACTTCAGTCTGATTTACTCAACATCTACTCTATCCCCATCAAATGTTCCTTCCCTATACTTCTTCCCCGACTCAGCCTTTTTTATTTTATTTTTTACAAGTTATTAGACTTTGGTTATAGTAGCTTTTTGGCATACCCCTTCCCTATACTTTTAAGGCTGAAAAGCTAAGGATAGCATTTATTTTTCTTTGTGGCTAAGTTTTCACATGACACTTAGGCTCTGTGAGACAAGTGCATTCACGTGAATTTTGTAAGATGGACATGCATTCTGAGAGGTGGCAGCCATGTATGAGTAGCCCAGACCATCTAGGAAGCATGTTGTGGAGATGATCGGTTTTTCTGGGGTAGCTATGGCAATGATTGTACTGTTTTCTCCTTAGCTTCTTGAGCTCCATGAGGTTTCCACTAGAACAACCAGTCCTGTGTGATTCGGTGTTTCTCTTTGCGGCACTGTTTCTGGCTGTTGATCATGCCATCTTGGTGGTTGGATTGTTCTAGAAAATTTTCAAGTAACTTAACACCTTGATATATATCTCTTTTTTTTTGCTTACACTAGATTAGATGGATGGATAATATATTTTTTAAAGCCACCTAATCTATTTTTCTCCATTTCTACCACCACCATTATACCTATTACAAGCTGTTGTTATCTATTGCATGAACTCTAACAATAGCCTCTTAGCTGGTTAACTTCTTTTCTTTTTTTCTTTTTTTTTTATTAAGGTATTATTGATATACACTCTTATGAAGGTTTCACATGAAAAAACAATGTGGTTACTACATTTACCCATATTATCAAGTCCCCACTCATACCCCAATGCAGTCACTGTCCATCAGTGTAGTAAGATGACACAGAATCACTATTTGCCTTCTCTGTGCTACACTGTTTTCCCCGTGATTCCCTACACCATATGTACTAAACATAATACCCCACAATCCCCTTCTCCCACCCTCCCCAACCACCCTCCCTCATCCCTCCCCTTTGGTAACCACTAGTTCCTTCTTGGAGTCTCTGAGTCTGCTGCTATTTTGTTCCTTCAGTTTTGCTTCGTTGTTATACTCCACAAATGAGGGAAATCATTTGGCACTTGTCTTTCTCCACCTGGCTTATTTCACTGAGCATAATATCCTCCAGCTACATCCATGTTGTTGCAAATGGTAGGATTGTTTCATTCTTATGGCTGAATAGTATTCCATTGTGTATATGTACCACCTCTTCTTTATCCATTCATCTACTGATGGACACTTAGCTTGCTTCCATATCTTGGCTATTGTAAAAAGTGCTGCGGTAAACATAGGGTTGCATATGTCTTTTTGAATCTGAGAAGTTGTATTCTTTGGGTAAATTCCATGGAGTGGGATTCCAGGGTCAAATGGTATTTGTATTTTTAGTTTTTTGAGGAACCTCCATATTGCTTTCCACAATGGTTGAACTAGCTTACATTCCCACCAGCAGTGTAGGAGGGTTCCCCATCCTCTACATCCTCTCCAGCATTTGTTGTTCTTAGTCTTTTCAATGCTGGCCATCCTTACTGGTGTGAGGTGATATCTCATTGTGGTTTTAATTTGCATTTCCCTGATGATTAGTGATGTGGAGCATCTTTTCATGTGTCTGTTGGCCATCTGCATTTCTTCTTTGGAGAACTGTCTCTTTATATCCTCTGCCCATTTTTTAATTGGGTTATTTGCTTTTTGGGTGTAGAGGCATGTAAGTTCTTTATATTTTTTGGATGTTAACCCCTTGTCAGATATGTCATTTACAAATATATTCTCCCATACTGTAGGATGCCTTTTTGTTCTGTTGATGGTGTCCTTTGCTGTACAGAAACTTTTTAGTTTGATGTAGTCCCATGAGGTCATTTTTGCTTCTGTTTCCCTTGCTCGAGGAGATGCATTCAGGAAGAAGTCGCTCATTCTTTTGCATTCATGAGATTTTTGCCTATGTTGTCTTCTAAGAGTTTTGTGGTTTCATGTCTTACATTCAAGTCCTTGATCCATTTCGAGTTTACTTTTGTGTATGGGGTTAAACAATAATCCAGTTTCATTCTTTTGCATGTAACTGTCCAGTTTTGCCAACACAAGCTGTTGAAGAGGCTATCATTTCCCCATTGTATGTCCATGGCTCCTTTATCATATATTAATTGACCATTTATGGTTGGGTTTATATTAGGGCTCTCTAGTCTGTTCCATTGGTCTATGGGTCTGTTCTTGTGCCAGTATCAAATTGTCTTGAGTACTGTGGCTTTGTAGTAAAGCTTCAAGTTGGGGACCATAATCCCCCCAGCTTTATTCTTCCTTCTCAGGATTGGTTTGGCTATTCGGGGTCTTTTGTGGTTCCATATGAATTTTAGAATATTTTTCTGTAGTTCGTTGAAAAATGCTGTTGGTATTTTTATAGGAATTGCATTGAATCTGTAGATTGCTTTAGGCAGGATGGCCATTTTGACAATATTAATTCTTCCTATCCATGAGCATGGGATGTGTTTCCATTTATTGGTATTTTCTTTAATTTCTCTCATGAGTGTCTTGTAGTTTTCAGAGAATAGGTCTTTCACTTCCTTGGTTACGTTTACTCCTAGGTATTTTACTGTTTTTGATGCAACTTTGAATGGAATTGTTGTTTTCCTGATTTCTCTCTAGGTCATTGTTAGTGTATAGGAATGCCATAGATTTCTGCGCATCATTAATTTTGTATCCCGCAACTTTGATGAATTCAGATTTAGATCTAGTAGTTTTGGAGTAGATTCTTTAGGGTTTTTTTTATGTACAATATCATGTCATCTGCAAACAGGGACAGTTTAACTTCTTCCTTGCCAATCTGGATGCCTTTTATTTCTTTGTGTTGTCTGATTGCCGTGGCTAGGACCTCCAGGACTATGTTGAATAGAAGTGGGGAGAGTGGGCATTCTTGTCTTGTTCCCGATCTTAAAGGAAAAGCTTTCAGTGTCTCGCTGTTAAGTAGAATGTTGGCTGTGGGTTTGTCATATATAGCCTTTATTCTGTTGAAGTACTTGCCCTCTATACCCATTTTGTTGAGAGTTTTTATCATGAATGGATGTTGAATTTTGTCAAATGCTTTTTTAGCATCTATGTAGATGTTCATGTGGTTTTGGTCCTTCTTTTTGTTGATGTGGTGGATGATGTTGATGGATTTTTCGAATGTTGAACCATTCCTGCATCCCTGGAATAAATCCTATTTGATCATGATGGATGATCCTTTTGATGTATTTTTGAATTCAGTTTGCTAATATTTTGTTGAGTATTTTTGCGTCTATGTTCATCAGGGATATTGGTCTGTAATTTTCTTTTTTTGTGGTGTCTTTGCCCGGTTGGTATTAGAGTGATGCTGGCCTCATAGAATGAGTTTGGAAGTATTCCCTCTTCTTCTACTCCTTGGAAAACTTTAAGGAGGATGGGTATTAGGTCTTCACTAAATGTTTGATAAAATTCAGCAGTGAAGCCATCTGGTACAGGTGTTTTGTTTTTAGGTAGGTTTTTGATTACCAGTTCAATTTCGTTGCTGGTAATTGGTCTGTTCAGATTTTCTGTTTCTTTCTGAGTCAGCCTTGGAAGGTTGTATTTTTCTAGAAAGTTGTCCATTTCTTCTAGGTTATCCAGTTTGTTAGCATATTATTTTTCATAGTATTCTCTAATAGTTCTTTGTATTTCTGTGGTGTCCATAGTGATTTTTCCGTTGTCATTTCTGATTCTGTTTATGTGAGTAGACTCTCTTTTTTTCTTGATAAGTCTGGCTACGGGTTTATCTATTTTGTTTATTTTCTCGAAGAACCAGATCTTTCGTTGATCCTTTCTATTGTTTTATTCTTCTCGATTTTATTTATTCATGTTCTAATCTTTATTATGTCTGTCCTTCTACTGACTTTGGGTCTCATTTGTTCTTCTTTTTCTCGTTTTGTTAATTGTGAGTTTAGACTGCTCATATGGGATTGTTCTTCTTTCCTGAGGTAGGCCTGTATTGCAATATACTTTCCTTTTAGCATGGCCTTCACTGCGTCCCACAGATTTTGCGGGGTTGAATTATTGTCATTTGTCTCCATATATTGCTTGATCTCTGTTTTTATTTGGTCAATGATCCATTGATTATTTAGGAGCCTGTTATTAAGCCTCCATGTGTTTGTAGGATTTTTCATTTTCTTTGTGTAATTCATTTCTAGCTTCATTCCTTTGTGGTCTGAGAAACTGGTTGGTACAATTTCAATCTTTTTGAATTTACCAAAGCTCTTTTTGTGGTCTAGTATATGATCTATTCTTGAAAATGTTCCATGTGCACTTGAGAAGAATGTGTATTCTGCTGCTTTTGGGTGTGAGCTGGTTAACTTCTGTATCCACGGTGGCCCCTTAAACTCTTATAATCCATTCTCTGCTCTTCAGCCTGAGTGATATTTTTAAAATGGAATCCTTTCCCACTTAAAATATTCAATAGCTGCCTATTGCTCTTTAGATAAAGGCCAAAATTTCTAGCCTGCAAAACATGGCCCCTGCCTCTATTCTCATTTTGTACTTCTTTTTCCCTTGGTCACCACTCCAGCTGGAGGCTTTTAGTCTCTTGTAGGTACCATGTACTTTACCACAACAGATCTTTGCATACAAGGGTTGCCTTCTCTGAGTGGCATCATCAGCACCTTGGTATTCCAGAATTCTAGGTGCCAGAGGCCTGTTTAAATCTCAGCTAAATATAGGAGACTCCCACTGAAATCAGCTAGAGAGACAGATGAGCATTTTATCCGAGGAGGATAATCTTTTCTCTGTGCCATGGAGTCTGGATTTGAACATGTTTATATATCTCCATGTAATGTTTGTCCATGTAACCATCTGAGAAAATTGCTTTAAGAAAAAGTATGGTGTTTTATAGGTTTTGAGGAGAAGTTTAATCTCATCTTTAATAGTAATGAAATTCCCTTCTCCCTTCTGAAATTAACATCCCAGGAGATACAATATGCTTCTGCTTTGTTACCTTAGAGTGCTAGTCCCTCCTCTAGTTTAGCTAACGTCTTTCCACTTTCACACTCTTTATAGACCAGACTACACTTCTCTCATCTCTCTCTGTCTCTGCCTTTCTCTTTCTGTGTGTCTATTGTATCTGCTTTCACATGACAGTAGACTCTGCAGAGCCCCTTGGAAACGAGACTACTTCCGGTTAGGTGATCCTGGGGCATGGGGAATGTAAAGACAACTGAGAACAAGGTAGTGTGTCCTGTTGAAATGATACACAAACGCCATAAAACAGAGCGGGGGCGGGACACTAGTAGGAGAAGAGGGTGGTGAGTTTTGCCATGTGCTGTTTCTCTCCGGATCTGTTTTTGAAAAGTCACTTCTGGCCCTTTGGCCAATCTGCACTTAATTACCTGTTGTTGCTCTATTCCCCAGGCAGCCAGTAGTGTGGCCAGTCTATTCCCCATCCCCTCTGAGGCCCAGCTCTGGCTGATGCATTACAAATGCCTCGTGGACCAAAACAATGTATGTGCCTGATGGGATTTTCCCTAAGCGATCAGGATGCCAACTACAGTCCTGATCGTTTTAAATGGCTTGTGATCTGAGGCTAGGGAGATGCTCATTAGCAGCTGGAGGAGCCCAATATCAGGAACAGATTGAACCAAGTCGCTCTGCCAGCACAAGCCTTAATAGACCATGTCAATAAAGCTCCCAAGATGAAGCCATAGAATGAAGCACTTGACGATTATAAACATTTTGCCCTGTAGTGACTCTCTATCAAACCTACTCCAAGCTTGATAAGCGCTGCCTCTTTAGGGGTCATTAATTTCCCTGAAAATTTAAACAGCTGTCACTTGTGAGCCTCCTCAGGTGCTCATGTGGGAGAGATTAGCCTGTGTTTATAAGCTGGTCTGTTCATTAAGCGCCTGCCCGTGTGGAACCCCCTCCACAGGCCTGCAGATCGCCCACAGATAATTGGGGGCAGCCGCGAATTACACGGAGGCGCTGCAGGCAGCAGGAACGGCGGGGCCTTATTAATATCAGCTGGGGAGAATGCACCATTTTAATGATGTCCAATAAACCAAAGCAAGTCCTGGGAGCTTCGCAAGCTCTTGGCCCTGACAGTTAAAGAGACTGTACAGATTTGAGTTGCATATAGTTACTATCAACTTCTTTTTCATTAACATTTGAAAATCTTGGTTTAATCCTTTCCAATGCATTTATTCATCCACAGTCCACTTCTAAGTTCCAGTTACTTCTGATACTTTTCATGCCTGCTAAATCTTCTTGTTATAGCAGAAAAAGATACTTTATGAAGATCCATGGGTCCAAACGGAGGAAGTATAGTCAGTCTGTGCTTTCTAAATCAAGATACTCATGTTTTAAATAGAGTTCTCCAATTATATTATCTTTTAATGAAATTTGGTGTATTTCTGTATTCTCTGATGTTAAATTCTTGCAAAGTAATTTTAAAAAGGTGTTATATTTTAACATTTTTAATAGGAGTTCAAAACTTACTGAAAATTCTTACTGAAAATTTAAATAACAAAATACTCTAAGAGTAGAAACATTCCCAAAGCCCTTTTTCAAAATGCTGTCTTCATTGCAGGATTTGCTTTTGTAAAGTAGTCACTCATACTCATTGTTGAAACAACCATCCACAGGTTATATGTGTTCACATTAAAAAAAATCTTGGGAGGATAATTTGGGCAACTTTGTAATCACACTAAAAAGGTCAACAATTTTTTACACATTTAAAAGAAACGTTATTTTACCTTTGAGTTCAACAATTTTTTAAAGAACTATGAGCTAGCCAGCAAGACTTTGAAGTACAAAAGATTTCCTGGATATTTTCCTATCTCGTTGAGAATATTCTCATTCTAATCTTAAAAGTCTTATTTGTATAAAACTTATCATACTATTGACATCCTATAGCTTGAAGAGCACCTCTGGCTTTAACGTCTTTGCAACCACACTTGGCCTATGAAGGATGCAGGTAGTTGGTTTTGTACAGTACTATCCCTGTGAGCTTAATCTTGAATCCTCTTCTCGCATTCTAGTCAAATCAGTGGCTAGCAACGGTTATATTATACAATTGTATAAAACATTGTTTTGTTAAATAATTTTTATACTATTGAGAGTCTACCTTCTCTGTTTCATCTTTCCTTTGATGGCTGATAAAAAAAAAGTAGTTCTTTATTATTTCATTTAAATAAAATCGGACAGATGCCATAAGTTGAGACATGAGGGGACATCACTATGTTCTCCTGACTTATAGCAAACCTCCTATATTTCATCACGCTTATTTTGCCAAATTTTCAGCAATGTTTTCTGTGCACCTTCCAAATCTATCTGTTGATAAAAGAATGCTTTGTAGTTTGTCAGTATATTGATTTCTATAAATTATATCAGACATTTTTATTAGGAAGAGAAAGTGTTACCCCAGCATTATGTGGCTTGTACCATTAACTAAGAAACTGTAAAAGTGGCTCCTAAATATTTAAATTTAGTAAAACATTATAAATTGCCAGCTTGAGAATAACATGGCTTTAAACACTATTGAAAAATGATTATGATTATGCTGCATTTTACATGCTTACATTAAAACTGTTGTGCTTCTCAACATCCTGAGTCCCTCTTTTAAATCATGATATGCCTTTAACATGAGGCATTGATAAAAACTGGGGCTATGCATTGTTAAAAATAGTGAAAGTAAGCCCATACTTCAAATGTTCTTGACAGTTTTGGTTTTCAGACGGAGATCTTTTTATACATGACTACATGATTTAAAAAAAATATATAAGGTGGCTGTCAAAAAATTGTAGTTGGAGCTAAAACATTAATTTTGCCATTTTCCTAGTGGTTTGCTTGTGTTTAAATTCCTAGAATTTTTCAGTCCATGGGTTACTTTTAGAAACTTTTTTATCTTGACATTTTGTGAGGGCAAATTCATTTAAGACTCAGTATTTATTTAGTCCATTAACTGGAGCCACAAAAACTGCAACATAATAGAATCTACTGGTATCAAGCATATGAGATAGTATATTGCTGTCACTCCTGACTTCTTTTGAAACTAGCTTCTTATTTCCAGAAACTTTGCTTGTTGTATGTGGCAGAGGGCTCTGACATACAGACCGAGTGAGGGAAAGATGTTGATCTGTGTAGTAAAGCTTGTTGCGTAGATAACAAAGTTCCAATATTTTCCTCCACATCGTGACAAATGGTCTTTCATGAATGCTACTTTGGGGGCTACTCCTGGAGAGGAGAAGAGGACCTTAGTCTCACATTCCTTTATCCAGCTCTGGCTCCGGCTCCGGCTACCAGTCTTTTTGACAGGATGGACAATGACATGACCAGTTATGGTTTTCTGTCTGTGGATCAGCTTTGATCTTGGGAGATAAAAGTATATAATCGCAAGGTTAGTCTTCTGGTGATACTCCTAATGCTTTATCTAAAATGAAAAAACAAGTTGGCAGTTTAAAAACATTTACTATTGGGGGATATAATAAATATATACACAGAATGTGCAGCATTCAGATATATCTGTGAGGGAGAAGCTTGATTTTTTTTTTTTAACGCTTCCAAGATGACCTGGACTCACCTAAAAAAGGAAAAGAGTCCCAGGGAGAAAGTGATGTCTGTGCTCCTTCCTTTTGTTTACTCTAATGAACAATGAATACAAGACCCCCCTTACACTCACAGAACTATCTGTTTTAAATAAAATATGGCTTTTATAGAATAGTATGCTTTCTGGTTACTTTGAAAGAAAAGATTTGAAGCTCAGATGTATACACATCTTAATATCTTAATCTTTAAAATGTGAAATTCACTTAGTAACCAGGCTGTTTAGTGCATGCAAAGAACAGAAGTGAGTGTTTGGGCCAGGGTCCTAGTTCATGTTACAGTGAGGAAACTGAGGCACAGATGTGTTTTCTCAGTGGATTCAGCACAAATCCACCTGGCTGAGGGGACACGTTGGTAAGGTAGGAAAGGCTCAGAATGAACCTATATTCTGAGGGTGAGCAGGAAACAACTGGTATATTTGTAAATATTTCCAACTAAAATGCTTTTTCCAGGAATATTTTGTAGACTCTTACCTCAGTGAGACACTTGGTGTCAGTGGAAATCAGAAATTATCAGAGCCAAAGAATAATATGTAAACCTACAGTTAAAGCTAACAGATGAGTAAAATGCACTGATTCATCGTTTATGTGAACTATCCCTTTCTTGGAAAGTTTCTAATACTTCCTGGAAGTAGTCATAATTCAAGATGTCAAGTCATGTGGTACTGGCAACAATCCACATTGAATTTGTTTCATTTTTTTCTTTCCATTTGTTTTTTGTTTGGATTCTCTTTTGATGACACTTATTGCTTCATGAAGTTTATGTACTCCTTCTTTCTCTCATAATTGCTTTGTTCTCTGTGCTTTTTGTTTCTCTGAACCAAGAAGGCAATGTGGCAAGGCAGTGACTAGAGCATAGGTTTTGAATATGGACAGGTTTTGAATATTTGCTGTGTTTTAATTTGTGCTGAATCCATTGAGAAAACACATCTGTGCCTCAGTTTTCTCACTGTAAAAGGTGATTCTGTTACTTTGGGTATGGGTTTGGCTGTATATAATCAAGACCCAAAATAGCAGGCCCTTAAACTAAATAGAAATTTATTTCTCATTCATATAAAATTTGGGCTGGCATTGTGACTTTGTTCTGGGAAGTCATGAGGGATCCATGAGATGTCAGAGATGCAGGCTTTTGCTATCTTTTTGTTCTAGCATGTCTGGAGTGTTGTCCCCATTTACATGGTCTTAATGATTCATTCCTACCACTGCTGAATACCAACTGTAGGAAAGTGCCCATTACTTCTACTTACTTTCCATCGGCTAAACTTGATATCTGGTCACACATAGCTGCAAGGGAGGCTGGGAGCTGTAGTCTTTATTTTGGTTGTCCATGTGTCTGGCTAAAAATTGGGGGTTTCCTCATTCTAGAAGATGGGGTGACTAGCTGTTGGGGTTTAACTAGCATTTATCTGCCACTGGCAGAACTGACTGACACACTAGTCAGTAGGCACATTGCTGAGTGCCCACACTTTTAGAGGCCCCCCAAAAGATTACAGTTATAATTTAAAATCAGAAGAAAAAAATCAAATATGACAATAATGGATATATAACAATGGAATCCAGTCAGGGTTATATTTGCCTTTATTCCAATGCAGTCATAAAATATTAAAATATACTTTTAATACTCTTTTATTTTTTAATATTTTCTTATAGAGGAAGAGAACCCCCAAAGGAAAAAGTGCCCATAGCCTACAGAAGTCATGATGTGGATTGAGCCACTGGGATGATGATAAAACCTTCCATACCATAGTGTAAAGGTAAAGATACTATAGGACAAAATAGATATTATGACTACTTTTTCTTCATTGTCCTTTGCTTTTAATCCCTACATTATCACTGCCATATTAATTTCCTCAAAAGATACTAACTTTTGTGAATTTTGTACCATCATCTTAATTTCCACTGAACCTCTTCTGTATATAATCATAGCTATATCTCTAATGGGAGATAGCTCAGCTAATTTGAGGACAAAGGGCATATTTGTCTCTAAATCTCTCTTCTACTAATCTGTCCTGTTAGAGACATTCGTTGGTTTAAGACATCGACTCTGGGATGCCCTAGTTAAAAGCTGAACCATACAATTTAAAAAATTTCAATACAGAATGTGCAGGATTGTATTTTTGTCACTTGGGAAAGATAAACACCAAAATGTTTATAAAATTTCCACGGCAAAGTGGGATATTTTTACTATTTTCTTATTTATTTAATTTAATAATTTAAATGAATGATTTTTATAACCAGAAGCACACAATAAATATGATTTGAAATTTTAAATATATTGATCATTGGCAGTTACAACTCATTAGAATTTATTTTATTAAGATAGTTACCTCTTGACTGAGAACAAGCCCTAAGTGTAAAGGATCATGGGATAAATGGAGGTACTTCTGGATGGGAGTCAAGATACCAGATTTGTAAGGATAGCCTGTGTCACCCTCATTCTTTCTCTTCTCAAAAATGTTAAGAGGCAGTTCATTTGCTCTACTGAATAATACTGGGATATGATTATATTTATAATGTAATATTCTGTGAATATCAGTATTTAAAACTAAACATGAATATGTATTTTTCAATCATATCAGTGGTATTTACAATGACACCCTATTTTTACTCCCGCTTTCTTCAAAGACTGTGATTAAAACTCTAATAACTTTGACCCAAAAGCCTTGCTTTCCAAGCTAGTATTCTGCATGTATTGATGGAGTACTTGAAATCACAGGATCAATAGAGTGCATTTTTCTGAGGCATAAATTTTACTCCATGTTATATTTATAGTAAGACAAACAAAAGTTTTATGGTCTAGAATGAGATATCCACATGAATTTTCAAAACAAAAGAAAAGAAAAGGTTTCAAAGTGATTTCAATCCCATGGCTGAAAACTCTTGGGTTGGCCTATAGAGGTCATACTTTCCTTGGCCCTTAAAATTATTTCAGTAAGAAAGTTTGAGAACTATTATTTTAAGTATTTGAGGATCCACCTAACCCAGCTTCAGAACATGGATACTGCACATATTATGAATACTTGGGTGGGCCAGTTGAAGCAGGAAACCTTGGCACAATCAGTTAGGAGATGGCCCATTACACTGGAGGGGTCATGCCTACTGAGGAGGAGAATATCTCATGATTATATCTAGAGATGAGCCCCACAGAAGCTAGGGTCTCAACAAAGCCATTAGCTTTGCAGTCGAGTGCATGATCAGAATCTTGTATCCTTAAGAACTCGAGTTATCTATAACATGTTCCTGTGTCCTTTGGAAAAGGGCTGGTGTCAAAATGCCTTAACTACCTTATTTTTTTAAAAAAGACTCTTTGGGTGGTTGGAGACTTTTACCAATATTGAGTCCCTGCTTTTAAAGCTTAACAAATTCACTTTTTCTCTGTTTTTTTTTTTCTTTCTGGCAACCAAGTAGTACTTAGCAGTTTCACTGACTCTAACCAATCGTTTTCAACTAGGAAAGGATGGCTGTTTTCTTTGGCTTGACTATTTGGAATCATCTGCATGAATCTGGTTGGTTGAAAATCTGTTTGACAGTTGAGTCCCTCTTCTCTCTGCCGTGGCTCTGCAGACCGAGCTTGTAAAGTTATTCTGTGTGAGTATGTTGGCACCTGGCACATGTGTATTTGCACATGTCACAGGGGTCTTATTTAATAATTTATTACTTTGATTCCTTAAGTAGACACTTGTGACCTGAGTTAAGATTCCTTTAAATGGACTAGACCAGTTACACTTAGGAAGTAAACTTTCTCTCATGTGGAAGTTTAGGTTTAGAAAATGTTTGTATTAGCCCTTAAGCATTTGACATGGAATAGGATATAGCATATAAAATAGAAAGGCAAGATTAAACAAACTACAGGCCTTCTGTGATGATTTCTTATTGAAACCTTTCATTGCCTTGCTTGGCCTAATGTTAATGTCCTTGAGCGGTTAGGGCTCCACTTCTTCATCATGGATATGACTTCACACTCTGTAATCTGTTACCTTCTGAGATTAATTGATTAATATTCAAATGTAATTTTACTTCTTTGTATCTAAGTTGTATTCAGCCAGTATGGGGTAAGAAATTATCTGCCATAGACTACTATTAACTCTCATTCTTCCTAATAATTTCTCATACTGTAAAAATGGATGGAATGGAGATAAATCTCTGTTTACAGAGTTGAGTGTAAAGAATATAACTTAAAAATTTGTATATTACTCAATTTACTATCTATTTTGAGCTCTCTTTCTGTTAGAGTGGGGTAGAATATTTCTATTAATTTGGGATTTCCCCTCCTTCACATTTCTCTAGGGCCAATATCTAAGATTATATCTAGGATTTTGGAGAGGATATGCAGTGCCAAGGCACTGGGAGAGGGGATCCATGTGGTGTGACATTTTTCCATGGAGATGGCAGGATGAGATACTCTCCAATTCGGTCCAGGTTCATGTGGTTTGCTGCTGAGATGTCCTTAGCAGCCTAGGCATACCTCTTTGGCTATGAGGGCTCTTTTTCCTGCTTGTGTGTCTGTGTCACTCATAGAAGCAGTAAACATCTCTGTTTTCTCTCTGCCATGTTGAGACACGGGCATCTCTGTGAAGCTGTCCATGTCCTCTTAAACTAGAGATGTTACAGAACCTTTCCTTTCTAGGTACTTGTTTACTTAGATAAATTGAAAGAGAGCAAGTCTAATTATTGACATATGTATCTATAAACAGCCCTTAGAGCAAGCATATACAATTTGTGGTTCCTAGGCTTTTCCTGGGAACCAGGTATCTTTTGTTTTGGTGACCCATAAAAATAGCTCAGATCTTTCTATCTCCCTTGGGATCTTCTCTGGGATGCAGGGCATAGTATCCTCTTTCTGTGATCCAGGGAGGTTTTGTTCTAATTAGACCTCCCTTCTATCTTTCTCCATCTACCATGCTGGAAAGTATTTTTCTAGTCTAGATAGAGTTCAGATTACCTTCAGTTTTAAAAATCTCTTCAACAAAAAACTAGGAAACTTGCCTTAAATCAATCCTCAGTCAAGGAACATGGGTCAGATAACCTGTTCAAATTGGGGGAAAGGAAAGCAAGAACTACCAGGAGAAAAAAGGAACATGGATGAATATCACATAAGTATGATCTCAGCATATTTAGGTTTTAATTGTCTACATAAGTTTCTGCTATCTGAGCCTTCTGAAAAAAATTAAGGTCTTCTCTATTTTTCTGAAGTTTCCTTGGAATTGAACATTGTTGATGCAGCCATCCAAGTGATGGTTTTCTAGGCATCTTGTCTTTTTTCTTTCTCACACTACTTCCTTCATTTAGGAAAAATACTCCATCAACATGTGGAAGAAAGAAAACAAAGTAGAACAAAAATTCAGATCATAAGTAGTTTTTTATTATAAGCTTAGCATGGAGAAAGACAAATTACTGGCAGGGTTTGGTCCATTCTATGAATGTCTCTAACCTAAACTATCTATGCCTTTTCTGCGAGTTGTGTATACACAGGTCAATAATACCTGTGTCTCTAACTCTATGTCTTTAACTTTCTTGCCCTCCTACTAAAGAAAGTGAGTAGTCTACAGACAAAAACCATTTGTCTACAGTTCTCAAATTTAAGAAGGGTTTTATGGTCTCACTGGAAGAATATGTGAGTAATCATTGTAGGAAGCCTTGAATGTGGGGGCAGACCGGCTGGACCAGTTCATGATTCGAGCTAGAGTAAGAGCTGTCACTGCCTGGAACACCGCTTTATTAGGGGTTGGATAATGGCACTGTGTAGACAAAGAACCTTGTTTTGTTTTGTTTTTTAAACATCGAAAGGATCCATAGTGTTGGGGGACCTTGGCTAATTTTAAGTTTTTCCTCATTCTGCAGAATTGGATAGAATCTATGTCCAGTATCAAAAGTTATTACAGTTGAAATGCTCAGACTAGAAGAGTGACTGTTATTAGCTTTTCTTCCATAGGAAATCAGGCTTAAAATGGATAATTTAAAGCCAAAACAAAGGGCAGACTGGCAGAGGTACACATACCCACTTAGGGGCAGATGGATTGAATCTGCACTTGCATCGGTAGCCAATTAGGTAAGTGAAAACTTCTGCTTTGAGTGTTTTAGCTTGAAAAACTTGATATAACAGATGTTTGATTATAGTAACTGAAATTAGAAATAGAATTATAGTGCTATGTTGTAACTAGAAACTAGAAACTGGTGTGGTTCTTGGTTCCTGTCAAGTTTTTTAGTTGCCACTCTTTAGGGGATGAGATAAGTGAAGTTTGAATACATTGTTATTAGAAAATGAATTAAATATAAAATTTGGTAAAGCGGAGGCAGTGGGGTCGATCTCACACCTGGTTAAGGTGAGTGAAAAATTCATTAATTATTCATTAATTATTTTTCACTCTTAGGAAATAATATGGTATAGTAGAAAGATTACCTTAAAGCCAGTTCTAGATCCTTTAAGCATTTGTTAATTAATTAATTAGTTGATAAAAATCATTGAGTATCTACCTTTTCCTGACATTGGGTAGTGTCTTGCCTGAGGGTTTCAGGCCCTGCAAGTTCATTCTGGATTTGGTGAGACCGAAAAATGACAATGAAACGGTTTTGGGGTAAAAGGTCTTAGACAAAGCTTTTCTCTCATGCAGGCAGGTGAGTGCTAGAGTCATGTCTGCCTCCGGGGCAGTCTGCATGCAGCAAGCCGGTCTCTGCCTCTGCGCCTTTCACAAGCCTTGCAGCCCGGAGCACTCTTTAAAGAGTCAATACTAGCCCAGTTCCCACGTGTGTGCAAGCCTGCGCCTGTGAGCATTCATGTGCACAGCGGGCAAGCCGACCAGGGTCCGGTGAGGATCCTGGCCATACATCTTCCGTTTTCCCTACAGGAAGAAAAATTAAATATGTTGAATATGTAATAGTCGGTAGGGGGTGCAAAGCTGGAGAGCTGGTCATGTAATGGGTTCACTGGCTTAAAGTGAGAGTTAGATCCCTGGGAGTGAGTGGGAGTCATCCACAGGGAATAAATAGGGCAAAAAGAGGGACAGACAAGCGTGGAACAGAAACATTCAGGAAAAGGTAAAAGGAAAGAAGTCAGCACAAGTGGGACAAATAAATGCCAGCGAAGTGGCAGAGAGCAGGCTGGGGGAGAGGGCGTGGAGACTGAGAAAGTGAAGCTTCTGCTTCAAGGTAACACGCTGAATACACATATATCTCTTCTCCCACAAATCCCACCGAAATACACTTTAAAAGTACCAAGGGTAATACATTTATGGCATTTCACAAACCAGGAAGAGATATACACAAATTATTAACCTTGATGAATTTCTGGAAGAAGGAAACTGTGATAGGTTAAGAAATACAGGAGCAGCAGCACAGCCCGCATGCGCGCGCACAAGGGTCGCCGTGGAGACGGAAGCCTTACTCCCTGACCATCATGCCTCGGAAACGCTCCCAAACTGGAGATAAAAGGTCCAGTGTCAGAAGCAAGTGGTGTTCAGAGATCAGGGTCGATGTTAGTGGGAACTTTCTGAGCAGGATTCCCACCTGGCCTTAATAACGTCCACTAGGTATATAATAAGAGCATGTTTGCGTACTTACGGGATGTATACCAGCAGCAGAGCCACTGGTCAGCCAAGGGATTGCCAGTCCAGGGTAGGGGTGAAGAGGACGCACCCACCCTCTCTGCCCCTCCATTCCTGGCACGTCATTGGTCAGGCACCTGCCAGTCACCGGGGACCCACCCGCAGAGTTCCTCCTGGCGCACTAGCATGTCCGAGTGCAAGCGGGGTGGAGAGCTGAGCAACTTGGGTTCTGAGCAAGGAGAAACTGAGCTGGGAGAATAAACTCTTTCTCTCCCACCTTCTTGCCCCTGTCTTCCTTCGGTCTCTTCAAATTCATAAAGAACTTGTGCCTGGCAGAGAACCCCCTCCTCCCGGAGCTACAATGTTTGTTCTCTCAACAGCTGGGCAAGTTAGCACCTCCTCTTGTACTGCTTGCCAAGCAAAAAGCTTGGGAGTCCCATCATAAAGCCCAGGTCACGTGGGCCTAGCCTGATCCCTGCTCTCTACTCACACAATTTAAAGAAAAATTGTCCATGAGCTCAGAGCTCACAATCTGTACCTCTCATTGAAGGAGGCCGGTGGGAAAGGAACGAGAGGGAATCCGGGATAGAAAAGTGTACCAAGTACACTGGACTTCAGTTCACTATTTAAAATAAACCAATATAATATTAAAAACAGGAAATATAATCAAGTTGGAAAAATATTCTCACACACCTGCACAGTGCCACTGTGAACCAATGAATCAACCCTGAAAGAAACAAATAATTCTGGACATGGGATAAAATTTTATACATATCTTCATAGATCCCAAAGAACAATAAAGACGTACTGGAAATTAAAAAATACAGTATCTGAAACTGAGAAAATCTAAAAAGTTTTGGAATAAAAACCTGAGGAAATCTCCCAGAAATCAGGCAAAAAGGAAAATAGAAACATACAGGAGAACACTGTAAGGTCTTAGAAGAGCCATCCAGGAGAACTATAATCTTTCAAAAACAGTTTCAGAAAGAGTAGAGAGTAAAATATATTAAAGAAACTGCCAGAGAAATAATAGAAGAAAATTTATTTTTTAGACAGAAACACGTACATTCTCAACTTGAAAGGGCACACAGAGTGAAAAGCAATTGAATAAAGAAGAAAGGCCACATCTAGACAGAGATTTGTGAAAGGTAAAGAGAAGACCCTGAAAGCCTCCACTATTGCCTCTAATAAATGGATTCCAGCTTCTCATCAGAGACATTGTATGCTTGAAGACAGAGGTCTAAGAAAAACGTGATTTGAAAACTAGAATTAAATGCCAGCCAAACTATCAATTAAGAGTTCAGGTGAACTAAGGACCCTTTTAGATATGCAAGACTTAGAATAACTTTACCATTCATAAGCAATCCTCTTTGAAAGATTGGTTTACTATCTATCCAACAAAACAACAAAGGAACTGGAAAAGGGGAAGAGTGAGATCCCGGAAACAGGGAGCAGGGGCACGAGACACAGTATAAATGGTTTCCAGGAAGTTTTGACGAGCAAAGGGAAGGGAGAGAGTATGCTGAAGCGAAATGGCTAACATTTAAAGAACATGGTTATTTAATGAGCACGCAGATTGTAAAATAAACAACTGCAAAACAATTGTATCTAATATCTTAAACTTAAAAATGAAAGGATCATGATATATAAAGAACATTGAACGCTCACATAAACATTTCCCAAGAAAAGATAATGCCTACATCTTTCCGTTTTGGATGAGGTCAACATCCAATACATTTTGGAAGATTATTTTTATAATTTTAAGGCTTTTCCCATCTCCTTCCTTTGGCCCACACTTTCAGAAATGCCTTTCACAGACATTCCCTACAGAGGCTTCTAAAGCTATTGAGAAGTAATTATGTCTCTATATTGTATTACATTCCAGGCATCTTTCACTGTATCTGACTACTGGTGTGTTTCTAAAAAGGCAGTGAAACAGCAAGTGTTTTTTATTTCACTTCGTAAAGTTATGCTACATTAAGCTCAAACCCAGTCCTTAGCTATTAGGACAAATACACTAAATTGATTAACCATCTATTTTTGCTATCCAGAAATGATTACTGTTCCCTCTGCCTTTCAAGGCCAGATGCCAATTTATGCAGTCAGACTGGATTGATGAAAAAATATCTGAAGGCATTTTTCCCCTCTGTCTTCTCTTGTTCTTATTCTTCCTCCATCCTCTGCACTGCCTGTCAGCTTATTCTTGCTCACCATCCTAGTATACTTAGCATCTTGCCCGGTGCTTCAACATCCCAACTTTGAGCAAAGCCTGATCTCCAGAAGGAATCAAAGAAATTCATCCAACCTGAAAAAAAGCTCTTCATTAGGCCTTTATGATAAGTGTTAAATACATGAATATGTAAATGACTAATAATGCTTCTTCTGGCTGGTGATCGTTTGTACCAAAGTACCACAAACTGAGGAGAGTAAAAGCCATTTTATTATGTCCACAGATTCTGAGGATCAAGAATCCAGAACAGCATAGAAAGACAGCTTTTCTCTTCTGTATGTTTGGGACCTTAGCTGGAATGACTCAAATAGGTAGGGGTCACTCAATGGCAGAGTTGGGACAGCTCGAGATGGCTTGTTCACTCACCTGTCTGGTGTCTGACCTGAGATGGCTGAGGGTCAGGCCTTGCCTGGGATTGTCAACAAAAGTACCTACATGTGCCTTCTTCAGCGTAGTGGCCTCAGGGTAATCGGATTTCTCACAAGGCAGCTCAGGGCTCGGAGAATGGGTGCCCCCTGCGTCCCAGGGGGAAGCTGCGTGGTCTCTTATTATAGTTCGGAGGTTTGTAAGGTAGCCTTGGGACTCCCCTCGCACTGTCAGTTACAGCAGTCAGAGGACACCAAGGCCTCCTCTCAAGGAGCACTGGCAAACTTGTGGCTGTGATAAAAATGGGGCTGTGATTAAAATAGTCACAATGCTTCATTAGTTATCTAAGATGATTTCACTCTTTGAAGAAGATGAGAAGTGAAAGAGCTAAATAGTAAATAGAAGACATGTAAATAAGTTAATATGAGCAGGTGGAGAAAATATTTTTAAGAAAGGAATCGTTTCAGCAATGCATAAGTGACTCAAGGCGTTTCCAAGAAGTCTCTCTTCGGATGTTGGAATGACGTTTTTGATCTTCAGACTACTAAAAGTATTACTATACCAATGTCTAATTCTATGCATTTTCCAAATTTTTTCATGAAGTAGATGGGAATAGGGGAAAGGAACTAACATTGATGGAATGCCTTCTGTGTCCCAAGAACCCAAGGACGGCTCTACTGCAGGGTATATATGTGGTGGTCGAAGCTGCGATCAGCTCCAACACAGACCCTGAGTGAGAACGCATGGGAGTCCGTGTGCATGTTATCACGTCTTTATAGGAATGATAAAGCTTCAGTGTCTTTGGATTAAATGGAAGAAAGTTATAATCTAAAATGTACATATAAATGCTATATTTATAGCTACATTTGGTATAACATGTGGTAAAGTTTTTTAGAGTAGTGTTTATAATAGGTAGTTGGGTTCCTCAGAATATTTGTACTATCAGTAATTATTTACAGAAATGATTTTTTTTCAATGAGGGGAAACTAGAGGCTACTGAGTTTCAGATTTCCAATATAAGAGTTATATTTCCTATATAAATTTTAATAGTAAAACTTTTCCTATCTGTAGTTGTAATGGTTATGGCAACACACTAAATTCTAAAAATTGTTAAAATGTTATGAAAAAAATATAAGCATTATTGAATGTATCCTGAAGAGTGTATAAGGCTAACCAAGTGTGAGTTTCTAGTCCATAATTAACATAGCCTAGTTTTATAAGTAGAGCATTGCTTTGGGATAAAATGGTATTAAAAAACAGAAAATAAACAACAAATTGCAGAATTGTTTGCAATGCCAGTGGTAAATAAAGGAATGCAATTATGAAATCATGCAATTAGCCAATCATAAAAAAAGAACTTGTGTAATCTCTTTCACTGGTCAAAAGAATGTTTTGTTCTGTAGGCTGTGCAAAGTCATCTGGAAAATGGTTGTAAGTAGCTCTGGGAAAAGCTTTGTAGAAAACTCATGGTATATATACCTATTGTCATACTGCAGGGTCCTTTCTCAAATAGTCTTAAGTCTATTTCAGGGACCACAGGCCTGTCAATTGTCCTAGGTCTGAAACAAGGAAAAGCCATCAATCTCCACTTGGGCGACTCAATTTAGGTTTCTTCTCAGCAGGCCTAGAAATTTTCCATCTGTTTCTTCCCAGTAAACTTAGCGTTTTTCCATATATATGTCAAATAGCACCTTAGTAAACTTGTTCATCTAGTTTATTGCTAGAGACCCAGTGACCAACTTGGGTAAAACACTCTAATTTCCATTCTAACACTTTGATTTGTTATGGTAATTTCTTAACTTGTCTGTGATCTTAAAAGCTCCATCCTGGCCTCTCGTGTTGGGATCTCATTATTCGTACTGAGATCAGGGAAGCCAGCCCCACTGCAGCATCCTTCACCCTCATCTTTAGTAGAGATGTTGTCTGCTGCAGAGCTCTTCAGGCGCCCAAGCCCCTAATGCACTGAGTTAAAGGGATGCTTTTGTTAAGGGAATGACCTTTGAGGTCTGTCAGGTGGGCATGGTTAAGTTCTAGTGATGGTATTAAAAATGCTGTGTCAACATAGTACATTTCTAAGTAGAGATAATGAGGATGTAAATAAAGTCATACTTGTCATTAATCTTCATTCATTTTTAGAATTTAGTGTCTAAAGACTTCTTTCATTCATGTTTAAATTTTAGGGTCTAAAGACCTCTTTCCATTTTCTACTGTGCTCGTTCTCTTTAGTCCAATGTGGTGGTATTTATGCTAATATAGTTCTCTTAAAGACATTATGAGTCTAAGTATTATTGGGGTTCACTCCGGAGACAGACATTACATTCATAAAACTCTTCAGGATAAGCCCTGCTCCACTATGGGCTTCTGCTGAGATCGCCGAGGGACAACAGTTTAGAAGCCCAATTATTTAAATGAGAGGAGGCACCTCCAAATCCCTAGGGGGCTTTTTTACTGACTGAAAAGGTCTCTTAGACCTTCCTAAGACTTCAACAAAGAATTTTACAGTTACACCCTTAGTTTCATCTTTATACCTTTTTTCCTAATTGAGCTTTGGATCTGTTCTACTTGGAGCCGACTTTCTGTTTTAGCATTGTCTGGAGTCTGGAGAGGCCACCAATCCTGGCTTTTTAACAGTTTTTCCTTTTGCGTCTCTGTCATGTTGCATTTTACTGTAAGCAGAGGAGGCAACCAGACGACACTCTCAGCCTGCCTGGAAATCTCCTTGGCTCTGTCACCCGGCTCACTAGGGACAGTTTCTCTTTTCCACTGTAACACAGTCAACAACGCTGCTAAACCCTTTGGCACACATAACCAAGATCCCTTTGCCAACAGCATTTTCCTTTTTTTTTTTTTTTTTTTGCCTTTGTCGACTACCTTGCAGAAGACTACAAGATTCTTGTAAGACTTCTACTCAGAGTCTGTTCAAGACCCTTTGTATTTCCACAGTCTCCTCAGGGTCCTTCAAGCCTTTGCTCATCATGTAATCCCTAAGCCACTCTGGTATTTTGGGGATTTTGTTATGGTAGCACCCAACTTCCAGATTAAAAAAAGTATGTTAATCTTCTATTGCTGTGTAACAAATTACCCAAAATAATCATTTATTTCTCATAGACACTGTGGGTAAAGGATTCAGGCAGGGCACAAAGGGGCTGGTTTTTCTCTGCTCCATGACATCTAGGGTCTCAACTAGAAGATTCAAAGTCTGGAAGCCAGAAGCATGTGAAGACTTGTTCATCTGCATGTCTAGTGTTTGATGTGGATGTTGGCTGGAGGTCTGGCTGTGACTGTTGCTTGTAAGAGCCACATGTGGTGACTCGGCTTGTACTTCTTTATAACGTGGTAGCTAGATTACAAAATGCAAGCACCTGGGGAGTCAGATGCATCTGTGTCTTTTAATGGTCTAGTCTTGGAAGTCACATAGCATCACTTCTAATGTATTACATTGGTTCGGTCATTTACAAGTTCCCAGGCAGATGTAAGAGGAGGAAACACATATCATCTTCTGGTGGGAGGAATACCAGCCATATTACAAAAAGAATACGTGTCTGGGATAACATATAGGTGCATGTTATACATATAAATAAACAACTATAAACATAATAAATATAATATATATATCAATTATATATAAATATATAATTGTGTAAGTATTAAACATGTACATATACATTGTAAGTGTGTTTTATATAGTACATACATAAATATATATTACATATACTTTAATTATTTAAATTTTAATTATTTTAATGGTGACATGAAATTCTAATTTTACTGAAAAAGTTAAATCATGAATATAGTATTAACAGATAATTTAATAAAAATAGAAAATTTTTTTACTATTATAATTGATGACAAAAATAATGGAATTTCAAAATATAAGAGCAAATGTTAAAGACTTGGCTTGAAAGTTTTGAAATTTTGAGAACAATTTCACCAAATTTTCAGAATAATACAAATTCTTCCATTTAGAACATTATATCAAATTTTGCTGAAGTTGAATTTTTGTGTTATATACTTGTATTTGTACAGTATATAGTTAATCAAAAGAGGGCAGAATGAAATACAACTCCATCCTGATGAACATTAGCATGAAAAGGGAAATCTCAGCCATCTGGGAATAGTGGTTCCAAGGTTCCAAATATAGACACATAGAATATCTATATAAATCTCTGCATGGGAAAGTTTGTATCATACATATGCAACTTGGTGGGAAACAGATGCTTTTTGCACTGTTTTGACTTTCACTGGTTATTGGATATATATTTGGTCAATAATATAAACTCAAGATCCAAAATGTGGCCTGTGTACCAGCAGTAATAGCATCACTGGAGGTCGTAGAAAGGAAGAGCATCTGGTCCTGCTGGAGCCACTGACCCGGACTCTGCCTTTTCATAAGATCGCGCAATGATTTGTGAATACACTGAGAAACCCTGAGGCAGACAATATTTTTTAACATGAATATATTCACATTCTGGAAGAGATATATAAGTCAGTTTATGGATTGACCTCTACTCTAATTTCCTTGTGTGTTTCAATTATTACTGACTTGTGATTTGCCACTTGGCCACATGAAGCAATAGTTTTTTTTAACTCTACAGTATTTTCTGACCCAGCCATGTTTTCACTTTCTTCCTATCATATAGACAAGAGATTGACCAGGTTGGGAAACAATTAATTAACATTAGGAGATGTTGCCTCCCCCACTTTCATAATGAACCATGCACCCTAAACATTTTTCTGGAAGGTGATTATTTGTAATAATGCATTTTGTTTTTTCAAGTATTTAATATGAAAATTTCAAACACAGAAAAATTTAAAGAATAGTGCAAGAGCATATTGATTTTACTGCTACTGAATTTAGGGAGTTACAGACTGAGGGTTTTATGCAGTCCCCTCACCATCAGCTCTTGTTCTAGCTAACTATTAGTTCTTAAGATTTGTGTACTGACTGCCTAGATTCAATTTTTGCCATTTTCTTTAGCTTTCTGTACGTAAGACTTTTTTAAATGAATTATTTAAAAGTATAATTTAGGGACATAATAAAACTTCACCCATCAATATTTCCTCATACTTCTAAGAATAAAGACATCTTCTTTTCTAATTGTAATACCATTATCACACCTGATAAAATTAGCGGTATTGCCTAGTATCTAATATCCAGTCCATATTCAAGTCATACCAAGTATCTTTTATAGTTTCCTTTAAAAATCCAGGAGCAAAGATTATTTTTGTTTCATTTTGTTTGGAAAAGAGGAGGGCAAAACTCAAGAGTTTATTTTTTAAACCTTTTCTTTGAAAAATAGTTTCAACCTGTGGCCTCCCAGTTTAGTTAGAAGTTATGTGAAGAAATTTAGAGGCAAATATTTTGGATATGATTCAGATAGGGAAGACAAATGTGGTTCAAATATTTATGAATTAAGAAAATGGAGCATAACAAGACATTTGAATCTGAACAAACATTTTTTAACAAGATTCCATCAGCTTTTTCTTAAAAATAAATATTTGTATAGTGTCCCTGCACACAGGAGCTCTGCAGGCTCCTTCAAATATGAAAAGGAAAAAAGGAGGCAGTTACCTTTCCCTTTTTTCTATTCATTAATTTTTATATTCTTTATCCAGACAAAGGCCATAACAATGTTTGCCCTAAGCGAGAATCTTCACTCTGTGCCTAATTTCTCAAGCATTAGAAGTCCTAGCTGATGTGGACATGCATGATATTGTAGAGTGCACTGTATTAAACAGAGCAGCAGTTTTGAAGAGCAAAAACTTTAGGTTCATAGAAGGCCAGTTCTGTAGGCTTGTCTCTTAAATGAGTTTAAATCCTGCTTCCTCTAGCTTCACAGCTCTGGGGCTTAAGAGGGAAAGAAGAAGATGGTGAGGATTCAGGAGAAAGGTGAAGATTATATGGGATACCGATTTTATGGCTAAGAAGAAGTGATACTAGCTGGGCCAACACTTACTCTGACCACTCTCAAAGGCACTGGTTAACTTGTTGGACTGAAACTTTTGTAACATTGACTAAAATATTAGTAATTGAAATAGTTTGATAAAAATATTCACAAGATTGATATAGTTTTATCTTTAAGACATTGACACTTGAACTCGATTAAAGATGGCATGAGAGGTCAGACAAAGGCTTCCTCCTAAAACCACATATTATATGAAAATATAACTAACGCAACTACTCCTGAAAGAGCAACAGGAAAGAGGACTGTGCCAAACTGCATACACCTGGAGACAAGAGCAGACCTCACAGAACAGGGTAATCTATTAAAACTGTGGCCCGGTGGGACCCAAGTCCTTCCTCCACTCCAGCTCACCAGCGGGAGGAAGAGAAATGGAGCAGGGAGGGAGTGGAGACCTGGGACTGCTGAATACCTAACTCTGGAGATCTTCTCTGGGAGCACAAACCTACATTTCATGGTGCTTGCATGATTCTCTCATAATTAGGGGGTTGGAAAGCTAAGACAGGCAGAATTCCTGGAGAGGCTGAGATTCCAGCTGCTTATGAAAGCAGGGATCCATATCTGGCTGCTCTGGGACAAAAGAAAGGCAGGCAGTCTGAGAGACTCCTAACAAGGAAGCCCTTAGCAAGAGGGCTGCTAAAGGGGCAAGGATTGCATAGAGCTTACTGCTCAGGAGAAAGAACAGGTAGACAAAATTGTCCAGGTGCACTCTGCCCAGCAGGTTGGGAGCTTTCACGATCTTTAGGTGCTCCAGCTCCCTGGATGCCTACACAGCTCCAAGAAACCCCTCTGTGATAGGCAGACTACTGCACCTTTCTCCCTGCCAGCCCCACCTGGCTCACAAGCCGGCAAACCCTACCGTGGTGTTAGGCCAGCCAGAGGGAAGATCTGTCTACAGCAATTACAAAATGCAAAGCATAGAGGCTTATACCTGTGTGCTTGGCCCACTGGTTCAGGCAGTGGAAACAGGCATAGCAGCCGGGAAGCAGGAAACAGCTCTTTCCTCCCCCCAGGCCCCAATACCACTCCCCTGTGACCCTACATTGCTTCAGGGGCTGAGCAGCTCCAGAGAGCTTCTGGGCACTAGAGGGTGCCATACACAAATATGAAACACCAAAGGAACCTGGTTCAGAGTAAAATTATTAATACAACTCCTGAGAAAGATTTAAACGATATTGACCTCATGACTCTCCCTGAAAGGAAGTTCAAAATAAAAATCATTAACATGCTCATGGAGGTATGAAAAGATATTCAAGAACTCAGGAATGAATTTTGGTCAGAGATCCAATCGTTGAAGAGCACAGTGGAGGGTATTAAAAGCAGATTGGATATGGTGGAGGAGATGATAAATGAAATAGAAACTAGAGAAGAGGAATAGAAAGAAGCTGAGGCAGAGAGAGAAAAAAGCATCTTTAAGAATGAAAGAATATTGAGAGAACTGTGTGACCAATCCAAACGGAACAATATTCGCATTATAGGAGTACCAGAAGAAGAGAGAGAAAAGGGATAGAAAGTGTCTTGGAGGAGGTTATTGCTGAAAACTTCCCTAATATGGGGGAGGAGATAGTCTCTCAGTCATGGAGGTGCACAGATCTCCCAACACAAGGGACCCAAGGAACACAACACCAAGACATGAAAATGGCAAAGATCAAAGATAAGGACAGACTATTAAAAGCAGCCCAAGAGAGAAATAAGATCACATACAAAGGAAAGCCCACCAGGTTATCATCAGACTTCTCAATAGAAACCTTACAGGCCACAAGGGAGTGGCATGATGTATTTAATGCAATGAAGCAGAAGGGCCTTGAATCAAGATTACTTTATCCTGCAAGATTATCATTTAAATTTGAAGGAGGGATTAAACAATTCCCAGATAAGCAAAAACTGAGCGAATTTACCTCCCACAAACCATCTCTCCAGTGTATTTTGGAGGGACTGCTATAGATGGAAGTATTCCTAACAGTTAATGGCTGTCACCAGAGGTAATAAAACCACAGTAAAGAAAGTAGAACAGCTAATTACTAAGCAAATGCAAAATTAAATTAGCTATCCCCAAAGTCAATCAAGGGATAGACAAAGAGTACAGAATATAGTACCTAATATATAAAGAATGGAGGAGGAAGAAAAAGGAGGAAAAGAAAAAAAAGAACCTTTAGGTTGTGTTTGTAATAGCATATTAAGTGAGTTAAGTTAGACTCTTAGATAGTAAGAAAGTTAACTTTGAACCTTTGGTAACCACGTATCTAAAGCCTGCAATGGCAATAAGTACATACCTATTGATAATCACCCGACATGTAAATGGACTGAATGCACCAATCAAAAGACATAGAGTCACTGAATGGATAAAAAATAGGACCCATCTATATGCTGCCTACAAGAGACTCACTTTAAACCCAAAGACATACACAGACTAAAAGTGAAGGGATGGAAAAAGACATTTCATGCAACTAATGGGGAGAAAAAAGCAGAAGTTTCAGTACTTGTATCAGACAAAATAGACTTCAAAACAAAGAAAGTCACAAGAGACAAAGAAGGATATTACATAATGATGAAAGGGCCAATCCAACAAGAAGATATAACGATTATAAATATCTATATGCACAACACAGGAGCACCTATATATGTGAAACAAATACTAACAGAATTAAAAGGGGAAATAGAATGCAGTGCATTCACTAGGAGACTTAAACACACTACTCACTCTGAAAGACAGATCAACCACACAGAAAATAAGACAGAGGCACTGAACAACACATTAGGAAAGATGGACCTAATAGACATCTACAGAACTCTACACCCAAAAGCAGCAGAATATACACTCTTCTCAGTGCACATGGAACATTTTCAAGAATAGATCATATACTAGGCCACAAAAAGAGCCTCAGTAAATTCAAAAAGATTGAAATTGTACCAACCAGGTTCTCAGACCACAAAGGTATGAAACTACAAATAAATTACACAAAGAAAATGAAAAATCCCACAAACACATGGGGGCTTCACAACATGCTCCTAAATAACCAATGGATCAATGACCAAATAAAAACAGAGATCAAGCAATATATGTAGACAAATGACAACAAGAATTCAACACTGCAAAATCTGTAGGATGCAGTGAAGGCCATGCTAAGAGGAAAGTATATTGCAATACAGGCCTACCGCAGGAAAGAAGAACAATCCCATATGGGCATTCTAAACTCACAATTAACGAAACTAGAAAAAGAAGAACAAATGAGACCCAAAGTCAGTAGAAGGACGGACGTAATAAAGATTAGAGCATAAATAAATAAAATGGAAAAGAATAAAACAATAGAAAGGATCAATGAAAGCAAGATCTGGTTCTTGGAGAAAATAGACAAAATAGATAAACCCCTAGCCAGACTTATCAAAAAAAAAAAAGAGAGTCTACTCACATAAACAGAATCAGAAATGAGAAAGGAAAAATCACTATGGACACCACAGAAATACAAAGAACTATTAGAGAATACTATGAAAAATTATATGCTAACAAACTGGATAACCTAGAAGAAATGGACAACTTTCTAGAAAAATATAACTTTCCAAGGCTGACCCAGAACAAAATCTGAACAGACCAATTACCAGCAACAAAATTGAACTGGTAATCAAAAACCTACCTAAAAACAAAACACCTGTACCAGATGGCTTCACTGCTGAATTTTATCAAACATTTAGTGAAGACCTAATACCCATCCTCCTTAAAGTTTTCCAAGGAGTAGAAGAAGAGGGAATTCTTTCAAACTCATTCTATGAGGCCAGCATCACTATAATGCCAAAACCAGGCAAAGACACCACAAAAAAAGAAAATTACAGACCAATATCCCTGATAAGCATAGATGCAAAAATACTCAACAAAATATTAGCAAACCAAATTCAAAAATACATCAAAAGGGTCATCCATCATGATTAAGTAGGATTTATCCCAGGGATGCAAGGATGGTACAACATTTGAAAATCCATCAATATCATCCACCACATCAACAAAAAGGACAAAAACCACATGATCATCTCCATAGATGCTGAAAAAGCATTTGACAAAATTCCATATCCATTCATGATAAAAACTCTCAACCAAATGGGTATAGAGGGCAAGTACCTCAACATAATAAAGGCTATATATGACAAACCCACAGCCAACATTATACTTAACAGTAAGAAGCTGAAAGCTTTTCATCTAAGATTGGGAACAAGACAAGAATGCCCACTCTCCCCACTTCTATTCAACATAGTCCTGGAGGTCCTAGCCACAGCAATCAGACAACACAAAAAAATAAAAGGCATTCAGATTGGCAAGGAAGAAGTTAAACTGTTCCTGTTTGCAGATGACATGATATTGTACATAAAAAACCCTAAAGAATCCACTCCAAAACAACTAGATCTAATATCTGAATTCAGCAAAGTTGCAGGATACAAAATTAATACACACACAGAGAAATCAGGAAACCAATCCCTTTCACAGTTGCATCAAAAACAATAAAATACCTAGGAATAAACCTAACCAAGGAAGTGAAAGACCTATACTCTGAAAACTACAAGACACTCATGAGAGAAATTAAAGAAAATACCAATAAATGGAAATAGATCCCGTGCTCATAGATAGGCAGAATTAATATTGTCAAAATGGCCATCCTGCCTAAAACAATCTAGAGATTCAATGCAATCCCTACCAAAATACCAACAGCATTCTTCAACGAACTGGAACAAATAGTTCTAAAATTCATGTGGAACTGTAAAAGACCCCGAATAGCCAAAGCAATCCTGAGAAGGAAAAATAAAGCCGGGGGGATTATGGTCCCCAGCTTCAAGCTCTACTACAAAGCCACAATTTGGTACTGGCACAGGAACGGACCCATGGACCAATGGAACAGACCAGAGAGCCCTGATATAAACCCAACCATATATGGTCAATTAATATATGATAAAGGAGCCATATACCTATTATGGGGAAATGACAGCCTCTTCAACAGCTGGTGTTGGCAAAACTGAACAGTTACATGCAAGAGAATGAAACTGGATTATTGTTTCACTCCATAAACAAAAGTAAACTCGAAATGGATCAAAGACCTGAATGTAAGTCACGAAACCATAAAACTCTTAGAAGACAACATAGGCAAAAATCTCCTGAATATAAACATGAGCAACTTCTTCCTGAACACATCTCCTCGAGCAAGGGAAACAAAAGAAAAAATGAACTCATGGCACTACATCAAACTAAAAAGTTTCTGCATGGCAAAGGACACCATCAACAGAACAAAAAGGCATCCTACAGTATGGGAGAACATATTTGTAAACGACATATCCGACAAGGGGTTAACATCCAAAATATATAAAGAACTTACATGCTTCAACACCCAAAAAACAAATAACCCGATTAAAAAATGGGCAGAGGATATGAAGAGACAGTTCTCCAAAGAAGATATTCAGAGGGCCAACAGACATGAAAAAATGCTCCACATCACTAATCATCAGGGAAATACAAATTAAAACCACAATGAGGTATCACCTCACACCAGTAAGGATGGCGAGCATCCAAAAGACTAAGAACAACAAATGCTGGCGGGGATGTGGAGAAAGGGAAACCCTCCTACACTGCTGGTGGGAATGTAAGCTAGTTCAACCATTGTGGAAAGCAATATGGAGGTTCCTCAAAAAACTCAAAATACAAATACCATTTGACCCTGGAATCCCACTCCATGGAATTTACCCAAAGAATACAACTTCTCAGATTCAAAAAGATATATGCACCCCTATGTTTATCACAGCACTTTTCACAATAGCCAAGATATGGAAGCAACCTAAGTGTCCATCAGTAGATGAATGGATAAAGAAGATGTGATACATATACACAATGGAATACTATTCAGCCATAAGAAAGAAGCAAATCCTACCATTTGCAACAACATGGATGGAGCTGGAGGATATTATGCTCAGTGAAATAAGCCAGCCAGAGAAAGACAAGTGCCAAATGATTTCCCTCATTTGTGGAGTATAACAACGAAGCAAAACTGAAGGAACAAAATAGCAGCAGACTCAGGGACTTCAAGAAGGAAGTAGTGGTTACTAAAGGGGAGGGGTGTGGGAGGGCAGCATGGGAGGGAGGGAGAAGGGGATTGTGGGGTATTATGATTAGTACACATGGTGTGGGGGGATCACGTGGAAACAGTGTAGCACAGAGAAGGCAAACAGTGAATCTGTGGCATCTTACTACACTGAAGGACAGTGACTGAATTGAGGTATGGGTAAAAAAAAAAACTTGCTAATATGGGTAAATGTAGTAACCACATTGTTTTTTCATGTGAAACCTTCATAAGAGTGTATATCAATAATACCTTAATAAAAAATTAAAAGAAAAAAAGACATTGACACTTAAATACAATATACTAGATTATTCCATTTTCTGATGGTATACTTTGGCATTATGTGGACAACAAACTGTATAGGAATATTTCATAGAAATTGCAGACTTTCTACTGAAAGGGGGCTAGGGGTAACAAGTGGAAAGGACTTAGAATTTAGAATCTTGGTTCTGTTAATGGTTATGAATCTGGGTAAGTTATTTAACTTCCCTAAGCCTCACTTATAAAATGAGGGTAATAATGATCACTTCCTAAGGTTGTTACTAGGAATACATGGACAGATACAGAGTACAGTGTCCAGCAAAGGCAGAATGTGCATCAGCTTCCCTTTCATTTCCTTACTGATTTTGACTATTTCACATATCTGATCCTGGGTCCCCCAAACTGCACACAGAAGGATAACCTACAACATTAGATCTTCAAAACTGAGTAATTCCACCCCTGTTTAATTTGATGTGAACTGGTTATTTGTCTATTGTCCACTGTGTCGGTTAGATGGTGAGGAATAGTTTCTAACAGTTTTTTCTGTTAAACTCTAATTCTACAAGGTGCTCTGTGATAGAAAAGTCTATAGGCAAATGATGTTGGAACATGTTCTACACTTTATTTCCTTTCTGCAGTATCTCAATTTGACATAGTACACTAAATAACATATTTCCTAATCACTGTCTTTTTAAAAATCCACATATGTCCCCCTTCTCTGTCTGCTGTGCCAAAAGCCTGATCTCTCACCGTCTCTCACCTGAAGACTGATAGTAACTGCTTTGTCTGCAGGCCTCTTCTGTCCCACAGAACACATGGGATCATATTTTTCAGGCTTAAATCAAATCTTCCCACTCAATTGTTACAGACCTGTAATGCTTTCCATCACTCTTAGAATTGCTTTCCCTGACTACCCTGTTTAAAATAATCACCTAGTTACTCTATTTTATTTGTTTGCATAGCATTTACCTCTAATATGCTTCTCATTTATATCTATCTACTTACTTACCTTTATTTCCATTGTCGTTTATTATTTCTCCCCCTAATATGTGTGATACCTGAGAGCAGGGACCTTTGCCTTTCTTTTTCTCTGCTTTCTCCCGCACCTACACTAGTGCTCAGCCTAAGTTGCAGCTTAACAGATACAGTTGAATGATTCAAATGGCATGGACCCCCACTTCTGTCTTTGTTTTTGGATAGGAGATAGTCTGATAAAAGAGGAGATACTAGGAAAAGTGGAATGAAAGACAAAGATACCATGACTATGCATATCTAAGAAAGTTTCTGTTGGTCAGACTTTAACTGGAAGATGATTTTATGCTACCAAAAATTCTTGAAAAGAAGTTTTATTTTAATAAACAAGAAAGTGTCTTACCACCAACAGCAATATCTGACAACTGTTAATATGATGAGGCTGGACTTCTAAATGATTGCAGATATGCTCTGTTGTTTGATGATAATTTGATAATTGATCATTGTGCTGAGGTTTACAAGATATAATCTTCATTCTTTACTCCTTTTTCATTTTTTCCCACCACACAGTATCAGAGTACATAGGTGTCACTTGTAGATTGTAAATGCCTGAGAATCAAGTAGCATGTATTCTAATGACAATGTTCTACATCTGTGTTATACTTCATACACTGTAAAAGGTTTTCACATTATTCCATTTGACCCTCTAAAATATTTTATTTCTAAATTGGGTTTATTTCATATACTGCCTATGTTCATTTATTGGCAATTCCTCTCTTATTATTAAAGAAGTGGAAAGAGTTTCAGAAATACTGTGTAAGCATTTCTTCTAAATTCAATATCCAATTGTCCCCCATCAACTTTTGGGTTTTCTAATGTGTTTTACCCTTTTGATATTTGTTTTGCCAGTGCTTTTTGATAAATCTAGGGAATTTTTCCATGTCTGTTAAAGAGATATTTAAGTCTTAATCATTGTGTCTTGTTTTCATCTAATTCTCTCTCCTTTGTTCAATAAATCCCCATGAAAACCTTTTTGGAGCTTTTCTACTTTTTTCTGTCTGATGCTTGGAACTTCTATCTTCCAATCCTCTGGCTGTGGCGGGGCTCAGAGGTGGTCTCGATCTATTTTAAATAATTTCTTGCAAGACTGTTAGTATTTTTATATTGCTCATCCTTTAATTCCATCGATTTTTACTTTATAAATATTAATTTTTAATATATATCTTGACAATAGAATCCTGACTTTCAGTTTTGGTCTTTTAAAATTTATTTTGTCTTTTCTTCAACAGACCTTTTTATGTATTGCTGTTTCGTGTAATGAAATGTTTTGTCTTACTGGAAAACTCTCTCATCTAATTTTTAACAGAGCAGGAAAATTTGATTTCTGACATCTCTCTCTGCCCCTTCACCTTGGCGACCTGTTGTCTTCCTCCCTTGAAAAATTTATTTTCCAGAATATTACTCCATGTCGTAGTCCGTTTGGGCTGCTGTAACAAAGTATTATAGACCGTATGGGTTATAAATAATAGAAACGTATTTCTTACAGTGCTGGAGGCTGGCAAGGACCAAGGCGCCAGCAGGTGCAGCGTCTGGTGAGGACCCGCTTCCTGGTTCCCAGGCTGCCCTCTTCCTGCTCTGTCCTCACGTGGTGGGAAGGGGCGGGGTCTCGTGTAGAGGCACTGAGGCCATTCATGAGGGCGCTACCCTCATGACCTAATCACCTCCCAAAGGTCCCCCCCCCCCCAATACCTTCACACTGAGGATTAGGTTTCAACCTGTGAATTTCGTGAGGACACAAACATTCGGTTCATCACACATAGTAAGGGAATTTTGAATTACTACAGGGTAACATGTCTCTGTAGTAAAGGTGAAGTAAAAGTGTTTGCCTGTACTTAAATCCATGGAATGGGCCTTAAAAATGTCTGTCTATTCAATTGATGGCTGCAATACAGAGATAACGTGCAAGAAATGGCTTAGTCTTAACCTTTTCTCCAATAGTCTGTCCTACTATTTGCTGAGCTCTTACTGTCTCATCTTCAACATTTTTCTTCCCTAGGAAGGCTTTTGTCTTGCCAGTGGGTTTCAGCCCCGGACAAGTTCACTAGGGATTCAGTGTGACCAAAGAAATGACAGTAGAACGTTTTGGGGTGAAAGGGTTTATACCCAACTTCATTTCCAGGTGGCAGGTCAGTCACTAAAACCCCATCCACTCACAGCGAGTCTGCGTGCAGCAAGCCGGTCTCTGCCTCTGGGCCTCTCTGCCCCCGCAGCCATCCTCTGGGCCTCTGTCCTCAGCACTCCCACCACCCCAGTCTCTGCTCTCCTGCAGCTTTGCAGCCGTGCCACCGTGTCGCCCAGAGCACTGGGCAGGGCTCTTTATATAGAGTCAATAGCAATGTATTGCCCACACCTGTGTAGTGAGCTGGCCGACCAGGGCCAGGTGAGAGTCCTGGACACAGGAACCTTCACTTTATCCACAGCTTTCCTGACACTTTAAGGCCTGGATTAGATTCTCTGTCTCTATACTTCCATAGCACCTTGCACTAAACCATCAGAGCCCTGATCACATACTACCTGTTTTTGTTCTTTTTTCTACATTTGTTGGTAGGCACCAGGAATGTAGGGAGCCCCCTGTTTGCTGCTGTATTTCCAGTTTTAACAAAATACTTGCATACTGGTTACTTAATATTATTAGATTTAAATTCTTTGGTGATTTAAGCCTCTGTAGAACATTTTTTGCTCTAAGCCCTCATTTAGTCTTGTCAGATTTTCAAACAAGATTCCCGAAAGTCTTGTAATCATGCTCACTAACCTTCAGGATAGCAATAGCTTTCAGTTTCTAATACCCGTTTTTCTCTTCATTTATAAAACAGTTTGATTCTGCATCTGTCTCAGGACAATTGATTATTAAGCTGTAATGTGCTTTGAGGAAAAATTCACCTACAATCCCCCTTCCCCATTTTAAAGATGAAGGCACTTAGGCCCAGAGATGTCTGTGTGAGTATTAATCGGCTCGTTGACCTCAGCACAAGAACCCGACTCTCATGTCCCACTGCCTCCCGCTGTTGTTATTCAGAGTAATAGTGGGTGGCTTGGTCAGGGAATCCTCATAAGTCACAAGAAGTATTAGAGTGCAGGCAACAGAGGTATGACTGTTTCTTTTCTTCCCCCACCTGATAATCCTGTTCATCTCTTGAGCTGTGACATGTTCTTCCAGATGGATTCCTTTTTGGGATTCCTGCCTTGACCTCGGTCTACTGCCTTGCCTGTTTTTCCTTGTATAATCTCGGCAGAAGTTTTCCTGCTAGATGGAGAATCACGCCTCGTTGTTGAATAAGACTCAGTAGTTAGATGATGGACTCCCGCAGGGATTAACCAGGATAGTGCTGTGCTTTGAAAGGAAGGAAGACTCTCAATAATGTAAGCAATGATCGTCATGGATGACAGCACAACCCTGCCTGTATTTTAGGCCTCCCTTCTCATTCTCACCTCTGATTCAGCACCTGTTGATACGGTATCTGCAAGCCCATGT